>CM041788.1:67656398-68243672 GCA_023375725.1 Nephotettix cincticeps
CGTAGCCTAGTTCTTGATTAAACACAAAAAAATATGGTTCTATAAAACTATGGAGAAATGTACAAAGTACTCGTTTGGCCATTAATTAAGTATAATTTTAATTGATTATACTAGTATACCGTTTTGTTCTCAAGGGCAAACGGAATATATAGTGTTACATGACTGGTCGTAATTCCCGACGCATTTATAAATTCAATAAGATGTGGTAGGTGTACGCATCGTTGTCAATTTAGTGTACTTGTTAGACACCATCGACCTCTGGAGGCAAGCAACCGAACCTGTTCACGCAGTTCACTAAACTGCCACAAGGCAGTCTTATAACCAAGTAACCCATATAGCACACTTACATATCTAATACGTATTAGATACATACCGATGCAACATAGGATACGTATTGGATACTATTCGATACCTAATGGATACGTATCTAATACGTATCTGATACGTAGAAATGTCCGCGCTGGGGGACATATTGCCCAATACTTTCAAATATGTATCCAAAAGATAAAAAGGATACATATTTAAAACGTATCTTGAATGCTTCTTATATTAGTTTAAATACATTTGTAATTTTTACTAATTTAGGTTTTTAATGTAATTTAAATTTTTTTTATTTTTTCAGCTTAAAATTCCGAAACGTCCAGGATACCTATTTAAAATGTATCCTGGACGTTTCTAACACTATTTTAAATATATATTCAACCCTAGATTACTAACCATTCATAATTTTTACTACCCAATTTAGTTTTTTTAATGTAATTTAAAGACTTTATTTTGACAGCTTTTTTAACAAACGAGGGTGACTGAAAAATTCCTGAGCCTTCTAAGCACATAAAATAAATAGTAATTTTTTCAAATGGTTAGTAAATTATGGTAACTTTTTGAAGCTATTTTCTTATGAGATTTTATAATGGCATTTCACTTTCAATAATGACAAAAAAGTTTGAGTAATAGTATTAGGCCTGGAGTTCATAAAAAGGGGGGGGAGCTTTAGGGAATGAAACATAATGAAAACTAAAATTATTGGTAAAGAAATAAGGATGCTAATTTTAAAATGTCAGGAAAAAGTATGCTTTGGCTGGCCTCTATATTTTTTATTTATTTAGCTATGTATAAAAATATATTATTAAACAGTTTAATATTAGTTTCTTTACTTTCCACAATAATGTGGTTAAGTTGATAAATTACTAGACAAGATTAAGAAATATATAAAGTAGTGATACTCAATACTAATACAGGTGAATGTGCTGGGAAGCTGAAGTGTTACTTATTATAAATTTTACAAGGCAATGAATCACACATACCTTTACCGTCCTCTCTGCTAACTTTGAATGTAGAAATACTTCTTGTATTACACCATCATTGAGACTTAATTTTATTTTTAAATGACCATAAACCTAAACCAAATTTCCCACTCTTTCTTGAATCATTTAACTTTGAATTTTAACAAAATATAACAATTTCTAAGATTTATAAAAACTAAACCAAAAGTAGTAATTCCTGCGATAATTGTAATTTAACAAACAAAAAATTAGTTTAAAAAAGACTGATTATTCAGTTTATTTTATGTTTTAGCGAATTTCTCACTGGGAAGAAGCTATTTCCGTAGATCTCATGGTAAGACTAAATCCCGGGACCATGTAATTTTTTGTCTTTAGGTGCCCAGAGGCCAGAAACAATAGTTGTTAAATTTATATATATATATATATATATATATATATATATATATATATATATGTGTGTGTGTGTGTGTGTGTCTTTGAACACAATAACTCTCGTAAAAATGGTCTGATCGAGAGCAAATTTGGTAGAGATGTGTATTCCTTCATTTGCTCGGACGAGTTTGTAAACCAGACATATCGGTGAATCGGAATGGGTAGTTGGGGGGAGGGTTTATACAAAAAATTGGGATTTTGCGTTTTTCATATGAAATTTAAAAAATTGTTAAATTTTATCTTTCGCCATTAGAATCAGCTTAAAAACTACACAATTTAGGTCTTTAAAGTTTTTTTTCTATCACCAACGGTTACTGAGATATTAAATAAATTTAAACACAGTACGTTGTATTTTGGGGCTTTGATGTTAATTTTATGGAGCAAAGAAAAAATTGATATTTCACTTATCAATATATATTTTTGGATTAAACTTGATATTTAGTTTCACATGGTTCCACCCAGCCACAAATTTGAATATTCAATGTAATCATGTAGGTTTTACACATTTTTTACTGTATTACATACCTTTAAAAAAATTAATGTAATAAACAGAAATATATAAAACCTACATGAATACAATCAATGTAGAAGTAATAAAACACAATGAGGCATTGAAATTATAAACATTGCAATATTTAAAATTACAATTTTTATTTGCAAATATATACAATTAATATTAATATCAAAGATTAAGAACTTAACAAACTAGGAAACTTAACAATGTAAAAAAGTTGATAGAACTGTTGTTTTTTTTATTCTATTCAAGATGTTTCTTCTTCCATGGCGTTATCGTTGAGCGGAACTTTTCAACAGGCTCTGTAAATGGTTTATAGGTAATAGAACATTAAATAATAAAAATATATATCCATCCCTCTAAAAAACTATTCTTTTTTCTTCGACAAGGCAGATTCAGATAGCCAATTACAGTAATGAAATAGAAGATGATTGGGAGAAACAGTGATTTAATAAATATAAATTTTATTACATAAAACCTTCTCCCGTGATACCCAGGTATTTAAAACTCGGGGTATATACCTAAAATCCATAAATACCCGGGTATTTATGAAATCTATAGAAATTAATTTATATCTATCCCTAAATATGTTATTGTTATCATTACATGATAAATTAGGATAGTCTATAACACCTTTTACGGTAACTTCAAGCTTTGCTAGTACCTTTCATTTAATGGTTTAGCATTTTTTGTAAAATAATACATTAAGTTTGTAAATAAGCATGAGGTTTCGTGTTTTAAATCTACCCTCATTAAATTATGATAGTTAAAATTTTTATTGTATAAATGGCTTGGAATGCTATACAGACCTAAGACCTTTTTGACATAGGCAGAATGGCAGCGTACTAAAAGTATTTAAACTTTTCTGTGTTACCGCTTAGTTGAAAACAATAATATATTTGACCAGTGGCGTAGATACGGGGGGGGGGATAAGGGAGATATATCCCCCCCCATAACGATCACCTTTACTAATAATTTCAAAACAAAAATATCTTGAAATACCGCTTCGCAAAAACAAATAATATAAAAAAGCAGTGCGTTGCTGTTACTGTATGTTGCATGTCGAAATACAGTATAAGAGATCTTTCCCGACTGGTCATCCCTCCCGCCATCAAGATCGCTCAGCCGCAAAATCTTATACCTTATACCATTGCGCTACTAAACAAACTTTGAAAGAGATAGGGCCTATCATTTTCTGTTTAGCCTGAGAAATTTCCATAAATTTTGAAAACACGCCCTACGTCGCAGTGTAGGAAACTGCACTGGAGTAAAACAAGCGTAGAATACAAGAAAATTGCATAACATAAATACATTACAGTATATGCTGTGAAACAAAATATAAATATAATCACTCAATCATTATTCATATTTATGAATAAACATAAAATAATAAAATAGAATTAATTTTCCTCCTGGCTGTGCACACGTAGTATTTCAAGAAATCACGCCCCATTAACCTGCAGGACGAATAGCATTTTGAGTGATCTAACTGGCATAATGCTTCGTCTTAGGTCCATAAGAACTATGTTTATTTTTTGACAGCACAACTAGCTACATGATAGTCGTAAACAGATGGTTAGATGGTCAGATTTAAGGTAAAGTTGTTATCTAGGGTATTACATTATTATTGAAAAACCTTTTTATATAATTACCTTGCAATTTCACTCGATAATCAATTGAAAAATCACATCTAGTTAACAAAATAATGAGTGTAAAATAACAATCTGTAAATTTTTTTACGATAAAAATAATAAAATATAAATCTCTAGATAATCACTTGATACCTCAGCAATTTTTTATGATAATCAATTAATCTGAACTGCTGTCAAAAAATTAATATTGTTCATATGAGACGGAAGTCCAAGATGGCAACGGAGGTATTGCATGATCTTTATATAGGGCCTAGTATTCAACTCACCGAAATGTCCCTTATATACCCTACAGTACATGCTCTAGAATAGGGCTTCATTCGGGGGGGGGGGGTATTTATATCCCCTCCCATGAAAAAAGTGTATCTACGCCACTGATTTGGACAAGCCTACTAAATAGATGTAACTCCTGTTTTTTTGGTCAAGCTTAATATAATTTTGAAAGATTTATTGTGCTATAGATTCAAATGTTTTGTATCATAAGTTTATGAAATTAGTTTTTTTGTTTTGATACCAACAAAAGATCTAGAACAAAACTAATAATTAAATCCTGCCATCCTACAAATTGAATTTTAATTATTTTCTTAAGTTGTTTACACATAGGCCACTGAGTTAAATTTCCTTGTCTTTCTAAATAATAATTATTACTTTACAAATTATTTTTCTTCACTTTCAATCAAATAAATTAATATAGGCTATCTATCATATAAATTAAAAAATCATAAGTAGTCAGAGCCAGTGCAACCATGCGACCAGGGTATTTATGCAGACTATGCTTTATACTCAGAAGAAAAATGCTTAAAGGGACTATATGAAATTAACTTGACACATTTTATTAAGATTTAATCATCCTTGCCGTCCCTACAGTTTAGTAATTGCAAAAAACTCAATTTTCTTTAAATTAAATAAAAATACCCAGGGCGTAGGTATTTATGGCGATTAATCCCGGAAGTAAAATGCTAGTACTGACCAAATGAAATTTTATTTACCGTAACACATTTTATCATCATTTTACTATCCTAAGAGGCTAATAATTGCAAAAAAAATCTCAATCTTCTCTAAATTATAAATACCCAGTTTTTGGGTATTTACCCCATGCCCGGGTAAATGTGTAAATGGTAGGCCTCGGGTAAATACCCAATTTATATTTACCTACCCACTGGGTATTTACCCGACCCACATCACTACCTAAATGGTATCCTAATTTTATCCTACTAATGCCATCTTTGATGTAAAGGTTGTTCAGTTTTGCTCAAACAGGAATTATGTAATATGGGTGTGGATTCAAAATAGTGTAAATAACCTTTGCTGTCTAACGAAACAAAACTATTATATTGTTTACATGAATAGGACTGACAAAAAAATTGTTTTTAAGATATGTTAGCTATCGATGAACAATTTTTTATTTATATAAATGAAAAAAATTCAGAGAAAGTTATAACAATTATACATATCAATGTATAATTAGCTATTTGCTTTACTTGTTAACTACTCTTACATCTCATCTTACGTATGTACAAAACAGTTAGTGACATTAGTACAAAGTAGAGGATCATGACCATGGAAGGTTTGTGTAAGGTTGAGTTGCCTCATTTGACACCGAGAGGCATCGGTTGTGATGGAGCCGATAAATTAAATTATTTATGTAATAATAAATATTGTATAAATTATACTCACGTTTCGCTTCTCATTCTTCTACTTTTGGCTTGAAAAAGCCAGTGTGCAATAACTTGGTCTATCTCCTTCTCTGTGGCCAGGTTGTTGCACAGCTTCACAGTACCTGAAATGAACAACAAAAATTGCAGGGTTAACAATATAACAAAAAAATAAGAGTAACTATAAAAACATTTTTAAGAAGCATTAGTGAGAGGAATTGATTCTAAAGAGTGACAAAACATAATCTAAATATATATAACTAAGTCGTGTTAGTTACAACATTTACATAACTTGAGAACGGTTGGACCGATTTTAATGATCTTTTAATATTTTGGAATAGTTTTTGCTCCGATCAGGCTATAGGAATATTCAGTTTTGTATTAAAACTTAGGGCAAAGCCCAACTGGCCTATAAAGTTTTTACATGTTAAGCTTATGACAGCTTTCTAAGCTTATTAACAGCTGATTATTTTCACCAGTCGATAGCTAACGTCACTGTGCAGCATTTCCAGCAAACGTTTGCGATTGTTTTGAAAATAAGCATTTATAGATTACCGGTGTACGGTAACTAAGCTGTTTTGTTTTTTGTGTTTTATAATGAATTTAATTGGACTTTAACTGTAAATTTTTAATTTTCGTATATATAATTAAGTCAAAATCTAGAATATAAAAAAATCAGGTCATGGAAAGTTTTGAAAGAAAAAAACATACTTACTCATCGCTAGTTTGTACAGTGCAAGCTGTTACATAGTTAACAGTTCTTTTGCCTTCCTAGGAGGCTGAATTTTTCCGCAACTTCATTAGACATTGATCGTCCTTTTTAGTGTTCTTATGGTGGTGTCTAGGAAACAGCTACCCCCAATTGGTTTGAAAATCACAGCCTATAAAATGAAAAAGTAGGAGTATTATTAACATAATGATTCATAAGTAATGTTATGCGCAATAAAAACCCTTATATTCTTTCCCATTCCTCACTCTTATCACATTTGTGCCAGGAATCAATACAACATAGATAATAGATTATAGACAGACACAGGCCTAGAGCGGTTCACAGGCTGGCGATTCTTAAGGTTATATGTTGTATTATACATACACCATTCCTCTGATTCTGATTAAACCTTTAACTTCCAGAAAGTAAACTTCCACCAGTAACAATATAGGTAATACAAAATTAACTGATTATAAATTAATGATTGTTTTTCATTTAGTGTTTTGTCAAGACGATTACGTTAATAGGTTAGTTGCGTTAATTTTTGGAGCCGCAGATGAATAAGTAAGGGTAGGTAACAGGTTGTGCAAAATCACATACACATTGCTGACATGCAGAATTAAGTTAGGTTAGTTGCATTCTTCATACTGCATATATATGTAGACATATTGACTATATATTGCACACAACCTATCAGCACCTTAGATATTGTATCCATAGTAACGTTAGCTAGCCTGTGAGGCACTAATGAAGGATATTTGTAAATAAACATGGATAAGCTTACAGAGGTTAGTGTTAATGTGTAAACAGTTAATGTTAACATTAAACAGCTATCAAGTTAGTTAGCCTACTATTCTTGAAACCATTGTAAAAATATCTAGTTTCTTTTAATGTAACTAGGACCCTGTCTTATTATTGCTTTACCAGTCAATTTAAACACGGTATGTAAATAATTGAGGTAACTTATGATTGAGCTAATAACAAGTTGCCTAAGTTTACCTAAAAATCGAACAGACTACATCGTTCACAGAATAATAGTTCCATATTCAGAGAGAGGGAGAGAGAGCTGACAAACTTTGTAAGGCATTTAAAAAATAAAAGTAGGAAATATGTTATAGAATTATTTTTATTGTTTATCCTGGTAGAGATGTAATGTTTTGAATCTAATATAAAACATACAGTAAAATAATTTATAAATACCGGTACACTAGGATCAGATGCAGATCTTTATTAGTACAAATAGGCCTAGCCTAAGTATTCTTCTTTAGGAATGCATCTGGAAATTGACTGATAAATCACATTGTAAACTTCTTGGTTTTTAGTAAAGCTAGACAATTTGAGCTAGATGAAATATATTTGTTTGAATGGATGTGGTTAAATAAAGCAGTATATAAGCATGTTCTGTATCAATCTTTAGTAAAGTTATAAGAGGATTAAGATTAACTAAAAACAATTTGGTGATTCACTTGGAATGAGGGTTCGTGTTTGGGTTATATTGATACCTTTTGACATTAAATAACTTACGGTACAACTACTTTTTTATTAATTGGTAGGCGTATTTGAAAAGAATGTTCTACAACTCAGGGTAATTTAAAATTGACTTACCTTCAGAAGTAACAGTAATAAGTACTGATTGAATGTATAGCGCAAACTCTGCTGATAAACTTCACTTCAAAATGGCTGCGAACAAAAACAAACTGGGCAAAACAGCTTGGTCGGTGCTTGCGCGCGCATCTCACACCGCGTCACCGCGCCGAAATGCATCTTGGGATTTTTGAAGCTATTCCTTTAACGTATTGAATATGTATTAAAAAGGTATTTGCAAATACGTATCGCGCTGGCGCCCTAGAGCACCTTTTAAATACCTATCTAATATGTAAATCTAGGAATGTATTCGTTAGGTGACAGAAATACATATTGAAAACGTATCGAATACTAAGTGTGCTATATGGGAAGCGCTTTCTACGACTATGCAAGTGGTTGGTCGAAGCTCAGCAGTCCCTCCTCACCCCGTGGTTTAAGTCGGAGACTTTGAGTTCGAACCCTGACCATGAGCGATCTAAATTTGGCTTGCAAATGTGTGGTATAGTGGAGAGGGGGCCCACCTTAAATAAACGGTGGCCGGCTTGGGTGGAAGTTGACGGCATTTGTAGGCTTAATTGGTTTTTCATCAGACACCTGTTTTGCTTTTGTAGCTAGTGGTTATAATGGAAGGAATATTTTGTGTTTTTTGTTTATACTTAATATTTTAAGAAGATATAAATAATTATTTTTATGTTACAGTTTTGATTTAGCTTAGTATTTAGATTTTTCTTTTATTCAGCTTTTTTTGGACATGCAAATAAAGACAGAATGTTGTATAGTTACTATTTCCCCAACAGACAATATCAAAGTGGCAAAACTTTTACTGCTGGCCACAGCCGAAAATACAAATCACAACACTCTGCAGCATCAAAATTAGCCATTTATCCAATAGTTGTGCAAACTGAATACGTTATAAAGATAATTATTAAAATGCACACTGATGAACAATAGGTTACATACAGAAAAAGGAAGCACTGACATTTTAACACTTAATAAATTATCTGTTCAATGGTAATAATTAAAAAATAGCTGATCAAAGTGGCTCGCTAATAGCGATGTCAAATGATAACAGATGGCGAGAAGACATTTTCCAAAAATTGAATTCTCTCCGTTATTTAAAACTGAATTTCCAAATAAGAGGTAATCACTTTTGGTTTTCATCATGGGTGGTACATAACATTTTTACATTCTAAATTTGTAATCAGCCACCATTTTTAAAATACCGTATGAAAGCAAATTTTCCTGTTATTATGTTTTTAAATGATACAATACTAGATGCCAAATTTTAATTCATTATAAACAGACCTTTTTAAACTAAAGTATTTTAGGTGAAAAACAAAATTGCTGCTATATGAGAAAATATTGAGTTTATGAATATGACTTTTTTATGACAAATAATGTCTGAAGAGTTTGGTAGAGGTTAGGAATCTCCTGTATAACCTTAATTATTTGGATTTTTGTATATTATTATTACAAAAAGTTAGGTAATCTCAAACCTTGCAAACCTAAACTTGAGTTTAAATTAATTGTTAATTTAAGGTGGGTTTGTCCTGTAAGTAAATGCTGCTATAAGAAAGTTCAGTTCTTCTTGCGTTGCGATGTTGTCGATATCAAATCTGCTAAAAATGAAAAACAGTCCAAGTGCAAGTTGTATTGTGTGGGATGTAGTTTTAGCGTAGTTTTTTGTTTTAGTTAAGAAAGTTCACGCAGAAAAGAAAGATTTCGTCCTGAGAAGGCAACCCACAACAGAGCTTAGAGGGTGGGAGCTGCAAACTATTTGGCAGTCAATGACATACGATATCCGGGATGCAGATAGAGTTCTTTACCGAACGTATTCCATGTACTACTGGAAGTCTGTCGATTTAAAATTCACTAGAACAGTAAACATCCTTGGACTTTACGGCTTCAATGAGGAGTTGTTCTTGGAGATTGACATCACGTCTATTAATACCGACAAAGACATTTCTGTTTTCATCAATCCCTTGGCATCCAAAAATGGAGCGTATCGAATTGCTGTCAAAGAGAAGGTGCAATGTGTGCTCTATGTGATACAAAAATTTTCGAAACAAAGACAGTTTTGCCCTGTTTTTTTCCGCAGTAAACTTTGGACAAAGGTAAATTTATAAACATTTACATTGAAATTAAATAAAATAATTACAATAAAATTTAAACTTTGAAAATTGATTGACTTTATAGTTTTAATCTATAAGCAGACAACCTACTTACTCATTCACGATGTTTTTGTAGGAATTGAACAAATTGAGTATTATTGGTTCAAATTAAAATTGTAATATATTTTTACTTATATAACTAATGTTTTAAATAAGGTAGTATGGAAGTAAATTAAATCGCCTTTGAAACTATACCTATAAAAGAATGATTAAATGTAAAATCACATGTCTAATACGTTGTTATAGTTTGATTGTTTATCTATTCTGGTTTCAGATTTGGCCAGAAGAGAATATAACCGGCGAACCCTAGAAAAGTAACCGCTACAGCAAGCTCCTTATATGAATAGGAAATCGGAAGCGTTAATAGAGTACATTACACTACTAAAATATAATGAGCATTCATCATTCTTGTGCCTTCTTATAATGATGATATCACGATATGTCAGCGTTTGGAAAATACAAATCAGCAACATATCTGCCTTATACGAGTATTTGTTTTGATTTCTTAAAGATTTTACCTGACCATCAAAATAGACATCTATAATATTATAAAGAAGAGGTGGTTTCTGTATGTTTGTTTGTGGGTTTGTGTGTTTGTGGGTTTGTTGTGGCAATTAAATGCGAAAAATACTGAACCGACCGGTTTGAAATTTTACAGAAAGGTAGATCTTGAACTCATGCAACACATAGGCATACTCTTTTCCTTAAAATCCTCTCGGGCTACGCCCTGTGAACGTCCTAAGTTTCAATGTTTACATTTTTAGAGAATGAAAACTTAAAATTACTTGAATGTCAACAGCTGTGAATACTAAAATTTGACAGTTCGAGAAGAAGGAGAAGAAGAAGAAAGAGCTGCCGTGACCGTCCTAGGTTTCAATGTTTACATTTTCTAATGACAACATCCGTTTGCACTATATTTTGACAGTTAGGGAAGAAGAAGAAATAAAGTTGATTTTTCAGATAAACTGCTGGATCGAAATTAGTGAATTATTTGAAATAGCGGAATGGTAGATTTTAAGTTTTTTTTTCCGACGACTGTCTCTATTACATTAATCCTTATCCTCTCCCAATATTTGACATATGTTACTTTGAAATGTTGTAGACACTCGTGTTTTGTCATTTTGTAAACAATGGAGAATTAATTAACAATATCTTAAATGTATCGGAAGAGCCTACACCCTTCAGCCTTTTTAGCCCGTGCGAAGAACGGGTACTTTGGCTAGTAATATATAATAGGTAATATATTTGACTTTTTGGTGTAGTTATGAAGAGATGTTCCTTAGCGAGGTTGGTCTCACAGTATATACAAGAGGGTACCATTCATCGTTGTATAGGTTTTGTGATCTAAACCATATGTGAAGTAAAACTATAATAGATTTACAATTGAACTAAATGTTATATTCAATATTATATTATATATTCAATATTATATATTATATATTCAATATTTTACTTTTACTTTTTAAGCCGCAGAAGTTTAACAGCCGAGAGAAAAAAGAAAACACCAGCTTTAAGTCATAGCAAGCAGCGATAAATTATAGATATTATAATAGAATAATATTTAATTCGCATAATATCTTTAAAAATGACATAGGAAATGATTAAGTAGGTTGTCTGCTTATAGATCTAAGCTATATAAAGTCTATCGATTACTATAAAAAAAACTGCAAATATTGCAGTAAAAAGGGTTGATTTTAATATATTTTGAATAGTTAATTGATTAATATAGATTACAAAACAGTTTTATACAAAAAATGAAATGTATTTAGGGAGTAAATATTTTGACTGGCTGTTTATAACTTCCACTACCATATGGTCTAAGATTTCTTGCCTAAGGCTGTCAATTTTTTAGAGCTGGGTTTCGTTTTAAGGCTTGAGTGAGGTTGCGTAGGTACCCTCCACCATGGAATGCCATACTGAAGACTATAATGCATCAAGGAAAAGTAGAGTGAGCGCATTAATTAAATAAGACATAAATATCTTAAAATATTAAAATTTCTAACAGTGGGTAACAATTCTCTTTGTAATTTCGCTATATGAAGTTTACAAGTAAATTTGCTATCAAAAAACCCTCTAAATATTTAACTATTTCTTTTGGATAAGTAAACATTGATTGAATGTAAGAAAGAAACAATTTGGAAAACAAGATAAGCAGAGGTACCTTTGATCAAGATCCGGTTCCTCACCTGTTCTTCAAGAAAAACTACATAAAGTCTTATCACTCAATACCAATTTATTTTCACGAAACCAAATATTTTAACTTATTTTGATCTCCTTGCATTGACATTTTAAGTTAATGGCTACTGTCTTCCGCATAAGTTAGACCTGTGCCATCGGCAAAGGCAGTCAGGTGCAAATGGTCCACTACATAAGTCATTAAAATAAACCAGAAAGAGTATAGCACCCAACGGAGATCCTTGTGGGACCCTGTTTTACCGATCAAAGGGATACTTAATATAGCGTCTACCCTGACTTGTTGGGTTATACCTACAAGGTAACTGGCAAACCATTTGTTAAAAATACCCTTGACTCATAATTTTTTTACATACAAGCTCATAATAAACCATATGTTTTACAAACATGAGGGGTTGTTTCGTATTATTTGAGACCGTAAAAGCTACAACCCATTACATTTTTATAATCATATTTGTTAGAACAGATTTAGAGATAAATGTTTTTTAACGTTTATTCCTCAATAAACCCCTGAAATAAACCAATAAACCCCTGAAGCCTCTTTCAGGGGTTAATTACCAATAAAAATATAAAAATAAAAAAATGGCAAGGTGCTCATAAATAATCTTAAAAAAGAAAAACATTAGAAAAATTGTACTTTGAAAGACAACAGTCCGAAACAACTTTTTTATTCAGGAAGCCTCAAAATGGATTTATCTACTCTCAAATCAAATTCGAAAATTTTCACGAAAACGCTGTATAAGGGGAGGAATTCAAAAATTGAATTTTGGGCTGTAAATATGTTAGAATTATGGTAATTTTGGCTATTTTATGTTTTTCTATCCAAGAAATTTTTCTTTTTACGTTAGAATAGAAAAGGTATTTTTGAATGCTTCTCAGTGAAAATTATAGTACACATGACATCATTATATATACTATAATTACTTATTACATTCATTTTTAAGCTACTTATCTGTTTAAATTTCTCAATAACATACTCATATTTGTAACAATAAAATCAGGTTTAAATAGTTATTAATGTTTTTATCCCTCCATGAAGGGAGTGCAGTTGTAAAAGACTAAGTGAAGGTTTTTAAAATAAAAACAATAATGGGCTTTGGACATCATGAAGAGAATATATGTCAGGTCAGTTGTGACGTTGTTAAACGAGCGTTGACGAGTTTATGTGTGTGCTCAGAGGTTGTAAATACTTTAAAGCAGAGACAAGTTGATATGTTCCATTTGGAGGGCAATAGAGTGCTGCAGTAATGTCTCGTAACATAGCCGAGTTGCTGGTTAAAGATGGAACGGTGGATATTAAACTATGAATACTTTCAGTTGGAATTGAACGCTTAAAAAATAAGTTCCTTTTTGACTCTCCTGGAGGGTTGATTGACTCTCAACTGAACTTGAATAGCAAATCACAAGAATTATTTGATGGTGATGTATCTTCTTGGTGCAACATAAAGGGGTGGTCTGAGAACGATGCCTACTTGGCATTCTCTCTGGATTTTCCGGATGGAAACAAACACCGTGCTAGGGGATGCACCCTCAAAAGAATCACTGCCAGAAACCTATCTCTATCTATTTTATATTTTCGAGCTCTTCCCAGTGCCAATATGCTCCGGTGATTTATAGTAGAAATATAGTAGAAAATGACATGGAATTTTGTCTATTAATATGCAATTACGTTAAAGCACTTTTAACAATTTTATGACGTCGTGCGACTTGAAGAGTGATGCATGAGTCTGACGTATTATCGTTTTTGATATAAAATAGTCCTAGGAGATCAGAACAATAGTGGTTCAAAAACCACTAAGGGTTGTTCACAGTTAATAAGGCAAGTAACCTAAAATTTAAGTACGTTTAAATTTGTTAGGATACACCAAGTATAAACCAACAATAATTCGAGACAAGTTCATAAAAACAGCAAACTATTAATCGTATATATTAAAGACAATAATTGTGTCTGTTTTAGGTGCTATTTACGAGTTGAAAGTAATATCCTAGAATATGTCCGAAGACGAAGTGACTAGTACCCTGCGTTATAGCCCATATGTTCACGTTACATCGTATGTTCCAGTCGTAAGCCCAACTTGCCCATTAACACCCCGCCTGGAGAGTATCCTGTGGGTATTATGCATTACTGTTCGCTCGGTTTCGTTACTTATCTGTTAAAACTCTATACCATTTTCAGAGTTATAAGCTTTATTGCCGGTGATCAATTGATATGTTTAAACAGGCATTGTTTAATAATAAATACAAAAACAAAATCTATTATTAAAATAAAAATAGAAAGTTTACGTTTTTTTTTCAATTTTAAAATATAAAAATTCCTTAATAGTATAAAATGGGGGTTTTATGTACTGTGAGGGCTTCAGTGTAGACAGGCAGCTTATTGTAAAAACTAAGAAAATAAAATAAACTAAATGGCCAGTATGTGTTGTGAGATTTAGAAATTGTCATTTTATCCGAGTGATGTGTATGGAAATCGTTCCTTGTGAGGAAATCATGACTGTTAGTTTTATTTTTCACCAAAACAATTAAAATGTACAATTTGATTTGTTTACCGAATGTCTTGTAACCAGACAATAAATGAACGGTGACGTGTAATCCAACTACTTGGTAGTTATGAATAGTGGATGGTTCCTCTAGGATTTCTACTGTGCCAACTTGTGAACCTTTGGAAACTCAGGAGAAGGAAAAAATAGTATTTCAAGTTAACCAAATTAATTCTAATGACATCACAGGAGTGAAAAATCGAGCTGTTCTCATATGCCTTGCTTCCCGCATCCTCAACGCCACAGAAAAAAGCCAAAACGTTTTACGGACTACGTCAGATATTGAGGTTTACGTGATTGTTTGGTAGGAAGAATGTTACAATATTTAATCATATGTTATTTGTAATTATTACTACCATCTGCCAATCTTTCTTTGTTTATGTTTCACCTTTTAACCGTTTTAGTATTCCTCTCGCAGTACAGTTAGTTATGAGTTTATTGAAACCAATCCTTAAAGGCCAAAGCACACAACAACAAACGCACGTTTGCAGGCGGACAGAGGAAAACCTCTCCCGAGGTTATTAGATGTAGCAACGCACACAGACGTCCGTACGTCTGCGTATGCCTGCCGACGTTATGAGGATGTTTTATGCGGATGTGCACGTCCACCAACCCCAGCTTATATCTTCATTTAGTGACCTCCAAATAGTTGGATTACAGGACACGCCACCATCCCAGTCATTCTTCGTCTAGTTGCCTGGCACTTGGTCATGACACCGATGCTGGGAGCTGTCTGGGTTGGTGGTTGCCTCTTCTACCCGAGTAACCCAGACTCTCCTATTATACCGATCCCTATGAATCTCTGTTTTTTGTGGGTGTAAAAATATCAACCATAGTCACCCCATCTGACCTACCAGCTCTGTGAAAAGCTCTATTCCTATTCTGACAATGACGACGACACTTTAGCGATATTAGTCAATACCGGTTAGTTACAACAAACTCAGTTATGCAATTAAATGCTTTAAGTGTGTTTTGAATACAGTAATGCGGATTCAGCTGACACATATGTACTGAAAGAAGAAAGTAAGAGTTTTAAAAAATACGGCATTTAATGGGTTTATTCAGGGGTATTACGCACTTATGTAAAAGTAGGCTATTAATAAGTATTTTATTGTTAATTAGTCTTTGTAAAGGAGCCATGTAGTGTACCAGAGTTTTGGTGGCGTCAGTATTCGAATCTATAAAAACGCGACGACAGACGCAGTTATTGTAATAGCCGCGTGCGGATCGTTCTGTTGCCAATTATTAGGAAATTCAGGATTGATGAATCACAAAACCAATTACTATACAATTGTCTTTATTCACGATCGCTGCATGAACGTGATCATTTTTTCTTTTCTAGGTGTTTCACTTGAAACTTTAGTTTTTGCGAGCATTACTTAAAATATTGAACTATGTAGTTAGAGGAGAGTTTTTTTTAATTAATCAGTATGAAAAATATATTTTTATTTTTATCTATAGTTTTTTCCCCAAAATAAGGAAGAAATAACATAATTAATAGAAATTGAGACGCGTCTTTTTGAGGTGCCCGACGGTCAGATCACTAACCCAACAGATTGTCGAATCTTACAATTTGCTATTTGTGGGTTTGGCAATCCAACTACAGTAATACGTACATGGCCAAGGTCATTACATTGTTAAAGATTCGTTTGTCTTAAATACCCATCAGTATCACAAAAACAAAAATGAGTGTAAATTTTTATGACTGTAAGATTATGTGTACGACAACTATTTTTCAAGCCTAATCTCATTAGGGGTAAAAAAACTTTTAGTTTTTGGTTAGTAATTTTTTTTTCAATTCATACTAAGAAACTCGTTTGTACCTGTAAAATATGATAAAATATATTTATATTATATACTATATAGGTATATCAAACTATTAACAGTATGATTTAACATTATAGATTTCAGTTTGTGTGCAATATTATGAAGAAATTATAACTAGAAACTCCTAATAAAACCCAAGTCAAAAACGAATTTATTAAAAAAGGATCATTGCAAAATGAGTAACAATATTTTCAAAACATTTCAGAAGTGTATAAAATCTGAATATTTAATGAAAGCTATAATAAGGAATGATTAATTAATGCATTGATAATGGTTTGAATTTCTAATAATCACAAATAAACGCATGTAATCCCAGTTAACAATAAATTTTCATAAAAACATATCCAATTACAAGTTTGGTGTTGTTGGTGTTTGGGTTCCATAATTTATGGCCACCAAGGAGATGCACTGGATCATGTAAAATATGAGCCATAAAAACTTTACACCACTTTTTATAAGATTTTATTTAATAATTGAAATCCCTAATTTAATTAACGGATATCGCTTACATTTTGAATATAAATAAAAGCTATATGTTTTACCTTAATGTTCTTTAATCATAAAGATATTTATGCAATATTAAATAAATTGGCAAAAACATACATAAAGCAAATCACAGCCAAAAATACGGCCATCAACAAAGTATACAGTCGACAATTTTATAGTTTATACATATATATTTTAATATGTTAAGGTGTCAGTGCGGCAAAAAAATTTTTATCGACAATAAATTTTCAGCGCTATAGCTTAAAGTCTCCCTTTCCAATGATAAATAACAATCAATCCTGATTTAATTCTAAGTTCAGGAAAAATTATTATATAAGAGGATGACATATTTGAATAAAAACATATCCAATTACAAGTTGGTGTTTGCAACTGGAACTCAAGCCTACTTGCTCGTATTTTTTATATAGTATCATCATAGCCTACAACAGTTTTGTCGATATGTAACTATTACTCTTTGCTGTGTAAGCTAATCTGGCATATATTTTTATTTCGCCTGTTGTTAAGTTAATTTCAGTAGAAAATATTTGTTTTCTGTTTACGAAGCATTTTATCTGTTTTTTGCGATTTTCCGAATGTTGTATTTTTAGGACATATGTTTCTTTTTCTCAACAAACACAAAAGGTACGCTTTTCAAATTTTTGCTTGTAGGTATGACTAAAATACATAGCTGGAATTAAAGTTTAGCCAAAAGTATATAACGGTAAAAAAAGTTAAAAAATTAATTTTAAGTTATTTACAAACATTTAAAATGGGTTTTGATAAAAACATCATGGTGATTTTAATAAATGCCCAAAGTTAAATTTTACAGATTTCATATATGTAAGAAGAACTGATATTTAAAATAAAACAAAATAAGTAAGTTATCTTCATGAGTTTTTGGAGAAAAGGAACATAAGTTAACATGTACATGAATAGGGCGCATTGACCCCCTTAATGTAAATCAATTATTTCATAACATTTTGCAGACTAAAGTACTTTTGTTTCCCTGCTATTTTTAAAATTGTATAAATATATTTATATCATATAAAATGGATCAATCAATAACTTTAAAAGGACGTGTTTTGTTAGCAGAAATAATTGTGGAAAAAGTTTATATTATCATGCGGTCAGAAATGATTGTTATCGAATTTCACCCGGATTTCAGTACCCCGTTAAAATTAGGCCATACTGGGTTTTTGGCATTAATTAAAGTGTCAAATGTAACGTTTTTTGTAAAATGAACAGAAAATGCTCATGAAACTGGTTTTGAATCCGTAGGGTTATTTTTATTCTAAAATACTTTTGGAAGTATATTCTTTTTCCGTTTAAAATTAAGGAATACTATCCATTTTAATATTTATTTGTCAATCAAAATCCCTTTGTTTTGCAAAAATCGTTTCCCACATTAACTTCATTTAGACTATGTTGTTCAGGATTAAATTATCTACTGGCTATATTAAACAAATATTTTTTTAATGCTAAGATAACAAAGCTACTGCAGGCCAAACGTAAAAATGTGTTTTTTGCTACAGTTTTTAAGTTGTACGCTGGTTTCACAAAAAATAACTTGACTTATAGTTCTGTGACTATTTTTATTTAATTATGAAACTCTTTTTACATAAAATGCACATAATATACATTTTATACTCTAATTAACACCTAAAACAGTCTAGCATCATTAAATTGAGGACCTTAATTCCAGACAAAATCTTTTGTTAGCCTGATCTATTGCATTAGAATGATAAACAACACATTTAAAACTAGGTAAAACGCAGTAAAACTACGTTCTGTGTTAAAATTTGCCGCGTAAAATGGCTTTAGCTCGTTTATTTACTGCTATATTGCGTTTAGCATTCACTTAAACTGTTTCCTTATCACTTTGTTTTCATAGGCTTAGACGACTAGAAACTGAAACAGCGGTTTTTTGTTTCCATCTTTCGACCGGAGAGGTTAATTACTGTCGTGTTTGGTTGAGGTTGTATGGCGTGTTGTTTGTTAGTATTTACGGTATTTGCGGTTAGGTGATGTGTGTGTGTTTTCTTGTGAAGTAGGATATAGTCATTAGTGCAAAATAAGTCCATCCTACAGCACTGGTTTCGTAATATATATTTATATGTAAATATTAGCATACACCTAACATAACTAGAAGTATTAATTTTACTTTGTCATGTTGGTACACTGAGGTTAGAATACATTTTAAATTAAGAAAGTTCTAAGACTGAGAAATCGTTATTAGTTTAAGGGTGGCACAAAAACATATATAAACTCATGAGAATGTAAGTTTATTAAAACAAATAATCTGTAAAGTTAATAGTAATACATCAGAGTATTTTTAATATTGATTGTATATATCCAATTCTAAGGATTGACACTTAATCAAATATAATTTATGTTTGTTAATTTCTTGTAAAGTGTTTGTAATTTCCCATTCTACATACATATTTTTTCATTAGTTTTTGCTTAACGAGCTTTAATAGAATTTTTTAAATTTAATTTGTGTTTGGCTATTCCAGACGAGTTGCAGTATTAGCAATAAATAAATTTTGAGCTTTGCCCCTTCACACGATGTATATTTAATTTATTTGAGAATAAGTATAAAACTGTACCTACTTGTATCCAGTGTAGGTTAAGAGTATAATTTTCTCTTGACGTCAATGGTTTTGTTAGTCTCCACTCACTGCCATGCAACCACCTCGCTAGGTATTAAAAGAATATAATAAACCACATTGACTATACAAATTTCTTATGTTTGTACTTCCATTGGCCATTGGGGTGCACTACATAAGTAAAACTTTTCAAGATCCTGAAATTGAGCAAAAGATAAACTCATATTTTAAGATTTAAAATAGGTTTAATAAATGAGTTTTACTCTTTAATCTAATTTTCTTAACCCATTTAATACGAATTTTAAAGAAAAAACACTTCTTTGAACGGTAAAAAGGAAGAAAACATTAAGGGGTTTTAATGCTATTAAGACTATCTGAAGTTACTTTAATGGCTTAAAAAAGTACTATTATTTATTATAAAGCCACTTTTATGATAGAATTAAGACAAAACGCCTCCATTTCAAAAAGAAAAAGCAAAAGATGCTTCTTCATGTAGACAATGCAAGGGCGCAAACCTACACTGTTTCGATGGTAAAAATCATGGAGCTGAAATCTGAATTATTGCGTCATCCTCAGTATTCACCACAATTTAGCCTCGGGTGTCTTTTTTTATATTTCCTTATCTAAAATGTGGAACATTTCACTTCCGATGATGAGACCATCACCAAGATTAGTTGGAAGGCTTTTCAAGTTCTTACTGTTTGGATGGTATAATGAGGTTGAAGAAAACTTGAGTGGGTAGAACTAACAGGAGATTACGTTAAAAATTTAAAAAAAAATTAACTTACACCAAAACATTATATCATTCTGTATTTCCTTAAGAACTTATTCAACCACCTTCTAACTTACACACTCTTAATTTTAAGTATCACAAGTATGCAAATAAGGGGAAAACAGAGAACAGAGTAACGAAAAACCCTTTATTGTAAAACAATTGCCACTCATACAGATTTTTACCATTTCGTATTGAAGAAAATCCTCAATATTCGAATCCAAACATGTATCTGTGAAAAGAAAAAATGACAAAATATATCAGAAAATATAAGAAATCCAAATAATTTTGCTTTACTATTTTTGGACCCGATAGTAATCAGATTATTTGAACAATATTGAAAATGAAGCTACAGCTTTATGTTTCCCGAATGCTTTACCAAATAATTCGCCTCTTGAAAAATACCAATAGGATAGGGAATTGTACCAATTTTAATAAACAAGTAAACTATGAAACACTATATTATTGAGGAACCATTTATACGTAACTACGTACTACATCTACGTATTAATAAACTTGTACGAGTGTACTCTGCATACGTACTTAAACAAAAAATGATATGTTATAAGGATGCAGTAAATGCCAGAAGTAAAATCTTAAATATGTCATGATATTACAAGAAAGTAAGATGATGTTTTATTTAAATAAATTGTGTTCAAACAAGGGGAAATGATATATTTATAATCACTGTACTTTACATTCTTATCTTTATTTAAATCCTAAATCTCCTCCTCACTTACGTGGTGGTACTGTATTTGTATTGCGTACATACAGGATATTTTTTGTGTTCTTCTAAATCCTTAGTTCGAATACTATATTTTTAGGTTTAAAGTCTAAAGTTAGGATGTGGTAAAACACCATGATTAAGATGTTTTACCGCTTCCCATGTATTATCGAGAACAGTTAAGTAACACTTAATAAGTGGATACAGTTTTAATATAACGTAAAATCTCCAAAGGCTGCTAAAACATAAATTTTAATATTACGTGTGATGTTTTGTTAACACTGCTTGAACGGACTTGTAAAAACGTATAAGATTACTCCTTTAAGTAATTATTTGGCGTCCTTGAAACGAAAGATACGATAATTGTAACGGATGTTCAATAAATTATATTATATGACCAGTAAAATGGCATAGACACTAAGAGTATTCTATCTTAAATAATGGGAAATTCTTGACTTACATTTTGAAGGAGTTAAAGGTTAGTTTCCCATGAGGCTGAAAGCACGACTCCAACCGAACATACCTCTAGGTCCTAAAATTAAAGTATAATTGGTGGTTGATACATTATCATATTGGTCATATTGGGATCATATAGGCACCATTAGACAATCATTTATTCTTTGTCCAAGCTTTATTCTAATTTATATAAATTTATATTTTAAAATTAACAAAAAAATGTACATTCCCTTATTTACCTAAATTGTGTGATGCAGTTCTCACCATCCTATTGAAGAATGACCTACTTCTCACATTTTCTGTTAAAAAGGAAATAAGAGTGATAGCAAATCTCAAACCGAGGGTGTTGTACATTTTGTTTATTAAATAAAATACACTTAAACGATAAAAATAAAACTGTCACCAAACCCGCTCCATAGAGTTTCATTTATTATTTTATATTTTTTTTAGTTTTTACGCTTCTGAACAGTATGAAGTGCCCATATGTCTACGAAAATGATAGGGAAATAAAATTTATATAGCTTATAGCCCAGATAGAAAATGGCCAATTAGTATTTTGAGTAATTAATTCCGTTTCTTATCTTTAACAAACGGTAGTAGAGAATTTTAAATTTCATTGTAAACTCTGTCTATGGATTATTTCTTCACCAACCATTCCTTTCCCAATGATTTCTTAAGATAATACTAAACAAAATCAATTAATTCCCTTAATAACCGTTTTAAATCAGAATGGTTGGCATGGGTTGGTTAAATCACAAACACCATACAAAAAGAATTTTCGTCACCTCTTCGGGGAACTCACTTAAAATTGTTTCAAATGAAGGTAAAAGGTATTGGAAGTTTTTTAGTTTAGTAAG
Source organism: Nephotettix cincticeps (assembly GCA_023375725.1). NCBI lineage: Eukaryota > Metazoa > Arthropoda > Insecta > Hemiptera > Cicadellidae > Nephotettix > Nephotettix cincticeps. Next base: position 67,678,857 of record CM041788.1, read on the forward strand.
TAGTCCTGAGCTGTCATGTAATTATATGTGTTATTAATTATATGTATTTAAGACTCGTAAAAGTTCATTCACAGCAGCGTAGATAAGTCCATTATTCAATGGTTGTCAGGATGATTAGGAATTAGTAGATTTAGTTTCAAAGAAATAATTCACACGGGTACTTAAAATAACACTTAATAATAAAATATGAACTTGAAGCAACGTCGAATTATGGACTGTTGTAATTTAATAACACGTTCAGTGTAAGGAAATACAATTATTTGAGACCTGAAAGCCATTTACCAAAGGCAAATAGCTTTAATAATAGCTTTAAATAATATAAATTTAGGTGTCAATGCTGTTTTATAAAATTTTTCCATATATATTCTAATTTTACCATAAATATTCTATGAATGAAAACACTTATTTTTAAATAATTTCTATTCGAAAATAGGTACTTTTATTTTTATAACACAACATTTTAAAACAATTAATTTTTCAAAGTATTTTTGATTTCTCCCCTTATGTGGAGAATGTATTTTCTTCAAAATGTTTCAATTTGAGTTGTAAATGAATATATCCGTTTTGGGGTACTATGAATCCAAAAAAGTAGGTTTCGACGTGATGTCTGTCCGTCCGTGTGTCTGTGTGTGAGTTTGTGTGTGTGTGTGTGTGTGTGTGTGTGTGTGTGTGTGTGTGTGTGTGTGTGTGTGTGTGTGTGTGTTTGTGTGTGTCTGGATGTGTACAGAGCCACGGACAAACACGTTGGTCCAATTAAGATGAAATTTGGCATGTGTGTGTATATTCATCGTATCTCCAGGCGTTTTTTCATTTGTTTTTTAATTTTTGATTTTTAATGGTAGTTGACCCCTTAAAAACGTGAAAATTCCAAATTTCTTCAAAAAACGGCTCAAACGATTTTGATTAAAATTTCATAGTTTATAGTGCACAGCATACTAAGTCATTTGACACCATCCGCATGTCTGTAAAAACGACGGTTCAAAAGTTATGGCCTTTTAAATGTCAACAAATCAAATTTTTAAATTTTCAGCGTAAAGTCAAATATAACTTGCCTTGACCATTGAAACCAATTTAAAAACTAAACAAATTATTATTTTGCGCGACAAAATATATTACACAAAAAAACAAAATGTATTAGAGCGCGCAATGTTATTCTTATGGATATTATTAAAAAAACAAATTCTTCCTTATTTCCTGTTGTCTATGCAACTTGGTATGCATCGTAAGCTTGCATCTCCTAAAAGAACGTATCTAAAAAAGCTAATAAATATTAAGAATAAGATATTTTTATTACAGATTGTCGTTTTTAAATTTACTTAAGTGAGAAAGTATGTTCCAGTTTACTGGTACCGTATATTTTACTTTGATAATAAACTAATTCTCATTTAAGTCTAGATATACTTACTACTTGCATCCTCCCATGCATTCTTCCCTTTTGCTTTCTCACATCTCTTTTCAATATCTTCAGTAGACTTTGACGGTGAATTAGTATTCCTTATTTCCCAAGCTGTGCCAACCTTCACACAGATCTCAATGGTATTTGATAAATTATTCAGATAGAATATGGCTTCCTGAAACTCATCAGCTTTGCCACAATTAGAGGCATCGAGCTCGAGGATGGGTCTCTCTCCGTCCATCACCTTTAGTCTGAATATCGTTGAAGTGTCATACACAGTCTTATAACAATTCACTGCAATAGTTTGAAATGTCAGACTTCGCTGGAGATCCCAATGGCATAATTCACGATATGTCATTGTGTCCATCAACCGTTCGTACGGGATGTTGTCACTCACGACTGAAACATTAGATGGGTATACGTTAGATTCCAAAACGGTCCAATTGAGTTGCAGTATAGGTAGGTCGGGGTTGACGATTGCCGACCCAATGAGGTCGACAGTATTTTACCAATTTACCAATAGAGGTGGTTGAAGGACTAATAAGGGCCTTATATCCTTCTAAATTGGCAAAGTAAAATAGTGAGAAGGTTGAAAAACAAGTGGGGTCGGTAGCAAAACTTGTATTGCAATATTTGGCAAACAATTATCAGTTTGATATCTGATTGGCCCTAGTTTTTTGCAATAAACATACATTTCATATACATTTTTTACTTAAAAAAGGTAAAGAAATGAAATGGCTGAAAAAACCTAGGTAAATTATGTTTGAGAGTGCAGTATTGATGCCTGAAATAGGTGTGTTAGTTAACGCGTTTTACACCGTTTATAAATCCATAGATATTTAATAACATATTTGTTCATTCTGAATGTTCGGTCTTATTAAAAACAAGACACGTTTAGGAAAGTTGGAGTGATCGGTGTTTTCTTTTATTTTTAAACAACTCTTAACCATTGAAAATATACTCTAAAGAGTACTAGCTTTGCTACTCTGATCTCAGAGTAACACACCTATTTTAGTATAAAATACTATTAGTACATGTCTCATTTAATGTGAATAGTACTTTACCTCAAATAAGTATTATTCCTTAATGAAATTTTCATGTTTTAGAATATTTATTTCCTGCCGAAGAGAAAATGTAACCTCAAACCTCTCTCAAACCATTTTACCCGTGTCATAGACGGGTACTTTAGTTAGTATGTGTATAAAACCACAATATGTATAAAACAACATATGACTTTTCAATAATGCTTCTTGTAGTTTTCAGTATTTATTCAGTATGTATTGTGAAATATAGTACCATAATCATTATTTTCTACGCTCATTCCAATGAGTATTGAGTTAGTAATGTATAGTATCTATACGTCTTATACCTAAGACCTACTGGTGACTGGTGCTGGGCTGATTGGGTTGACACACACCTGAAACCGAAGTAAAAAATTGCAGTAAATTATTTACCATACTTGTACTTATACTATACTAACATCAGAAATTAGAAATTAATATCTCTCCAAATTTTTAGTGGTCCCAAATAACATATTTTTTGCTTTTGACCTTATCTACTATGGGTCTACGACATATATGATGAATTAGCTTGGTACTGTAGCGACATTAGAAGGATAAGCTAGCCGGAGTTTGTGACCATGAGCTCATGCATTCGCTATTGGTAACGAACCAGGGGCCATTTTTACTAACTAAGCCAGTGTTTTCTAGCACATTGGTACTATTTTATAAATTAAATCGTTAAAAATAGCATTAACCTTTTAATGAGTTATATAATCAGGTAATAATGAAAATATACGAATATTGAGGAATGTTAGAGATAGTATAATGATACAAATAAATTTATATTTGGATATAAGTTACATTATTTTGTTATGTGATTTATAATTTTCCTAAAAGCGAAAGATTTAGAAACATTTAAACCTTCACCAGGCTTGATTTATATTCAATTGACTTTTTCAATCATCTTTAGCGCAATTTTAGAAAATGAAACCCGTTTTAACTTATCAATTAAGTAGCTTAATATACATATAAATCTGGCTAGGTGGCTGATTGTTCGTAGAGCCCACTTCACAATCTGAGTCCCTTTTCAATCCAGGACTTGATCCACGTGTATTTGACCATTGAACTATAAATCAATGGCCCTGACAACAGATTCTGGACTTTGTTAGTAACTAAGTAACATACCAGAAATATTATTACATACGTTATTAACTCATATTCAGAAAATTAAGTCACAAATCTTGAAAGATTAAACTCCTGTCTTAAGAAACTCTAACGTCTAAGGTAGGAAATAATATTATCTTATACTTATGTGTATTTTACAAAATTTAATACATTCAATTGCTAAACTATTAGATTAGTTGTTATTAGGCCTAGTTAGAAACTGTGAAAGGTTTTTGAAACTTAGCTCTGCGCAGTAAATTTATTTCCAGGATTTTTATCTGACCAGGAATAACAGAAGGTTTGTGAAATGTTACACAAAAGAACTTAACATGTTAATAGTAATAAATAGTTATTGGTTAAAATCGAAAAATACTGTTGAACTTACCAAAATAATGAAGAAAGCGCACCGAAACACCTCCATGTTGGCAAGAGTGGTTTAAATACATAAGATATGGTAAATGCCATGATAGTTTGCAATTGTGTAATCTAATGACGCCAGTTAGCATATGGCGTGGAAGCAACCAAACCATTGTGACTTGTGCAACACCAGGCAGATCATGACGTCGTGAATTTAAACTACCTCTATAATACACGATAGTAAATTTCCATTTATGACAGTTTTCCTTTAGATTACTATACAAAATAGAAAACAATAATGGTTAAAATTCCCTCTTTTAATACAACATAAGCTGCATGCAGAACGGTTTCTAAATCTAATTATAACGTAATTTTTAAGACTTAAGGTTTAAAACTTCTCTATATAAAATGTGTCAATCTGACACATAAACAGAACAACACTTAAACAGCTATCCCCTTAGCAGCTGACTTGTGTACTCATCAAATAACAGATTATGCCAACATACTTCTACAACGATACAGAATGAAACGCTGGATACAGTGTGTTACAAAAAAAGAAAGAATAAAAAAGAAAAATCTTTATTTAAAATAACTCCAGAAGTTTTTAATTTTTTGAAGATAGCCAGGATTTGGCCATCAAGCATGATCCATCCACTATCCCCAAAATTAGTATTTATTCGACCATTTGGTGTTAAATGCAGCACATAGCACTTTCGTATGTTAATATTTAGGCCATTTTCTTTTGACCATGACAAGATTTCATTTAGGTCAGCATTGATTTCAAAAATGGTGTCCTGAAAATAGGAAAGATCATTGGACAAGTGCAGCTGACAATCACCAGCATACAAATGTAGGGTGCAGCTGTGTACACTGCCAGGAAAATCTGACGTGTACAAACTAAAATGTATAGCCACCAAACAGCTCACCTGAGTCACACCTCGTTCCCTTTTAAGATCGTTTGATATTTCACACCTAAATTTCGTGACCTTCGTTCATCATAGGTTAATTGATGTACTAAATAGTGTTATAACAGTATGTTTACTCGTATTTTATTCATATTAGGTATTATTACATTTACTATAATTTAAAAACGATTTAGTATTTAACACCGACTTCAATCGGTTAATGAGATGTAGAAACTGGTAAACATAGCTGTTCGTTGTATTATGGAGCTGCGATGTTAATCTTAGGGTGATAAAGTAAAAATTGATATCGCGTTTTTATTGAATAATTATTGTGATAGAGCTTGTCGGGAATTTGCATCTTCAAGCAACTAAATCGAAATGAAATGAAATGAAATTTAATTGAAATGAAAATTATGTTTATTTAACCATATATATGAAAGAAATTACATGGATCCATGTGCTTTAAGCACGCGTGGATCTAGAAATAACATACATTACTTATATTTTGCTTGCCAGCAGTCACTTTACAAATCACTTTGATATACTAAGTTTTAGTTCAATTGTAAAGATAAATATGCAGTTTAAATAATTAATTAATATATACAATAATAACAAATATATGAATAAATAACTATATAAATAAATAACAGATTAATTAACAATAAATATAAATCAATAAAATTAAATAACTATTTTAAAGATATTGTATTATTTATGATTAACTGTTTAACAGATGACTTAAAGGCGTTACTGTTCAGATTAAAGTTGATATATTTATTAAACTTGTTAAAAATTGTTATTGCTCTAAAATGAAACTGATTCCTACTGGTTTGTTTGAAAATATATGGCACATTTAATTGTATATTATCTGAACTTCTTGTGATTCTATTGTTAATTTTGACTGAAAAAAGATGGAAATATGTTTTAAAATAATTGAAAATGCATAGTAAGTACAATTCTGAAAATTTCATGACATTGAGTTGTTTAAATAAAGGTTCTGAACTGTCATACTTTTTGACTCCACACAATGTCCTCAGGGCCATTTTTTGTGAAATTACTATTGGATATAATATAGTGGGATATGTTCCACCCCAGTGAATAACACCATATCTCAAAGTGGCCTCGTACCACGAAAAATACAATGTTATTAATTTTTTTTTTTTAAACTGTTTCATATAGTAAATATTTCTGTTAATTGATCTTAATTTTGAAAGTAAGAAATCAACGTGAAAATTCCATTTTAAATTAAAGTCTATAATTAATCCAAGATATTAAATTTTTTTACTAATTCTAATTTTTGACAATTACAATCATAGGAACATAAAAATTTGTGGCAATAAACGTGCAACCTTTCTCTGTGGTCTTCAACGGAAGTAATTTTGTATGAAAATAGAATTGATTTGGTTTTGCTGGTGTTGATAATGAGTTTGTTCAGTGCTACCCAATCAGATAACAACTGCAAATCCCCATTAACATGATTTTCTAAAGTATGAAAAGAATTGGCCGAAGTAACAAAGGTGATGTCATCTGCATAAGCTACAATTTTGGAACAAAAATATTTTTCTAGCAAGTCAGTGATAAAAATTACAAAAAATAAAGGCCCTAACACTCCACCCTGAGGGACTCCATGGTTAGAGCGCTTTGGTTGACTACAAATGCCAGTTATTTTCACAATTTGTTGCCTATTGGTCAGGTAAGATTCTATCAAAGCATACGCTGAACCAGTAATACCATAACACTTGAGCTTGTACAGTAACATATTCGTATCAACAAGGTCAAACGCTTTCCTAAAATCAATATATGTTGCTAATGTTGGGTTCAGTTTATCAACTGAAGCAACTATGTGGCGAATGTGTTGATCAATAGCACAATCAGTACTCTTCCCTGATAAAAATCCATATTGTTTGGTAGAAAACAAATTATTCATATTGAAGAATTTTACTATTTGTTTTTGCATGCATGTTTCAAAAATCTTAGCCAAGCTGTTAATCAGAGAAATGGGTCTATAGTTGGACATGCATTGTCTATTATTAGATTTATAAACAGGTACTACATTAGCAAGTTTCAGTTTTTCTGGAAAAATTCCCTGAGTAATTGACAGGTTAAAAATATGTGCGATGGCAGGAGCCAGGCAATTTAAATTATTTTTTATAGTAAAAATACTTATACCATCTGGGCCAGTACAATTTTTATTTTTCATTCCCAAGATTATTTTGATAATATGTTCTATTGTAACTGTATTACAATTAAAAACTGCTCCACAATTAGGCATATCCGGCAATGGAATTAGATTTTGTCCATATTCACTATCCAATAGCACTGATGGAATACCCACAAAATAATCATTAAAAGAGTCCGCAATAAACTGTTCATTTCCAGGTATGTCGTACGTGTTATCTCCGACAACAATGGAAGACAATTGTTGCCTATCAGCGCGCAGCACCGACCGCACGACACGCCAGTAATTCCTACTGCTGCCTCGAACCGCCTCAATCTTATCGGAATAATATTTTAGCTTAGCATTTCTAATTGATGAAGTAACTTCCTTTGATAAATCTCTATATTGTCTAATCAATGCTACATTAAATTTGTTCTTATCCAGCTTCGTTAGTTTATATAACTTGTTTTTTAAATTTACTTTTTTGACTAAACTTCCCGTAATCCACGGCGATCTATAGCTGTTTTTATTGTTTACTAGCCAAAGTACCCGTTCTTCGCACGGGTAAAAAAGGCTGAGAGGTGTAGGCTCTACAGATACATTTAAGTTATTGATAATTAATTCTTTATTGTTTACAAAATGACAAAACACGTTTCTAAGTATATATCTAAACATGACAAAGTAACATATGTCAAATATTGGGAGAGGATAAGAATTAACGTAATAGAGGCAGGCATCGGGAGAAAATTAAAAATCTACCATTCAACTATTTCGAACTAATAATTCAGTAATTTCGATCCAGCAGTTTATGTGTAAAAATTAACTTTATTTCTTTTTCTTACCGAACTGTCAAAATGTAAAGTAAACTGATGTTGACATTAAAAACTGTAAACATTGAATCCCAGGGTATTTACAGCAACCATGTCTTCTGCTTCTCGAACTGTCAAATTTTAGTGTTCACAGCTGTTGACATTCAAGTAATTTTATGTTTTCATTTTCTAAAAATGTAAACATTGAAACTTAGGACGTTCACAGGGCGTAGCCCGAGAGGATTTTAAGGAAATGAGTATGCCTATGTGTTGCATGAGTTTAAGATCTGTCTTTGTGTAAAATTTCAAACTGTTTGGTTCAGTATTTTTTGCGTTCACTTGCCACAACAAACCCACAAACACACAAACCCACAAACACACAAACCCACAAACAAACATACAGAAACCACCTCTTCTTTATAATATTATAGATTACTTTTATTGTTGTAGACTCTTGTAAACAAACATTATACAAACTATAAAAGCGGTCCAAAGCATCATCAACTGAGTCACTATTACAAACAATTTGCCAGTTTGAAGCATTAATTTTACGATTTAAGGTATTATAGTCTATATGCTTATGAAATTTAGCTATTCTTTCCGTGTATGACATACGGCATGAAACAATATTTGCATGGATGCATGCAATGGATTGCATGTTCAGATAGCCCAAGTTTGTCAACTTTGAATTTTATTTCAATACTACTAATATTTCTTACAATTACATGATCGAGACAGCTTGATTGGTTATTTACTTCTCCTGTTGGCTCATTTACTATAATTCTAAAGCCGTACCCAGCAAGCAACGAGATGTATTCTGTTTCCTCCCTACTTTTTTCTAGTGTGTCAATATTAAAATCGCCAATTAATATACAACATTTGCTACTATTTTTCAATATATAATTGTCTAAATCATCTTTAAAGTTTTTATAACTGTTTCTACTAGACTCATTGTAAATACAGAAAATGTCCAAATTCGTTGCTGAGAAGTTAGTGAATAATTTCTTCAGGGTAATTTTTACCACCTCAGCGTGAGGAAACAAAAAAACATTCGTGGTTATAAACTAATTCATTATGTACATAAACTACGACTCCGCCAGATGCGTTATTCGGCCGGTGTTGAAGGATGAGCTCGTATCCAGGGATGACGTATCTGTCCGCCTCGTAGTCGAACACCCAGATCTCGGACAGCACGATCAGCTGATAAGTAGTTGCGCAACCTTGAAGATAGCAAAGTAGCTCGTCGAAACGCCGCCTCAAACTCCGGACGTTCTGGTGGAAGATACAAAGTTCATGTCGATCGTCACCCGCTCTGCTCATCCGACGTGTATTTCCTGTTTGTATGCTTGCTCTAGTTAAAGCTTGCTTAGGTCGTCTAAGCAAACCAAGCAAACCATAAATACTGGTAGTCTTTTTGAACTTTAATCTGTTTTGCTTCGAAGAACAGTTTATTGTAATAAGGTGTCAAGTGCTCATTTACGTATACGTTTGCTGTGGGAACTCCATTTACAAGATCAGTACTTTTTGGCCGTTTGGTCCGGGACTTTTTTAACACAGCATCCCTTTTTTGGCGATTGGTGAACTGAACAACAATCGGCTGCGGTTTGTTTTTATTTTTTGAAGGGATACGGTGAGCTGCTTGCACGTCTGAATTTAATATTATAGTTTCATCCACTGCAATTTCTAGTTTGTTCACTATATTCAGTACATTTTCGTCATTTAACTCAGGTACTCCCTCAATTACAATGTTGCGATTTCTGCCATACTGATTTAATGCTTCGACCTCTAATTGTACAGCTAACAGTTGTTTTTTTAATTCATTGTTTTCATTTTTTAAGTTTGCATGATCCTTTTCTATTAGTTTGACCTGGTCAGAAAAGGAATTCAACTTCCTAACAAAATCATCTACCTTACTACTACAAAAAGATACAGATTGTTCAAAGTCATTAATTTTCGCCATTACACTATTAAGTTTATCTCCAATTGCTGCGCTTACAGCGCGCTCCACGCTCCTCTCAATAGCTTCCAGGAAATCTCCCGATAGTGGTATAGGTTTGATAAGATGCAGATTACCTGCCTCAGAGATATCCTGTTGCAAGTCAACACTTTTTACGCTGTTGTTGTCACTAGCGCCGCTGTTTCTACACAAGATGCAGCGGTAGGATTCACGCTTCACACGCGCCCATTGTCTCCACGATTTCTCCGATACACCAGCACAATTTTAATGTAGAGAGCATGAATTAACACATTTCACATAATCCTCATCGGGAGGTAGCGAATTACCGCACGATTTACACAGTGACATGTTATAGGACAAATTATAGTAGTGTATGCTGAAAATGTTTAGCTGTTTGATCCTCATGGCAGCAAACCTACTTACTCATCCTTTAACTTCATCATATAGAGTATATATAACTTTATCTGATCACGGTAAGCGTAGAAACATGTATACCTAGACTCTATGTATATAATGGGCAATATATATATATATGGAAAAATCTCTACCAAATTTAATACATAAAAGCCATTGCTTTGATCTTGGTATTGGTACATTGGTAGACAGACATACGCTGGCCCGAAAACCAATTTTTGGGGTTTAGGGAGTCTAGAAACGGAACTTTTGTACCACCATATGGGAAAAAGTAAAAAAACAATGAAAAGGTATTATTTTGAAATTTCCCTCTTCATTTATAGCTTTTTAAATGCAACATGTTTTTTGAAACGGGGCAGCTTCATACACTCACTATCATCACAATCATCTGTATTAATAACAAAATGCCTATCTCAAGAAAGAATTTATTATTTTTACAATTGTTTTACACTAACTGTCGTCACAACCTACAATCATCAACAGTTATATAACATAGCATACAATATAAATAATATGACCCGCTTCCAGTATGATCTATTTGGTGACCTGCGCGCACTGTGACTTAAGTTAGGCATAAACCAATTTACTAATTATCTGCCAAATAAGTCTTATATAAAATATAGCTAGAGCTCATATACTGTTAACTGAAATGACGACCTACCCAGGTAGGTATTTTAACCCAAGTATGAATGAGGAATGAATGTAGGATGATTGTGGCGCGATCTTGCAGTCTTGTTACTGACTAAGGCTGACATGTTCCTTAGACAGGACTGTTAATTAATAGCCCAACAGCCAATGACAACTAATGGACCTACAGTTTAACGTGAAATCCGAACCACGGCCTCTGAATTACGAATTGGTCTAATTATGAGGATGGTCTTTGTGGATTAACGTAGTATTGAATAGTGCGGACGTGAATCCACACAAGAGAACACTACATCCACCGACCATCTCTCACAACTATCCACAATTCGTGACCTCCAAGTAGCTGGATTACAGGACGTCGCCACCGCCTATATTGACTACATAATTGATGTAGTCAACATATTGTGGTTAATTGAGCATAACAACAGAGCCACATTTTTATTCTTATCTTTAGCGTGGAAAAGATCATCAAACATAGGCCCTATTTACCAACTCTGTACATGCACTATGGTTTTCAGACTGCTGCAAAGTTAATATATTCCCTTAGCCAATAGTAAATTTAATTCTGGGGATAAAAATACTAACAGTGCTTTAAAAACGTGAAAATTCCTTATTGTTACAATGAAATAAAAATGCCAGTAGGAGCTATAACAATAACATACTGAATAATTTAGGTATTGTATTTGCTGGATTTTGAAGTACTGTATAGAGAAAGATCGTTTCAAATCACAACCACATATAACACGACTAGAATATCATAAATGTAATAGGTTTAGGGTGACAGAGAATTCTTAATGAGTTTGGCCTTTGATGGTCGAGAATCACTAAACATTCAACCGCAAACATTTCACGTCAATTAAAGTCAAAATCGTTTTGGGATAACAAAAAGAATGTTTAAGGAAAATAACAATTTTTAAACATGTCGCCTGATTCACTAACAAATTTTGATACAATGCACATTCCTTTCAGTTTTTCGAATGCTATTTTAAAATTATGTAAAACATTTTATATTGCTATATATGGACCCTGACCCACTCAGATTAGTTAGTTTATTTTAGTTTAAATATAAGAGATAAGTGTAATAACTTTGGGTTTAGTGTAATAATTTGATGACGTATGCTTTTCTCTTAACAAAGACAATCTGATTCACTTCCTTAATAGCTATCGCTATTTCACTAATTCAATACTTCTATTTCAACTATTTAAATTTTTTTAGTGAATTCATTCTAATAAATCCTGTCATTGAGGGTATTATAGCACTACTAAAATGTTATTTAGACTTTTATGGACACTTTCCATTACAGTTTTATGTAAAATAAAGTTTCACGACATTTCGGGATCTGGAATCTGATCCCGACCTCAGTTGAACTAATATCTAAAACATAACACTATTAACACGTAAACCGGACTAAGTCGGGTTAAAGCTGAAAACATCAAAGTTTATAACAGTAAAATTATATTGAGTACTGTGTGTAGGTGTGTAAAAAAATTTTGCTGAATCTTTGTTTGTTGTTCTTTGCCTGACCCTGTCTGTATTTTTGTGTGTCCAGCTCAGTCCAGTGCACTGGAGAGCGCGCTTCCACATGACCTCTGGGGCAGCACTCTGAGTTTGGCTCATCCCTTCTAAGGTACTACTAAATTCATACATATTTCTATATAAAAATGACATTATAATGTACAATTATAAAGTTTCAAAATATACCAATGACAAATTAACAAAAGAAAAATTCTTTCGTCGTTTATACAGCAATACATTTTGATTTTGATTTTGATTAAGATAATAGATTACATAAACAGCGTGAAAATATGATCCATATCACTAGCAGCCAAATAAATGTCATGTTAAAAATGTTATTTCGCTACTCATTTCCATAAGAAGAGTATCTACGATTAAGTTTATTCGTATTTGGTCGCTATTCGACCGGGTGCTCAAACGGTAGCATGCTGACCTCAGTTGCTGCAAGAGGAGTTAGAATGCCTAGTGTGTAAGTCCAACTTTTTGATGCGATCGTGAAGAAATTTAGCTGACTGAAATGCTGCCTCCATCTCCTCCCCTGCAAGCATCTGTTGGAATAAATCTTACTAAATAATATAGTATCGTGACGATTTAATAGTGATAAATAAAATTAATTATTTTACTACAGTCTGACCACTAAATATTTCAAGATTTAAGTCTATAACTTTTGTGTAAATCGATAGATTAGAATATAGTTTTGTTTAATGTAGAATATTAGGTATAATCTGGTAGCCCTTCGACTTTCCATTGCAACTTAAAATTATAACCTATTACAAAAAATAAAGTTGGTATTTAATGCAATAATAAATTATTATAATAGTAAGACCACAAATGAATAGCTTGTATCAGCGAATTGCAGACGACCACAGCCTTTACAGTAAAAAACGCTGGCATGTATTCTTTGTTTCTTAGTTACTTAAAGAGAGATTTCAGTGTTGTAACTAGTCAAATATGAGTTTTAATTTGTCTAACGACGAGTAGTGAAATCCAATTTAGTCAGTTATGGGGCTAACTGCAGTTAAAGATAGGTTAACGGCAATTTTTGTTTTTTTTGTGAAATCTGGCCTCAAAGTCAGTCCAAATGAACATAGGTAGAATATATAAAATGTGTTATAATATATTAAATATATGTTTATATGATACATAAAGATAGTCTATATACAGTCGAGCTTTGTCTACAGTTCTTGAAATTATGGTATTTAAGGTTAGTTTTCCGTTTCATAACCTAGACAAGCTTCAAAACCCAATTTATCAGCAATATTAGACATATTTTTCTAGGCTTTGTAGATCATGAAATCCGTAAAAGTGATTAACTAAAAAGAAATATCCAGCAGCTGTCATATTAAAGCACTATTAATGAAATCACCTACATTGGTCATTGATTTTAAAAACCTAGTTCAAAAACGAATCAAATCATCCAATAAACGCAATAATGATTATTACCACCCCATGAGGAGGTATGGATGAGTATTTAAAAAAATAATAAGTTTATTAAACTTTACTGTAATAAGCATTAAAAATTCCATAGTATTTCTCAGTTTAAATACATATTTCTTTTTTTTATCTTAAGAAGGATAAATTATGTGTCACTGACTGATACTGTTTATATTTGGGAACATGTCCAACTTTCATGATGAAACGTTTTAGTTTATAAATCTATTTAATATATCAAGTACAAATTAAAATAGAGTCAAATAGAATCTTAAGGAGCCCATAGAATCAGAATTTTTGAAGTAACTCATTCGAATTTAAAATATAGATGTAAGTTTTACTAACTCACCATCATTTGACCACGTAGGCCTACTATACGCAAGCAAGCAGAATCTGTGTGCTCCATTTGCCAAGTTTGAGTCAGTCAAACTTCATCGTTGCCCATTGCCTTTGTCTCCAACCTTTATTGACCCAACCGGAATTAGCTTAGTTCCTAACTATGTATGTGGGGGGAAAACCTTGTAAGTCGTTAGAGGTAAACTTTGAAAATTAATTACATATGATTTAAAAAGTATGAGGCAGTTCTTCTTCATCTATTTATATTATAATAGTAGTGACAGATTCTTTATGGTTACATCTGTATTTGAACCATCATTATAGCTATATTAAAAGGTTAGGCTTATAATGGAGGAGGTGTAAGTGTAGGTGTAGGTACCGCAAGGTAACTCATATGCATTCGCTCTTATAGGAGCGCGTATATTGAGAAGGTGCATGTGCAGGTGTAGGTGTAGGTCTAGCGCGATGCCTTTCCAAAATAAACTGATCTGATTAACTCGTGCGCTGCGGACCACTCGGATCCGAGTGGTACTGGTCCTGGCTCGCGGAGCGGTCCGCTAGGTGCGAGTGGTGGATCTGGTGACGTAGATTGTGCTGCCACCTGCTGGGATCTACAACCTGCTTTGTTATAACACAGTATCTATTTCTGTAAGGGTCACTTGAAATTTTCCTATTGGTTGATTTTAAGCTACACAGGCCGCCGCTCCTGGTGAGGAACGGGGGTTTCGGGCACCGAAGCGAATGTGTTAACGAAGAGGTCTACCGCGATGCTTTGCTCGCTGCTTCTTGGTGATTGGCCTGTTTAAGACCATACACCCTTCCTCTCATCTCTCAATTCAGTCCACTTGTTATGCTATTGCACAATACAGCCAGAGGCTGATGAGTGGTGGGGGAAAAATCCAACATACGATACCTACCTCTACCTAAACCTCCATCTATAACTCCTTAGCATACGCGTACCCTTAGGTTTATACACAGAATTCAGTTACGCTGACCCTATAAAATACACGTTCGTAAATTATATGAAAATTTAAATTTGCAACTGTAAGTTTTTGCTTCTGCAGACGGATAATAATTAAATTTAAAATAACAACGTCAACGTTGAATTGTGTTTCTACAAATTTTTACTGAACATATTTTTAAACATTTGTACCACTCTCAGGCTACGCACTCATTCTTTAATTGAGGATTGTTTACAAAAAACACTTGCTATATTTATTCATACTAAATTAACCATATCACACATTCACCTTAACATCATGTCTATCGGTCTGATGGAAATTGAATTTAGATAGAATTAGTTAGATACTTAGCTTATTAGTTACAAAAGTTGAATGATAAACTAAATAGTGTGGTTATTATTGTACTAACTTTTACTATCTATAAATTCCCAATACTGATAGAGTAAATAAGTTCAACCATTTCTCGTAATAGACTCCTTAGTTTTTAGTTTAAGCAAATTAAACATAACGTGAGAAGTTTGTTTTTGATAAAAAAAGTAATGAGAACTGCTTTGGAGACTTGAAATATCTTAACAACATCTAACGAGGCCCAATCCACTTTGAAGTTTTCTTTCAAGTGAATGTTTAACTTTTTAATCGTATATATTAAGGCCTAAAAATCCTGACACTGTTCAAATTTTATTTTCGGAAATGTATTGTTGACTTACACAATTCCTGACTTATAATTTTAATATTTTACAGAGAAATAATTTCACGGGGCGGGAAGCCATGATCTTAACCCAATCCATTTGTAATATTTTTGCGGGTCATGCCGACTGTGGCTTGTGGTTCTTACTACAAGAAGGATAGTAAACGAAAAAGTGAGTATTCTCATCATGACCATTCCATTTGACGCTGCATAGTAGTGTAGGAGAAATGAAAAAGGGTAAAAGTGCTAAAACAACATTTGATGTTTAGCATGGAAGGTGTTCTAAGCGACAACGCCAATAGTGTCACATCTGGATAGTTAAAGGCTGGAAGTGCCCCATCTGGTTTGTTAAAGGCTGGAAGTGCCCCATCTGGTTAGTTAAAGGCTGGAAGTGCCCCATCTGGTTAGTTAAAGGCTGGAAATGCCCCATCTGGTTAGTTAAAGGCTGGAGGTGCCACATCTGGTTTGTTAAAGGCTGGAAGTGCCCCATCTGGTTAGTTAAGGGCTGGAAGTGCCGCATCTGGTTAGTTAAGGGCTGGAAGTGCCCCATCTGGTTAGTTAAGGGCTGGAAGTGTCCCATCTGGTTAGTTAAAGGCAGGAAGTGCCACATCTGGTTAGTTAAAGGCTGGAAGTGCCCCATCTGGTTAGTTAAAGGCTGGAAATGCCCCATCTGGTTAGTTAAAGGCTGGAGGTGCCACATCTGGTTTGTTAAGGGCTGGAAGTGCCCCATCTGGTTAGTTAAGGGCTGGAAGTGCTAAATCTTGTTAGTTAAAGGCTGGAAGTGTCACAAATAGTTAGTTAGAGGCTGGAATGCCATATCTGGTTTGTTAAGGGCTGAAAGTGTCCCATCTGGTTAGTTTAGGGCTGGAAGTGCCACATCTGGTTAGTTAAGGGCTGGAGGTTCCACATCTGGTTAGTTAAAGGCTGGAAGTGCCACATATGGTTTGTTAAAGGATGAGATTGCCACAATCGGTTAGTTAAAAGGCTAAAAGCACGACAAGCGGTTGTATTAACCTATAATAATCAAGTTTTGATAATAAATATTTACATAACACAGTGAAGGATGCTGGTCTGATTATCCACACCAGACAAGGCATAAAACCTTTGTTGAACAAAAAAAAATTAAATAGTGCAGTCTCTTGTTAAATAAATATCTATAGGTTCAATGAATACTTGAATTTAAAGTTACGGACTTATAGATATCAAACTATACCTAAAATTCTAACTAATATCTAACTATACGTTTAAATTTAATTTCTTTACGTAGTTAAAAAATAGTTAAAACTATAAATGTGCATCTGAGTCTTGCAAAATTAGTACATACCACTAGCCACTATCACTGGGGTATACATCACCATTTTTACTGGAACCAATAATATATTGGTTTCTTTACAAACGATTTATAAAACTAATTCAAACATCCTCTAAGCCCTCGTCAGCTTTGTGAATTTTTTATACAGGATCTGAGATCGAAATTAATAGAATCAATCAAACGTCGAGTACCGTATGTACTTTGGCTATTCACTGTCCCGGGGATGCCGTGATTCTTTGATTGGCCTTAGCATCTTCTTGTCTCTGTGGGGCCTTGATAGACTCCCGGCTGAGCCTGAGTATCCAGTCTGACCAGAATTCTTGGAGAGTAGTCTTAATCCTTTCTACCTGGGAAGTGAGTCTTGGAAAAGGATGCTTACTTGGTGATATCTGAGGGTTTGCCGCCTGGTAATGTCAATTTTATTAATTATGTGTGTTCCCTTTAATTAAAACTTTAGGGCTCCCTGTGTTAGACCCTCTCCCTAACTGGGAGTCTTGTGGGGTTATCGAGTTAGAGTGTGAGTCTCCCTAAGGTGTTGTCAATCCCATGACCTAGATGGCCTTTCCTTATGAATCCTTTCTTTTTGGTGACAATCCGAGAGAATTCGTACCAAGCCTGTTTTACTGGGGTCTCCTAGAATCTAAGATTTAACTATATCTCTATTTATTTTACATATAACTTATATAAGGTTGAGTTATTAAATATACAGCTGTGGAGTATTACTATAAAATAACAAATTTAATATTTAATGTGTAATTTTTATTTAGTTTGATTAATTGACAAGTCCATTTAGAACCTATTTATTGATTTCTTGAACTGCTAGAACAGCATCAACATTTCAACAATGTTGTGATGACTTAATTACGCTGCGCTAAATATAAATTCGTAGTCGGTGACGAGCTCTATACAAAGACCTTTGTCTGGTTGTCTTCTCAGAACGGGGGTTACATTTAATTATGATGGGTTAATGCGTACGTTGTGGATAATTTGTTAACGCCATTTTGGGTGAATTCCAGAGATATCATAACCTAACCTTGGTTTTATACAAGTAAAAGGTAATCATCACTTGTTGAGAATGTGCGTAATTTGCAAGCCTGCCAAGAAAGTTGTCTTCGTTATTAGTGAATTTAATGATACATATATTTGTTGTGTACTCAACATTGGGAATACACTCGCGAATCACAATCACCGGTCACAGATAATTATGGAAAGCCGTTAAATACCACTGGTTCAGAGGTTTCTCGGGAGGTACTCGGGCTGTATACTCTGGGCTAAGAAGCAAAACGAAATGTTAACCTTATATCGTAAACAATATTTCTTAAAAAAAAAACTCAAATGCCTATCACCAAGGGCCTAGGGCCTGTGCGGTGAATTAAGACAGCGAGTAACTGTAGCGGCGTGTAACATAGGCTAGCCAAAGGTGACCTTATGAATCTGACATAAGTCGCCAGCCACTGGTTTCTATCCAGCAACCTTTGACTTTCTGGGCCAAATCGTTACGACTCGTCAGGTATAACATGACTGGTGAGATGCGATGGAGGAGGGCAGTTGGTGCGAGAGTGGGGCTGTCGCTCGCTGGAGGGGAAGAGACAGTGAACTATTATCGTTTCTAAACGCGTAAGAAACGAACTGTTGCAACGCTGGCATCCAACTGAGCCGCACCCTTCCCCCACCACTCGAATCCACTCGGTGTCTACTGCACATCTCGAGGCCACCGGTCATGCTCAATCTGATCAGTTGTATTCATAATCTACCGTGTTGGTAAAAATTATTATTTCTAAAATATACTTAACTCAATAATTTTCTTCTATAATAATTGTTTTATTAAATTAGGTGATCTCAGTCCAATTTTTGATCCCTAGGGGACACCATGAACAGCATACCAGGGAGAAAAATGCCTGACATTCAAATTGTGTGTCACCACCACCTGCTAGAATCTAAAAAAGAAAAGAAAGAAAATAAAATGTGAAAGGTAACATATAAACCAGGAATGTGCTGTACCAGTAATACCAAATAGCTTCAACTTCTCCAACGTACATGCATGTGCTTGACAACCAGCTACTGTAGGGGAGTGAGTCACAAAAATGTTATAGTGGAATTTTTATGATGTCACACCTAGAAACGATTCTGAATTCATTCGTTGTTTTTAGTAAAACGTTACTTATTTCAAACTACAGTAAAAAGTAGCCAAATCCAAGAGTTCAGGGTTTGCCCAAGTACAGAGCCACTAAAAGGAGGCGATAAGTGACAGTTGGGACGGAGAACTGTCCATAAAGACGTCAAACTCCCGCCATAAATATCAGAGCGACGCGTCAGCGGTTCTGAACAGCTGGCACTCTTTATGGCCGATCTTATTCAACGACGAGATAAACACTGCAAAATAGAAGATTTGGAAAACGTGAAGAAACGAATAACTTCGATAACTTTAATTTTGAAAGCTCAAGACTTAATCTGAATTAGCTAAATTTATTACGCTATTGCAGTTGATAGCTATTATTATCGAAATGTTTTAACGATAAAACTACAGTTTGTCACCTTGGTTCTTAAGAAGTAAAAACTTTTAAAAACTATTGTAACGAACAATACAATCTACACAAACATTCTAACTCATTATATTGATTTCTTATTCCACTTAATTTTTAACTTTAAATCTAAATTTGACACCACAAGGTTATATGAATCACTATAATATAAACCTCTGTAAAAAAAGCATCAATCAACTTGATAGAAATAATAGTCACTAATGACAATATAATAAGAAAAAGAAATGTCCTTAAATATTGTTAAGCAAAATTTATTCGATTGTATTGGTAAAAAATATATATTATCTTATAAAATCTAATATTATATATAAATCTTATTCAATCTTATTCTAACGACTAATCAAAAATGCAATAAGAAATCATACCAATTGAAAGCTTTATTTTAATGAAACCATCAATTTTTTTTATTTAACTAATAAAATCTTATATATTTAATACACTAGGCTTATTTTTGTGATAATTGTTTTGGAGCGGTGGTGCTACCAATCACCATGTCCAACGTGTCGTTATAAAGGTCTTAGCATGTATTTTTGCCATCAATTAAAAAAATTTTGAAAATTCACCGGGGGTCAAAGTCCCCATTATTTTTCCTTATAAACTTAATGTGGAGGTAAACACCGACGATCGAGAAATCAGCTGTTTATTTAAGGAAGTGGTTAATAAACTAATAAAATCTGACAGTTAAACATGGTTCTTTCTTTTTTGTTTAGTGAAGACATTATCGTACAGCTAGCAATAAAACACCAGTTTTTATTTGCATAAAACTAAAACATAACCAAAATGAAAATCTGTTGGGAAAATCTAAACTTAGTTTCTAAACATAGTTATTGGTGGACAGATTGTCTCTTTTACAGCGCACGATTTCGTGCGCCAGGTACGCTAGTAATACTTTGACATGTCACCAACTTTTCGAAAAAAATGTTGTATTTTTTCGTCGTTTTGATTAAATATTGATAAACAGAGCGGAAGGGAATGAAATTCACGAATAAAAATTGGGTTTGCCCTGATTTCTTTAAACCCTTTTTCTTATTGGTCACTTCAAGTAACTAAATTATCCTGCCCTTTTTCTGAATAAGATTTCTCGCAGTACTTAGATGTATCAAACACTCAATTTTCTATATCTAAATCTAAGAATCAATCTTGTTGAAAATTTATTTTAAGAAAATCACATTTAAATAAAATGGTATCTATTTAAAAACTATTTTTGCACTACACTTTTCAGGATTAGTTATGTGTAAATATTTTACACTCATAGTGATTCTGAGCTTCTTGCTGATTTAATAAATTATGATCTTTTGCTGCTTAGAAAATGGTGTTCTATTAATAAAATGCAAGTAAATGTTAATAAGACTAAATTTATCAACTTTGATTTCTTAGGTTTTGACATTCCTTCTCCTTTAATTTTTCATTATTTAACTGAATATACATGTACTTGTGAACCATTAGAAAAAGTTAAATCTATTAATATTAGAGTATTGCTCGACTAAAACTACATTTGAACCGCATATTTTGAATTTACACGCAAGATTAAGATCACAAATAAAAATTCTATTTTTTAAGAAATTTTTGTAACACTGCTTTTAGAACCTTGTATTTTGCATTGATTAATTCAAGATTACAATATGCTTTACCTTGCTATACTTACAAACTTTAATCGATAAAATTAGAACATCTCAAAACTTTATTTTGCGTATAATTTTGAAAAAATCCAAACAAACAATTCTTTTCCCATCTACCACTTAAAAATTTAATATCCAGCATCTTTTTATTTTAAAGTCTTAAGATTGTTTTTTATACGAGCGAAACAGAGAAAACATTATGCCAAATCATCTTTACAGTACAAGAAGCTTTACTAATAAAAATTTTAAACTACCGAAAGTAAATAAAATTATCAAACATTCATTTCAATACTTAGGTCCAAAAATGTTCAATCAACTTCCGTTTCAAATTAAAACTTTAACAAATCTCAACTTTTTTTGTAAAAAAACAATCAATTGGCTTTTTTCTCAACAGGATGTAGGATTTATCACAAAAACGTTGGTTTAGGAATTTGTTTTGAAATTTTAATGCCAGTTTAACAATAAAAAAATAAAAAAAAATAAAAAAATAGAAAAAAATGTTTTTGTTAATTTTATTTTTGTTTCTTTTTGTGAACTAGGATACTGTAGGTATGTGATATTTATTTACTTAAGTAATCTTAAAAATGAATAACCTTCATTTGCCATCAGATGTTACAGCAGGCATTTTTCATGTTATTAAAAGTAATGCTAGACTCTTAAAAAAGTTATTATAAGTTATGTAATTTTTTCTAATTATAACTGGTCACACAACTTGTCAAAGTGGCCAGTTTAATTTCTCAGATATTGAAAATTTGTAATCTATATGTTGTTCTGTATGAGAAATAAAATTCATTTATTCATTTGTATTTTATACATATAAATGCATAAGTTGTCTAATTGGTGAAAAATCACTGACATTGTTTTGTCTATTAGACGAAATTTGACCATTTTTCTCGCTGCTAATTCATACCTAATATAGCTGCACAGAAAGCGCACACACAGCGTTCTGTGAAGTCAAATTTGGTGAACTATTTATATTACTTCATACTTTTTCATCTAGCGCATTTCTTGGTGTTTCATTATTTAACTATTTCGGGTAAAATTTCCGTCATTAGCTAATAACTAAAGGAAATCAGTGCTGTTGGCACATGACCTCATGAATCATTTTTGATTCATGAGAAAATTTAATTTTCCATATATTTCTTAGCCTCGTCCTTATGCGCCAAACGTGATAAATAAGTTGTTATAACTGCTAATATTCATTTCATATTCCATTTGATTATTTTATGTAAACTACTCACTCTAAGCCCCGCACTACTTGAAAACTTTTAAAAATTTTACACTAGAAGTTTAAATATTTAACGAGGAAATGAGTGAATTTCCAGGAACATGTTCGTATAGCCCTGTAGATGTAGAGTAAACTTCCCAGGTAAATAGAATTATTAAATGCTTGAAACCATAAAACGATGAACTTTTGTTCCAGATTGGAGCTTTTACAAAACTATACGAAACGAATGATTGAAGAGTACATGAACGTTCTAATCAATTTTATTTTCAATATCAATACACACAGATTTTTAATCAACTCGAAGTAAGTTAATAAATATTTTTTTATGATTATTTTATTCTCATTGTACTTGCAAAGCATTTTTTAATATTTAAACCAAAAATTATATTTATAATTAACCATCAAAAGCCTATACTGTCTATAAATAGTAATGCATACAATTTCGAGATTTAGAATTTTTAAGACAATAGTTGTTTTACTTAGATAAAAGATGGAATTGCATTTATACATTTATTATGTTAAAGCTAACAAATGTTATAGCCATTTTTCGTTTGAAATTCATTATTGGTGATAGTTGATTTTTTGTTATTTATATTTTTTACGGAAATTTTCCATTACGATTTTAAGCAAAACAAAGTTTAACGACGTTTCTAAATCTGGAATCTGATCCCGTCTTCAGGTGACCTAGTACCTAAAACATAACACAATTAATACATAGTCCAGACTATGCCCGTATAAAGCTAAAACAAAATAACTTAAAACAGTAAAAAAAATTACAAACAATGCCATTCACTACCAATTACGCACACAAGAAACAAAACACAACCACTTGCCAAAAGACTCGAAAACAACTGAATAAGAGTGGGCGTGTCCCCCGGAACCGTATACAAGATGGCTGTGGCAAAAAAAACTTGAAACTCAGGAGAAACATGTTTCTATGTTACACGTGTTATACGAAGTTTTGACTATTGTTATATTGTATTAGTAGTAATTAACATCCCACAGGACTAATAAATCACAAAAATATAATTGTTTAAAAATATAGTTTAAATTCTCTTTGACAACCTTTTCCACGTACCATTCAAACTCTGTAATAATCTTCTTCGCCATAGGTAAGGTAAGCCTATGGGGACAATAGTTTATTTTTGCATATGATAAACTATTATATTTTTTTATGTCTGTGTGAAACTTACAGTAGCTTTGTCATTACATTGAACTTGAATATCTATTAGTTTTTATAAATAAATTTTTATATTTTTGTAAATAAAAGTTAACGTCTAATTTTGTTTTGTATTAAATAAACTAGTATTTTATTAATTGATTTTTTAAATTTCATTATAATAACAATTTATTTTAATAAATTTGTATTAAATAAATATATAAATTAGTATTCAAACCTGAAGTGTACACCCCTGCCCTACTCTCCTATATGTATCTAAATTGTATTGTGAAATAATTACTCGGTTAGCACAGGCTTCCAGTAACTGAAAAGTGAAGTAATACATTTTACGATGGAAAATAACCGCAAATTTTGGATATGGGATATTTTAGAAGCCAATTTCCGGAGCTACTGGCCGGAAATAATTTTAAGTGAATATCAAACATATTGCCTTCTGCGACGGCAGCGTGATGGAGCACGCGTGACATGCGTTGTGTGTTTATATCCAAACTTGATATCTTATAAAACTTAGAACTTCGTAAAACCCCTCATTTTCGGTTATCTTTGCTCATTTGAATACACAGACTCATATAAATTGAAGACGAAGATTTTAAAATTGTGTTCTAAGCTTACAAGTTTACAGCAATTGGCTCACAAACGTAAAAAATCTTGTACTTATACGTGAAACTGGCTGAAGTACCAAATATTTGTTGATCTTTCGACTGAATAAGTCGATAGGTTTATCTAGAAAATATCCTCTCTAATTCAATACTACTTTTACCATTTTAAAAGTATCTCTCGTAAATAAAAGTTGATATATACATACTTGAACAAAATATGACCCATGAAAATACAAAAATGTAAATTATTATAGTATCAATTTACGGGGAATTGTATACAATTTCATTTATATAGGAAAAGTGAAGTTATGATAACTTTTTTTAAACCATTGACTTGCAACACTAATAATAATTTTACGTATATACACATGTTTTAATTGCTTAGATAATTAATTAATAAAGTAAATATTTTACTAAAATTAATAATTTGATTAAAGTAATGATTAATCCTGGAAAAAAATATTTTTCTTTTAAATAAAGGAATTTAGCTATTAAAGGGTTAAATAAACACATCTACCTAAGGTTAGTACTACATTATTAATTAGAAATTGATTAATAGGCCCCAGGTTTGGAATCTTTACCACACCCTTCTCCTACTAAAAATAGTATTGTACTTTTTTGGCTGTGCATCACTTACGTATTTGTTTCAATTATTGTACATTTATTTTATCATAAGGTGTTGTATACAAAACTAAAGGTTATAACTTTTTCCAAAACAGCTTTTTATTGGGTTTCAAAATACATTTTATAAGAATAAATTCAAACTAAAAAGTGTGACATTATCTAAACAACGATACATGATACCAGTTGTTTCTGGAGCAGTTAGACATGCATATGAATGTTAGAAGCATATGCAAATACACCTGAACACGGTCGAATGAATGTTTCAAAGCACCCGACGCAATTTGCCTTCACAGAGTTCACACTACGAGAGACACATATTCCAAGAGAATATGTTTTAACTGCAGTGGACACAACATGATTGAGAGTAAACAATATGTTAGGGCTCATAAATATACTGTTTATTTATTACCATTTATTGTTTAGTGATTCCAAACAAAAATTATATTTTCTGTGGATTATGGATCATTTTTGCTCAGAACTACATAATGTTATGGGACTTATGTAACAGTAATTAACATAATATTACATAATATAAATAATGCGTAGGCCTATAAAGAACTTTATACTTCTAGCAGACGTAAATAGAGTAGAGCCGATTATTCGAATCGCATTCAACTGAAGATTCTATTATCCGAGTGAACGACCTAGAATGCTGGAACAAAATTAGTCATTACTTTTCCGCATTGAAAGATAACACTAAAGCCATAATGAATTTTTTACTACTTTTAGTGCGTTAGTTTCAGGCTACAATACAATTTTATTACTGAATCTTAACACTAATATTGTACTTCTATCGTAAACCGTATTTAACCATAATTTTTGTCATTAATTCTGTTAAGAAAGCACTTTTAACTAACGTATAGTTTTGCATCAGGTACAGACTGAATTGAAGGCTATCCTAGGTACACTTCTTGTTAAATTATTTATATGGACATGTCTTAGCTCTCCCCCAGAGCTATGCATTACCCCCCCACCGGGTAATGATAATTCATGAGAAAATATTCGAAACAGTTCTCCATAGAAACTACTAGAGTTGTTGTATTGGATTTTTAATATATAAGAATAAGAACAGCTGTTTAGAAGAACTTAAAACACTCCCTTTAAATATATATCCATGATTTACTACAAGGAAGTAAATACAAAAATTGTTTTCTAGGTATAATTGATTAGTGTTTTTTCATAGTAAATAATACTTAGAGTTTGAGTAACAGATCAATATGATTATCTGAATCACCTCCGGCCCCAATTATCTAGATAGTTTATATTAGTTAGATAGATAGGCCAATTTCTGTAGTCGTTTAGTAAATAATCGAGTGCATGAGGACTTTGTATTTCATATGTATAGACCAAATTTCTCAAATACACAGACTGTTTCCAGGTAAATATAACTGATTTATATATTATAATCTATTTCCATGGTAACATTAATTTTTTTCAACACCAACAAACGTTCTAAATCACAAAAACACAAGAGGATCAAAATTTTCAAGACTGTTTTCTAAACACAACAGAGAATTAATATGTATGAATACTTATGGGATGTACTTGGGTATGGTTTACTGAATGTGTTTATGTTCCTATACTTCTCCATTATTTATAATATGGTTAAGAACGGTTCGGAAATGAGGGAACCTTGTTCAGGTGGTTGCCCTGTGAACCTACGGATGAAGAAATTGACTTGATGTGGCAGTTTTAAATAAAAATACAGCAGTTTGTTTTGTATTATTTTTCTTTTCAATAACTTCTCAATTCGTTCATGTACAATACACTCGCATTATAAACTAGTAGTAGGCTAAGGCCTTTTGGGTTGGTTCTTTGGGTTCTTTGGTTTTTCGTTGGTTTGGTCCTTTGGGTATGGTTGTGTTAAAAATGCTTTTCATTAAGAAAAATATATTCATAGCTCAATCATTTTGTACCTTACTAAATTTATGATAGATACACTAGAAAATTCGTTAACGTTAAGATAACACTTAATATAGTATAGGTGTGTAATAGGTTTGAGTACAAAGTTAAACAAAAATATCTTTAATTTAATATTTTTTCAACAAAAAGAAATCGGTAGTAGCTTTGTTTTTTGTAAATAACTTTTGAACGGAGAGGAAATCGACCAAAATGGATGGTGATTTTCTGAAAGAGAATTAGATTTCCAACAAATTACTTTTATGCATTCCTTGAGAAACCTCAAAAAGGCTGCCAAACATTGCATTCAAATAAGAAATTCGTAAAACCCCATTTTCAATGTATTTCTTATGGAAAAAATGTTTTTCAACTTTTTCACCATAAATACTAAAAAACATCAAACTTTCATATTTTTTGGCAAATCTACAGGATGAAAGCTTTCTAATGGCATATTAATCAATGAAATTGGTCTAGTGGAACTTTAGATTTAGTTGTACAAAGATTTTTAAGACTGAATTATTATAAGAATAGATAATCTATTTCCATGGTAACATTAATTTTTTTCAACACCAACAAACGTTCTAATTCACAAAAACACAAGAGGATCAAAATTTTCAAGACTGTTTTCTAAACAAAACAGAGAATTAATATGCATGAATACTTATGGGATGTACTTGGGTATGGTTTACTGAATGTGTTTATGTTCCTATACTTTTCCATTATTTATAATATGGTTAAGAACGGTTCAGAAAAGAGGGAACCTTGTTCAGGCGGTTGCCCTGTGAACCTACGGATGAAGAAATTGACTTGATGTGGCAATTTTAAATAAACATACAGCAGTTTGTTTTGTATTATTTTTCTTTTCAATAACTTCTCAATTCGTTCATGTACAATACACTCGCATTATAAACTAGTAGTAGGCTAAGGCCTGTCTTTTGGGTTGGTTCTTTGGGTTCTTTGGGTTTTCGTTGGTTTGGTCCTTTGGGTATGGTTGTGTTAAAGATGCTTTTCATCAAGAAAAATATATTCATAGCTCAATCATTTTGTACCTTACTAAATTCATGATAGATACACTAGAAAATTCGTTAACGTTAAGATAACACTTAATATAGTATAGGTGTGTAATAGGTTTGAGATCAATGATCAGTGTAAACAAAATAATATTTATTTTAATTCTGAAATGAACAAACATTTCAATCTACTATCACTCATTGATCACAAGTTTTGTAAAACTAAAAAAATTATACTATTTTTTAAAATTGGGCTTTTGAGAGCTCGTTTTGTTCTTTGTTTGAAATTCATTATTGGTGATGGTGGATTTATGCTATTTTGTTCTTTATTACCAACATTTTACATAACGATTCTATAAAGTATAACAAAGATTCACGACGTTTCGGGGTCTGCAATCTGATCCCGTACTCAGGTGAGGTAGGACCTAAAACTGTACCTAAAACTGTATTTACAGAAACCGCAATGATTTTTCCTAGAATTAAAGAACATGCCTTGTGTTTTCCTAAACACAAGGAAGGACTAAGTTGAAAAGTAAAAAATGCTGGTCTAAAAATCACCAAATGAAATTAGAATGAGTAAAGAAAAAAATTGGTAATCCCATTTCTTTTCTGAAGAAAACTTATTGAAGCTTCGTACGTTAAACTAGCGGACCAACTAATTAGTCAATCTTCAGTTGAGATTCACTAATCTTTAAATGGTAGATATTGTATATTAATATTGAATATTTGATTTTGTGTCCGTTTGTGCACGTGCGTGTGTGTGTGTTTTTGCCTGTGAAAGTGTGTATTTACCAGGCTGTAAAATGATCAAAGGTGCCCTGGCGATATAGTCTGTCTCTATTTTCATATATGTTTGAGTGTTTCAAATCCACATGAATACACTTAACATTTTTACAAATATTTTGGTTGAAATATCTAGAAGATATTTCATCTTGAAAAATGAAATACGCCGTGAATTTAGAAAGGTAATAATAATTATAATATATTTTATATTTTCCAGTGAATCTAAACCTAATAAGTCTGTTTTGTACATTTCTGAAAGGTGCGACGGGTAACACTAGCATATTAATAAATTTAAATTATTTTTTTTAATGGTCGATCAATGTTTAGTAAAAGACAGGATATTAAGGATCTAATGTATGAGAAATCAGAAATATTAATTAGCCGTTTAGTATTTATTAAATATTAGAAATATTTATATTTAATGTCCATTATTGATCTTCAGTCTTGATTGTTGTTATATCGGCATAACCAGGGCCTAGAGAGTTCAAAATTTTCTGTCTGTGATATCATCAAGACTTACACTTTCTCCCGTGCTTCCATAAGCTGGAATCTATGTCATTTTCTAAGGTTAGTCAGAAAGGTCCTGAGTTCAGGTCTACCATTACTAAAGTCCCCGATAAACAAAATGTATTGTTTCATCCTCGGCAACAGCTCGGGTTATACCAATTATTCTTTTTCGGTTTTTTTACACAATTATCGTTACCAGGATAGGCCATAATAGTTTTAGTCCTCAAAGGAAAACACAAATTAATAGTGCGATCGAAATTCCTGAAGAAGGGGACAGTGCTCTCACGGTTTTGTACCACGAATAAATATTTTGGGCAAGCATACAATTCAACAATAAAAGGCCATTATCAGTGATAGGCCTAAATCCAAATGTTTTAGGGGTTATAAAGCATTGATTTCTAATGTTTGATTGGAGTTCAAGGATGCACATAATTAGATGTTTACGATCTGAAATTTGATCAATACTAACTTTCAGTTGATATTACCAACTCTTGAAATTGATAACAAAAGGGTCAATAGTAGAGGTTTCTCTTGTAGGCTGAGCAGGGAAACAAAGAATATATAAAATATTTAAGATTAACTCCATTAACCTACTGTTACTTTCCAAGAGATCTTATGATCTGCGCCAATGACCACTGAATACTTAAACAAGGTCAGATAATTCAAACACTGTTGAAAACACAAGTAGAAAAAAATAACCGTGTAATAACCCCATTGGGTGACCTATACATTGAGATCACTCACCGATACAACAGCCAACTCACGAATTAGTACACCCGCAAACTCTTCACAAAAATCTGTATAACTTCAAAGGTTCAGTGTGTTACTTACTGTCAACATGAAGGGTTGTACCCCCTCTTATGGCATTCATCCTACAGAAATAGGCTACTAGATCAAGACTCAATATTCTATTGTAAAACTGTGCTTCACCATGAGCCATCTAATGATCACATACACAGAGTATATTCACAGCTTCATTTACACATAGTAGATCCAGCTCTGAAATTTTGTTTTTAATACACTGAATATTCATAGTTCATAGTTCAATTGATACTTTATTTAGATTAGCCGATGAGTTCAGCTGCCCAACCTGGTCATGCTCAGTGCTTATTCTGCCTTGGTCAGAGTTTGACTTTGACTTGTCAAGGGTAAAAAAAGGTCTGGGTCATCCTGCTTCAGTGAATTTGCTCAAGAAACTGAGGGAGTTCCTAAGAAAGTCTTAACTGACTAAAGTTGCGCCTTTTCTTAAACACAAATTAATCGGTTAGCGCCAGGCCATAAACTAGGGCACAAAGTGTAATTTCATACGGGGTGCTTTTTTGGGGTAAAACACTCCCCAAGTTCTATTGATTATATTACAAAAAAAGAATCATCAGAATTATAACTAAAGTCCATAATCAAGAACATTACCGACCGATTTTAACAATTAAAATCTTTAACATTACTGAGCTTAATCTTCCAACGGTTTGACTGAGAAAAGTTTAATTTTATTCCAATAGAATTGTAAACACTATTACTTCTCTCATTTACCGTTTCTAAGATATATTATTTCATTATTCAGATATATCAGTAAGTAATTATCAAACATTTTGTATGGTTAAAACCACAAAATGCCGAACCTGTTTGCGCATAGATATTTATGAAAATCTCACTTCAATGAAGGAAAATGTCACGGTTTATACGAGTTCACAAATTTAACACGAAAATAAACTTATAATGCATTGAGAACATTACTCTTGTAATTTACTCTACTGAGAAGCTTTTACCTGAATGTTAATAGAGAATTCCGAGATTACTCGTTCTCAAGAGAAGCGTTTGATACAGGTTAAGTTTCCAGCAGTTCAAGAGTCGCGTCAGGCCCTCAGAAGACTAAAAGGCTCAGTTAAGGGCGGACAACTGGCTATAAAGACCCAATGACGGCTCGACTTCTTGTCGTAAATCCTCGTCTGGACCATTCAGCTGTTTTGTTGCAATAGTCTGGAGTTCCTTGGCTAAAACATATTCATTTATGACATTCAGATTATGTTCCTAACCACATGGAAAAGAAAACATAACCGTTGTTGTAATTTAATCCATACAAATAACATTAAGTTTTTGTGTATATTGCTTGAAAATGTGATATTCTCAGTTATTCTTTCGTTATCCTCCCCCAAAAATAACCGAAACAGGTTTTATATCAACTTCCGTGTGTCTGTCAGTGTATCGGTAACTAAAAACACCAAATGAGAATTTTATGTACGTCCTATGCTTGAAAATTAGAAGGCCTGCCATGATTAAACGTTTTTTCATCCCTTTCAAAGGATACAAAACCTTTTGGCTTGTATACTTTGAAATAACTCCTGGTTTACCAAAAACATTAAGTTAAACCCTATACAGCTATTAAAGATTATGTTTTGCGCAATATTAAAATAATTTTTGGTTCTATTGAAACTGTAGTAGGCCTATCGAAGTGATTTAATAGAAATAAATATTTGGCTGCACAATAATTATATCAGTATAAAATTGTTTGCTTTGACTAAATTCGTTTATATTGATAAATTACTCCAAAATAAACTAGTATCTTAGCGTACAAATTTAGTTTATGACGCAAATATCCGAATAAAATCAAATTTACCTCGTTTGCCAGAATACGATAAGTATTTTTTAGATAAGGGTGAGTGGATTTCTAAAAGATTGATACTTTTGAGAAGTTTAACTTCAAATCAACAGTGATATGAAGAGTCAGTGACTTAAATGTTCCTTCAATATAAATTGTTTAATTATTTGATATTTTAATAGAGTAACATATGGTATCAAAACAAAACTCAAAGTGTGAAGTTTTATAGAACTTTTTTTAACTCTTTACCAAACTTCTCTATTGTATAACCTTTAACTCAACACCGAATATTGAGTTTACAGACGTTGAGTCCAATATCGTGCTATCCAATGTAATATAATGTTTAATTTGATAGAATTGTTTTAAATTATCAAAATATGTATTTACAAACAAAATTTAGGTATTCGTATAAGCGTTATTAGAATGAATATTTTTATTTGCCATAGTAAATTTGTGAAGCTAATATTAGTACATACTAAATAAATAGTCGGTTAAAATCTACGTCCATATTTTGAAATTTTAGACTAAGGAATTGCAAACATTATTGTAATAATTTACCATTTGCAAAATTACATGTTTGTGATGACAAATCTCACCCCTAATGTTCACCCCTAAAACACGCAAAAAACTTAGGAATAACTTTTCCTATTCCAAAGAAAAGTTAAATAAAGAATCCACTGTAAACACAGTAGGTTTTTTTCCAAGAACGCCCAATGTTATTCTTATGAGAATTACTAAAAAATCAATTACTTCATCATTATCCTTAGTTTTCCATGAACATTGGGTTGTTTTAGAGGGAGGAGAAAAAATATAGATCTGTTTTCAGATTTTTTGAAGCCCTTATAAGTTGACTTGGTTAATGGCCAGTGAGATAAATGATAACTAAATCGCTCCCAACATGCTGTGTAAAAAATAAACTAGTTTTTAAAGAGGATTTTTAATCAGCCAGTCAAGGATTGTGGTCTGGAAGCGTTTCATAATGATTCATTAACGATTGTGTTAAAGAAAATTTAAAAATATTACTCAACGAGTTATGACACCTAAAGTAAAACTTTGAATCATATTTACAAGATGTTTGCATCACAAAAGAGAGGAAGCTAAGTTCAAGTGACATTGCCACACGTAAGTTAACAACAGCGGAAGCTTTTAAACTAAAAGTTTTGTGAGACCAAACAGAATTGAGAGCTGGAAAACAAAAGAACTTTTTTATTTCTCAAAATGTTAAACATTATATATAGGTATGTCTATATATAACGTAAATATATACTGCAACATTTTGTTTAAAATTATGTTAATTAGTCACTGATGAGTTGAGCAATTTAACTTGATATACAATTTTTTTAATTAACTAAAAATGTTTCCTCTATATACTTTATTTTACTATATTGAAAGAATAGTTATGACATCAAACTATTTTCTATGGATTAATGAGAAGAATAGTCCATATTAACTATTCGAAATTCATAGATCTTTGATAACACAAAAACACAAGTTACAATAACACCAGAACTGAATCTTCAATATCAGTTTAAAATATATTAGAATATTTTATCAATAAGTTTTTTTAAATTAAAATATTTTTATTAACAAGGAAATAAACGTTTACAGCATCCAAAGTATTGTGCGTTATGCTATGTACAACCTTAACATATAAGTGTATATAAACTTTCTCGGAATATTAGAATCGTAATTTGATCTCTTGCATTAGAATTTAGGAAGTGGAAAATTGACCATTTAGCAATAAAGGCATAAACCCTTGTTTGAGAACATTCATCATTATAGTTTAAACAGAACTTGAACCAGTTTAAACGTTTGATTAATACTTAATTTATTGTTCTATTCTAGATTTTCTAAGGGTTTGTTTTATCTTGTATAATTTATAGTTCTTGAAAGTAAGTATGAATGCTACTTAAAAGTATATTTGGAAATAATTATTACTCCAGGTAAAAAAAGAAATTGACGATTTTTTTATATTTGATTACATCAAAATGTTTAGTATTATTTACTTACTTTTATTTACGTTATACAGTATATCTATTGTTGCCAAAAGTTGCTTTGTAAAATATAGTATACACTTTAAGTAAAGTAAAGTCTTATCATTTAAGTCGTTATTTATTTTTTCCTCCAAACGTCATCAATACCACCATGATTATGAAACCGAATTTTTATTTTACTACTGTTGTAACACTTTGTTTAAGCAAGAAGAGCAAACTTCTGGTTAAATTATCGATCGGATTATTTTAAGGTGATCGATCTAGGATCGTAGTACCGTATTAGTATTTAAAGTAATTAATAATAGTAAATATAAGTAATAATTGAAATAACAGGAGAAGCTTAAAAAGTAATCTTTGATGAAAATACAGAAAAAATTGGAATTGTAAATGCTACAATTCAATACTATTACTATTTAAAATTTACTATTTTTGTTTTATTTAACTACATTATCGAATGAGCTTATCCAATAAAACTATTATTAAACATCAAATCTGACCATTCATAGCAATATTCGTCAAAATTAATGGCCTGAACAATTATTACGCTACATCACCGTGTTGACACCAATTAAAGGAGATTTAATTAAAAGATTAATTAACCTACTTAACCCGTATATGCCCAATCCTCTCATCTATCAAGGGAATTTCTAACAGCGAAAAAATTATAAAATTTAAATTATTCATAGATGTTTTTTAAATGTAGGTTTTATGGTTGAAATCCTTAATAAGCTATATAAAAAAAGGATTTTAAAATGCTCAAAATCTAAAAATCTTTGACAAATTATTTTCACAGTTTTTCTATTAGGAACCTAAAAGTTTGAATAACTGTGTATTTAATTTTTCAATAAGAACTGTGCACTAGAATTTTTGTTTTATTTGAAATTTACTATGGATCCGCTCATTATATGAAACACCAAGGCGACGCGTCAAAACATTACGTCAATCGAGTATAGGGAATACATTTGGTTGGAATAGTGTCGCGTTATTTAAAAATTCCTACAGATTATAGCCAGTATAATTAAAATCCATTTCCGGCTTCGCCTTGCACGTAAATGCAATCTCTCCCCGCAATAAGTCACTTTCGAGACTAGCAATGAAAACTACTATTCCGCTATCCGGCACAATACTTTAAAAATAAACATCAAAGTTGTTTTTATTTTACAGAAGATTTTTACAGAAATGATTTACTGTAAATAATATTATTGTCTAAAACATAAATTATTAGCGTTTAAGACCTTTACCTAATACTTAAAATGCAAAAATCAATAATTTTTGGGTAATATTTATTTTTATTTACTATATACTACTAAAATTTACTTTTTTTGACGTTAAAATATCATGTTTGCATTATATGTTTCAATTAATAACGTTATAATTTAACTAATAACTACACAGGGTGGTCCTCTCTACTGACCGTTCCAGATATCAGCTGTTTTGTGGTAATAAACTTATAACGGCTTATCGAAATGGCCCAGTGACAGCAATGTCATATCATAACAATTGATAATAACAAGAACACATTTTCTTTTCTCAGTTATTTACTAACCAATTTCCTTAAATTTGTTGACGTTAGGTTTAAAATTGAATTTTCTAGATAAAAGACAACCCTGTTGGGGTTTTATCATGAGGTATAGGTTTTTGGGATATTTTAGTTTTACATTTTCAGAAAGCCACCATTTTGAAGATGATTGAAAAAGATCTATAATATCTACCTAAATATATTTTTTTTTTTTTTTACTGAAAGGGGCGGATTTCTCCCAAGGCACTTCAGCCGTAGCGGCTTTTTGCGCACCCCTGTGTGGGTTGCGGCATTATCACTTAGCGAAAAGCCATTGGTGATTGGCGGGATTTGAACCCGGGACCTTGGGCACCAAAGCCCCGCGCTATAACCCCTAGACCAGCGCGCTCCCCTAATATCTACCTAAATATATCTGTATTATTTACCTGTTTATCACTTAAAGACCTTTAGGTGATAATTTAAAGATTATCAATTATTATTGGTTAGAATTTTTTTAAATGCTATTTTAGCTTGTTTATGGTCCAGGGTCAATAACTAGAAATGTGGAAATGTATAGTTCATGGACACTCTGTATAATTCTCTTTTATGGTGATGTAGGTCCTAATACATTGACTAGCACAAGATAACACGGACTTTAGTTCAAAATAAATCTTACTTCTTATTATTATACGTATTAATATTACATCTACTCGAACTAATTGCGAATATCCAAGCATTTTAACTCCAATTTGAATTAATTGCATAGATCCACGTTGCTGGTTTATTTAAGAGTAAATGGATTCGGCTAAATTAGGTGACTGATACAGTGAGATATTTTGGCATGTGTCCCTCACATGCCAAATACGGCACTCGTCATAGAAATGACAGAGTGGACTCGTCATTAAAAGGCCCTCTGACAATTTCAATTTACTAATGCAGAACTGTTCTTTGCTATTTTAAAATATTTTATTTTTAAACCTAATGAACTATTTAAAGCTATGGTATAAAAAGATTATTTTTCTTAGTTTTAACCTTAATATACCTATTAGTGGTTGGGTTGGTGTTTCAGGAATATGAATATAAAAGTTTGTGTAATTGGCTTTAATTTAGTATACTCCTGAAACAAATCTATACCTTTAATCAAAATTCACATTACAGTTATGTTTCATTTATTATTTATCAAGTTATGGTTTATGAAAATTATGATTCATACTTTGAACAGATTAGATAAACAAGAGGTCAACATTAGATTAAATATCGTGTAAAATTACAGACTCTAATTTTCGAACGTAAGATTTTAGCTTCACTCATGTCATGTCCTTAACCTACATATGAGATGCAACGAATAGAAAACCCTATTTTAAGGGATTATAAAACCTAAATGTTACCGTAGAAGTAAGTAAGTACTATTTATATTCAACTTGCTAAACTTTGAACACGTATAACCTTACGAGATGTCCAAAATCGGAGCGTAAAACCAATAACAGTAAATTACTATTATAAGAAACCATAAAACGCGCAATATTACCATCTATTGCAACCACTGTCTTAGTTATTACTAAAACCCTTTTAACCTCCATCTGAGAAGTGTTTAAAGTTTATTTCCAGAGAAATCAAAACTTTCCTTTAATAACTTTACTAAGCTCTCAAGCTCTGAAGCAATCCTATCTAAGAAAATTGGGAACTACTCTTTTGTGTTTTATTTCTGTTAAATTATCAATATAACTGAAATCTTCTCGTGAAACTATTTATGTGTCTTAATAAACTTGTAAAAAGGTATAATGTTAATAATGATGAGTTTTTTTAAGATTCTATTATAATATTTTGAATGTGATATTCAAAGAAAAGATGAATACTTTTGTCGATAATATTTGGGAACTATATCTTTTATTATTCATTTAAAAAATGACTTAATATTTAAATACAATACATTATTTACAGTTTTTTATTTTAAAATTCACCTATTTCTCCCGACTTGCTCCAGCTTTTAATCAATCTAAAAGTAACCTTTTCACGTCACCTCTTATAGCCTGACGTCTAAAACTTAATATATAAAAGAGGAAGTATTTTGAAATTTGTTTGTATGTGTGTTGTCTAAGCCCCCCGAAACCGATTGAATGATTATAATGAAACCTTCAGGCATTATTAAGGGTTACCCGAGAATGGTTTCTGTGAGGTTTAGTTGTGAGTTGACTCGTCCAAAAGGGTTCAGACCCAGAGGAAATAAAAGGGTTCATTGTCAGGTTTTATAAAATTTAGTGTTTGCAAAATCAACAGCTGTGTGTTAAATAGTTTGAATTTTTTTAACCTGTCATTTGTTCAAATGTAAAACACAATGTAAACAACAAATTTACTGTAGTGTAATGTTACTAAGATTAATTTAGGCCACTATAGTCGAACTGAAATGAATATATGAAATCAATCGAAAATCAAAATGTCTTTATTCCCAAATCCCTCCCAATTTTAAACGTTGGGACACTCAACAGCTTCAAGGCCAAGGTTAGTTTATTGTACAACTTTGGTCCAAAGTACGAAAACCCCTTTCTCCCCGCTTCCCTCCTTATTCGGAAAGTGAAGCAGGGCGTCCTGCCGGGTACTACGCTGTGACACCCGCCCGCAAGCAAGAAGTCCTTTCACCAGGTCTTGTGGCTCATTAAGAATCAACGCGGTAGATGACGTTGAAAGTCTGAATCCGACATACGGCGTCAATTGTAAAAAAAAAACAGTAGCATTTGTAGCAGTAGGCCGAAATAAGCTCACGTCTACGGACACCATAAAAGAAACGAACCGCGGTGTTCTCCAGTTTATGGAGTTGGGCCATTTCCTCGCCGGTAATGCTGTTACCGTATGCAGGAAGGCAGTAATACAACACAACTGCCTGGACCAGCTTCAGCTTGACTACTACCGGTAGGATGGATCAGTATCTGTACAGACCTCGCAGCCTTCCTAAAGCCAGTCGAGAATCATACGTGATGTGATCGTAGAAAGTAAGGCCACTAAGTACTACGCCCACTCTTGTGTGACTCACGCCTCCAAGCTTTGCATGCAAATCATCCTACAAGATTTGGTAAAGACCATTTAGTGGTGCAATGTGGATTAGATTACATTTTTCCACGTTCAATTTCAGACCGTCCCTCCATGACCACTGAAGTATTCTCTCCAGATCAGACTTGACTCCCTCGAACACCTGGTTCGTATGAAACATTCATCTAGCAGATCATGCAGATCACAGTGACTCACACAGCTGGACATGTCAGCAGTGTAATGGGTGAATAAAAGAGGCCCCAAACAGATTCCCTGCGTAACACCTGGTGAAATATTGGTACCCACTTTTGTCATCTGCAGTCTGTTTTCTAGGAAAGACCTAAACCAATCGAATCGCAATGAAAGCCATATACCAAATATAATATACCAAAAGGCATTAAAGGGTACCGTAGGGTAAAAATAACGCTAGTGCTCTATAATTAGCCAAATTATTATGTAGTAGTATAGAGGATACAAAATATAGTACCCAGGTGAATGAGTTAAACGTTCTTCGTATATTATTTGACAAAAGTAGTTTTATCGCTCTCGTTTTACCTATTATTTTGACATACAAAATAAACTTGGCATTCCAAAATTTGGATTATCGCCTATTAGAACTCCTACATAGAGGCGACGGTCTACGCCAATGAAAATTTCGTAGCGACGCTGTTGCAGAGGTTTTGAATAATACTGTTTCAAAACACATTAATTTTGGTAGCAATGTGGAAAACACGGGATTTGATAAAGGATAGGTAATGGCACTCATATTGCTATGTATTGCAGTTAGACATTTTATTTAATCCTAAACTTGATTATGTGTATTAATTCTTAGGATAGCGGTTTAACCCACGCTAAATTTCACTTGTTCGCTGCGAAACGACATTGTTGAGATACGAAAAACAAGCGTTGTATAAGATTTTGTAGAATTCTATTTCTGAGGAAATTTATTTTTTAAGAAGAGATTTTTTAATCGTTTGTAACTAATGTCAGAAATGCGCAGTAGTCAAGTTTTTATAGTAAATATAAAGTTAAATCAATAATTTTATTGTTTTTGATTAGAAAATTGGGTGTCTCATATAAGTTAAAACAGAAAGAACACTTTTTCAACAATTACAACACAATATTTAATAATTTTTTGTCTCAAAAGTAGATTAGGCAATGATTTTAATGATTCTTCTATTAATGCGTACTAAAAATGTATTATTCGGAACATTTTTACGACATCGCTACTGGAAAACGTTATAAAACGTTTTGTTATATCACGTTTAAACAGTGTAACTATATGTAATGAGGTATAATAAATTTAAAAAAGTACAGGCATGTTGTCAAAAGGGAAACTGCACACATAAATATGGGAAACTATAAATCTGAAACAACTTTTTATACCGATAATATGA
Organism: Nephotettix cincticeps; assembly: GCA_023375725.1. Lineage (NCBI taxonomy): Eukaryota > Metazoa > Arthropoda > Insecta > Hemiptera > Cicadellidae > Nephotettix > Nephotettix cincticeps. The sequence goes on from CM041788.1 coordinate 67,718,409, forward strand.
TAATTTTATGAGTGTAAACGCAGTGTCCATGGTGACGTAGTGTGGCCCTTACATTGGACAGTGATTCTATACGCCTTTATCTGCCCAGAACACACACATTCGATATGCGGCTTCACGGATATCTGAAAAATGCAACAGCATTAAAATTCATCGAACCACTCGACTTTTTATACTTCGCTTTAAAACACGTGGACTGAAGTAGCCATCATTTTATTATTTAAAAAATAATAAAATGATTGCTGGCCTTGTGGAGCACTGTTAGTCTATTTTTTATCAAATTTTAAACTCTTTAAATTTTTTATCTATATAATAATATAACGTATTTATATTATTGTTGTATTGCTGGAGGAAGGAGATATTACTATATCTTGAATGGATAAAAGCTGAACTGTTCTAAAAAAATAATTGCATTCAGGTTTACTAAAGTGTAGACCTAGTTTTTTCAAAAACTAAAGTACACTGTTTTTTTTAATTTAAATTCACTCCTGCTTAGCTGATAGTCCTTCCCATTGTTTGAAAGAGTTTACAAATAATCGTATAGTTCGTTAGGTTTCATCTGAGTCCTGAGATGTAGGAGAGGGGAGGTAAAGTAACCGTGGTGGGGTTCCTTTTATGTTTATATTTATATTTATTTTATTTCTCTGACATCCGATAAGTAAACAACACATGAGCTGTTCCTCCCCAACAGTTGATTCGTAGTCTACTTCGCATCCAAAACTCAAGGCTCAGATGAAACCTGACGAACCATATGTAATTATATTTGTATCTTTTATTTATTATTATCAATACAACAAGTTAAGTAGTTTTTTTTGTATTTACTTCCCTGTGGGAAATAGGTTAGATCATGGATATGTCTAAAGGGAATATTTTCACTTCATCTAAACAGCTGTTCCTATTCTTTTATATTGAAAATCCAATTCAATAGCTCTAATGGTTTCTATAGAAACCTGTTACATATTCTCCATCTTAAAAATTGACCAACATCCCTCTGAGCTAAGACATATCCATGTAAAAAGTAAACTTAAGTTAATTTTAAATTATATATTTAATTTACTTATTTATTTATTTAATTATTCAATAGTTAAGCCTACTTATTTGTGCAGGTTAGTTCATTAAAAAAGATATAATTATCAATCAAGGTTTCCGTTTTTTGTTTATTTATATTTGTTCTTTATGAAAACCCCTGAACTAACTTTCCATCACCACTGGCCCAGTGTGTTTGCGGTCAAGTAAAGAGAGCGAACTACCGCAGCGGCGAGAGCCACAGAGGCTGGTCAGAGGTGGAAGGGACGCCAGAAACCGGTTACGATCCAGCAAATTTTGACTAATACTAAAGAGTTGTCATTTAGATTTTTATTGCGGACATTTTCCATCACGATTTTATGTAAAACAAAGTTTCACGACTTTTCGGGATCTGGAATCTGATCACGTCCTCAGGTGAACTAATATCTAAAACATAGCACAACTAACATATAATCTGGACCAAACCGGTGTAAAGCTGAAAACATAAAATTTTAAAGCAGTCAAAAAACTTACAAAGAAACCATTCACTAAACATTACACACAAAAGAAACCAAACACGTCCACTCGTCACGGAGACTCAAAGACAACTGAAAGGAGTGGGTGTGTCCCACCGGAACCGGAAACAAAATGGCCACCACAAAAACCTGAAATCCAGGTGAAAAATGTCTAACAGATTTATTTATTATTATTTTTATCCAAATGCAAAACCTTCCTAATGTACATGAAAAAATTGCAGTGCAAAGCCAACTTTACAGAGCAAAAAACACATTATTTTTTACAATTTCATACTTAAAACAAAAATCTAATGCCCCCTACGAGCTTTACTACGAGTTAGTATACCATGAGAATTTTGTTTCGGATTTATATGAATATCATTTACAGATACTTTATTTTCTCTATCCTTAAGTTCTTTGCTAAGAATTGGCAGCCACAATGTCTGGATCTCAACTGAAGATTGACTAATTGGTTGGTCTGCTAGTTTCATGTAGGAGGTTTCAATTAGCTTTCTTTTGAAAAAGTGAGGTTCCCGATGTATTATCTTAGCTTCTACGAAATTTATTTGGTGATTTTCAGACCAGCAATGGTGGCAATTTGTGGAAATTGTCTCTCTCTGTTAATCTTAAACGGTTATCTGGTTATCTTATAAAGAGTGTCTCATAAGTCCGTCACCAAACTACATGATGCGGTTTATTGGGTCAAAATCAGACAATATGTTCTTACGGAGGTATGTCCTAAATTCATGCTTAACCTGATATCCACTAATTTTTCTCACAAAATATTTTGTATCACAGTCATTCTTCAATTGATTGTTTGAGAACTTGGCGTGTGTCCTTAAATAGTAAATAACCAATTAAGACAAAATTATTAACGCGATTAGCTTTATTATTTTACAATAGTGCCCATTTAATTTGTTTTAAATTTAAATTACTTGAAAATACTTTATAAGTTTAAAACACTATTAAAAAAAAGTTATGTCACTTTTTATTCCCAATCCAAAGAAGCCGAAACTATGAAAATTGGTCACTAGAGAAGACTGCTTCAGTGTTTTTACCTTCAGTGTCTAGGATACTATCTCAGCTTCAACAATGGTCACTCAGCCGGCTCAACTAAGAAATTATAGTAGTACTCCTACACCACTATACCTGTAAAAGTATTATATATCCGTTGTTTATTGATTGAGTTTCGTATTTCTTCATTGGGTAGGTAATTAAATGTAACATATCCTTATAATCTTATTAATTTTCAAAACAACCAACCTTTTTGAGCTATTTTAATTGAAAAAAATTAAATGCCGCTTTTTTTGAAATCACACATCACGTTAATATATTTGTCTAAATTAAGTATTTACAGTTTTAAAACACATGCCAAGATTCTAAATAATTGATTGAAAAGCTACTGAGATGTAAGCTATTCTGCTAAAAACATGTTAGGTATTACTTATGTTAGGACAGGCCCCGATTTGCTGACTTACTTTTGCTTATTTTGACCCTTTAAACTACACCGTGAAGTTTTGTAACACACACCCTGTATATGTTGAATTAAGTATAAGAAAGTTACTGATTAGTTTACCTGCTCGTGTCGTGCTTAATAGTTTAACTAAACACAAATATTGTTTTTGTCCGTGCTATAGTGCGCTATGGCTATAATTGTGTGCACGGCAAATGAAATATTTACGGCTGAAGAAGCAGTTATATATATTTTTAAAGACAATTTTATGTATTTTATACATTTTTAAATCACTAAAATATATCTATATTTAAAAGTTTTAAATAAGCGTTGAGTTAGTGTTCAAGGAGGACATTGATCCAGGGTGTTTTTCAAGTATTTCCATCATGATTTCTTTCTGTAAATACTGCACTAAATATATTTATGTATTTATACTACCAATAACCAAACTAACTCAACTCCACAAGCGCTGCCTGTGGGTGTTTCTCCCTCAGAAAAAATTGGGGAGAAGGTGGAAAAACGCATGTGAACTAATTGAGATCCCTTTCACTATCAAATGTGAATAAAATCTGAATTACATCCGAAATTGTTTTGGTCTGATTCGTTTGAATCAAAATTATTGTACAACCGTATTATATTTTTTCTCCTAAATTAGAAATGTTTTATCAAACGATTTCGTTGCAGAACTGAGCTAATGGATTTCAAACATCATTGCTCAGCCGAGAAATGATTGCCAAATGTTTCCCTCAGATCGTTAACAACAGATGAAAAACACCAAACGTTCTCCATCAACCCGCGTTCCGTTACTTGTTTTATGACTAATGATCAGAATACGCTTCGTTCCAGAAGCTCTACCGTTTCATTTCAATTTCAAAAACCACAAAATTAAACTTGAGAATTCTAAATTATAATGTTGAATTTCTTTTCTACATTCATTTGCAATATTCCTTGTCATACCAATCTAGCATTTACAAAATATTTTTTTATATTCATTTTATATGTATTATAATCGTGTCGTTTGTTTATATATATATATATATATAGCATTTATTTGTACTTTTTTCCGTTAAACTTACGTCCATTTGCTCTGTGTTCATTGAACACACCTGGGTATATTAGGCGTGAGCAATAATTACATCAGGAAGTTAATACATAAATCATAGAGGATGACCAATTGAAGCGAAATAAGGAAATGCTACGTGCTTAAGGCATTTCTATAATCAAGGGAGTTGTATACGTTTACTGATTCACCATAAAAAAGAAATACGAACATAAGTTTTCTGCAGTAGAAATAAAAATGTATTTTCCTTATATGTTACTAGAATAGAACTTGCTGATAATGTAAAGAAACTTTTACACAGTATGATTGGGAACCAAGTAAAAATTAAATACAGTACATACAAATCGAAGCAAGAGCAAGTAAGCAAAAGGAGCAAGCAAGGTATTATTAGGAAACCATATATTCGTTACAGTTATATTTATAATCATTTATAAAACTTAAATCCAACATGAGTTTTCCATTGAGACGATTATTTGTGATGTATTACTGTGATGGAGTTAATGAGGAATACTCTTGTTAGTAACAATGATCGGCCGTTTCATTAGCTAGATAGTAAATAAACTAAGGAAGGATATCCTTGATTTTTATTCATCCCTATTTTATTTTTGACTCCAATAAACACAAATTAAAACACATATACTTTTTGTGTACAATTTTTTTTGATTTCATAAAATAATTAAAGAGTAATCTTTTCACAAGATGTTACAATTGTTGGACTACTTTTTTGTAAATAGAGAAACATATGCTTTTATGGATTAACTGTATAATTTACCTATAAACCCATATTATCGAAACGTTTTTAAATAAACATAAGGATTGTACATTTTTTCACCCTCCTTGAACCGTAAAAGTTCGATTCTCTTCGTGGGAATCAATTACAATGACTCGTAGAGATGAGACTTAAATTATAAGCTTTGTTGAAATTGGAACGGTCAGTCGATCCGATCGTGGAGCGGCTTACTGGCCGACTTCGGCCTACTGAAATAATAATGTATCGTCTGTTTATTGTCCTGCCATTTCTGCAGTCTGGTCAAAAACTAATTTCAAGCACTTCTTAAGAGTGTTCAATAAAATAAATAATTTTTAAGACTTTATATTATTTTATCAAAGGAAAATTTGGATTCTAAGTATATATTTATTATAGTTTGAAAAAAACAGTCGCGTACTAAGAATCTGAGAAATTTCTTTTTAAAATAACCGTTTGGATGAATAATATTCGCACGGTTTCAGTATTTGGTATTTATGTTTTTGAAAATCGTCTCACCATCATGATTATATTGTCTTATAAATGTTAAATTAAAGATATTTTCCCAAAAATTTAAAATATTTGAATGTTAAGAATGCTTCACACTTAAGGAGTTCACTTTAGAATTAAATACTTTGGGAGTTACTATTATTCTCCGTTTGATCTGTGAAATTTGAAGAAGAATTTGAAATACAGTTTCTGTCGTGGTATAGGCATCAGCACCAATACACACAAGTATCAGCAAACAATACTCATGCCTAACATTCTATAAAATATATTATGAAATTAGTTTCCTTAGAATAAAAAAATTCTTTAAATTCTTTCAAATATAAAAGCCATATTTTTATATTTTTCTCTTTTGATCATGTAAACCATGCATGCTTATTTTCTATTTATTCTTGTTGGTTTGTTGTGCCTGTAATGCAAAATGTTATGTTATGTATTTAAAAAGATAAAAATAAATCATTCTTATTCTTATATTGCATACATCTATTCAAATATAAATTAATATCAACAAATAATTCGCAAAATGTAACAGAATTGTTTTCCTAGTTGTGCATATTGCGGTTTGGACACAGGTACAACCTATCGGCCAAACATGCTTCGTCAATACGATTATTATAAAATAAGTTATAGTCAACGTTTGCATTAAATATAAGTTTTTTTCTTCAGATATGTTCCTTTGTTCAACCTTCAACTTGGTCAACTTTGTGAATGTTCTGAATCAAATTTCTGCCCCGGAACTATGGCCGCCATACGTTCCTGGATCGGGCGACTCCTGTGAGTCTCACAGTGGTCACCTCTAACTGATCGGGCGACAATTAACACATAAGCCGGTATAAGGCTGAAAACATAAAAGTTTAAAGCAGTCAAAAAAACGTACAAACAAACCATTCACTAACCATTATATACACATAAGCTTTATACCGGCTTAGTCCGGATTATGTGTTTATTGTGTTACATTTTTTATATTAGTTCGCCTGAGGACGGGATCAGATTACACATCCCGAAACGTTGTGAAACTTTGTTTTTTATTTAAAATCGTGATGGAAAATATCCACGATAAAAATCTAAATAACATAAATCCACCATCACCAATAATGAATTTCGATTGATGATATAAGAGGTGGTGAGAGTGTGAGTACTAAGCTAATTTTCCGTGAACTGGCCCCTAAATACTATTCCTCGTTAAAATTAATTATATTTTGAAAAGCTTTCCTAGCCTTAAAAGCACTTAAAACTAATTTTTAAAGCGACTGTGATAACAATTTTACAATGTTCAACGAAACCTGTCGAGATTTCAGCCCCCCACCACATCGGCCACAAATGAATCAAGCTATTTAGCAGGGAAGTATCAATAGACTTAACTTAGATTCCTGTGATATTTGGGAGCTTTTCAGGAAACTGATGAATTGATTAGCAGACTTAGAGAAACAATTACACATATTTGTTATATGATATATTTATTTAATCGAATAACAATGCTACAAACACTATACATTAAACAGCCATGATATCACACGGAAATGATTACAAATGGAATAGATACAAGAGATGTCAGAGGTCAGTGTTTGTGTCATAACAGCTTGAGCAATATGTGGAGGGCCAGGACCATGTGAGACAGCAGTGGCGCGCCCTGTGAGCCGAGGAACGAACCTGTAAACAGTAACATAAATACAGTATATCAAAAGTATAACTCAATACTCACTAAGTGGTTTGGTCGGTTTCTAAAGAATAAGAATGCACTCGCGTTATAATCTGGTGGACGCTGGATCAATTCTGGACTTGATTCCTGCCTTTGATGTTGGACTAATATTCGTGATAAATAAAATGCCGATATGTGAAAAAAATAAAATTGCATTTATTTACCTTTATTTCCAGTAGCCAAAATCATGTTTAATTTCCCAATGTACATTCGCCACTGGGTGTGGTACCATCACAGGGTAAAAATTTCAATGTCAATAAACACTATCAAATGTTAATAAAAAATTAAATAAATATATTTTATTTTTCATAATTGTGTTTATTGAAATCATTAGCCTGTGATGATGTTACACTCCAGTGGAAAAATCTACATAGGGAAATCAAACAAGATTTTAGATCTACAGACAATAAAGGTAAAGATATTTTATTATATTAAGGTCTACAAACTTGATAGCATAGAATATAAAATAACGAATTTACATAATCATAAAAAAATCACCACTTATGATAATCCTTCACTCATATTCAGGTTACATGGTCCTTAAGCTATGATAGAGGAAAAAGGGTGAATGTAAAGATAGGGTAAGTAGATGTAGTAGTGAAAAAGCTAATTTAAATTGAAACTAATATCCTAACTGTCACCATTTTGTTAATTGATAGTGAATGATGAATTTTAGTGACCTATTACTCTCATTATCATCATGATACCTATGTACTAAGGAAAAGTATAGCATTAAATGTACTTAAAATTGTGTATTTGTTTCAAAAAATATTTTCCAACATACCAACAGTTTACAGTCAGATATATTTTTGTTAGAAATTACTTGAAAGGGCTCTTTTATAGCCTTGATATATGCCAAAGCGTTTTTTCTCACTGATTCATTACCTTAATTTATGTTGCATTATAAGCCATTTATTGAATATTTCTACATATACTGTTAAATATGTCATTACAATAAATTGATTAACTATATAGTAAAGTTATTTATTTAAACAAATACTTATGATTGTTTTTAAACATTTTTCTTGAATTTGACCTGGTTTTTCCTCTTTGATCAACCTAGAAACTAGTATCAAAAGTATGGAACAGTAATAATTACCTTTTTTGTTATTTTATTATTGAATGTTCAACGTCTAATTTACTGTTTTAAGATATTTCAATTCCTCAAACTTTACCAGACCAATAATGCTTTGGAATTTTCAATAACATTTCTGAACCATAAAAATAAGTCGAAATTTGTTTGAACTCAAAGTGATATTACTAAATTTAACTGGATAAATTTTCAAAACAAAGATTTTCTGTAACACTTTAATGAATTAAGCTATGTTTCCGGTTTTGTAAATGAATAACAGCTATCCAAATTGGCTTTGAAATTGTATATTTATACAACGTTCAAAAAATATTTTTAATCGGTTACGGGTATTAAAAACTCAGCCTCTTTCCTCAGTCAGAGATTTGATGAATGTTTCCTCTCCGGCCGTTACAGAGTTTGAAAAATAACTAAAACTTTCAATCAACTCCAATCCCTTGATGATTTGTGTGGTTTTATCATCGGTTTTGTGATCAGAATATCACAGTTTTTGCTAGATATTAAATAATATTAAGACTGATTATTTGTTTACTTGAAGCTAATAATTAGAGAGATCCTTGTATAATTATTAATTAATTTACAAAATGAATATAAAACATTCTTAACTTTACAAAGAAATTATCCTGTTCATGTTTTAAAATTATTACAGATTGTTCAGTGTCGTACTCTTATATTTGTACGTTATATTTATTACTATGCAAGAATTGCACATATGAGGTTTTGAAAAGCTAAAAAGTAAACTCACCTCTAAGTCGATCGTTATGACTTAAGCTTATAACTATCCAGTTACGCTGGTTTTCTGATATTGGTGGGCCTAGTATAAAGGATCCCCTTATAACCTTTAAACCCTTAACGTGCTCCTTCTACCGTAAACTCACCACATTCTACCTCTCTGGCGAACTAAAAATACGAAAACGTATCTCTCAGTAACACTGAAAAATATATAATTGATCTGTAATTGTATCCTCCCTACTTTATTAGTATAGTAAGTTAGTTTAGCAAAAAATTTTAATAGATTTTAAAATATTTTTCAGGTTATTTACCACAAATAAAAATATAATAATTAATCATAAGATTACTTTTTAGCTTTATTTTACACCGTGGATTAAAAAAACCCTATTTCAACTTGATTCATATTTTTCGTCCCAGGGATAAAAATTGTTTAAATATCTGCAAGGTAAAAATCTTATTGAATTACTTTGTCTCTCATAGAAAAACGGAAATTTAGACTAACAAATAAAAGAGACTCAAGGTTGAAAGGTCAAAGATGTGTGTGGTGAAAGGTTATGTGTCTTACTAGCTTAGTGGTTAGTGTCTGGATTTTGTTGAAAGAGTTGAGGGTTCAAATCCGTGAAGGTGCAGTTTGGTTTATACTACTTTACCAAACAGTTTTCTTATTATCATTCATTATTTGGCTGGGTAAAAATTCTTCTTCGATAAAAATTAACATCCTTTCTTTTCTTAGAGGACTTTCCTAAGAATTGATTTTTACTTTTGACATGGATATGTCTGAGCTCTGGGGAGGGTATTGGCGATTTTTAGGATAGAAAACATGTAACGGGTTTCCATATAAACTACCAGAGCTATTGTATAGAATTTTTAGTATAAAAGAATAAGAACAGCTGTTTGGATAAATTGAGACCTTTCCCTTTAGATATATCCATGATCTATCCTATTTCCCACAGGAAAGTAGAAACAAAATATTTTTAATAGGGTTGACACTATTTGACAGTTTCGTGGTAGAAAGAGCACACCTGTAGGTTCTTCATATACGGAAGTGTTCTTACCCGTGTTAGCGTGTATCTCCTGGGCGAACTTCTGGTTAGTGACGTGAGTGCCGAGGTGTGGGTAAAAGTCGACAAAGTCGAGAGGCAGATCCCCCACCTTGGAGGTGCACTGCAGGTGGAGCGTGGAGTTGAGAGTCTGGAAGTACCTCTTGTGTGCCTGGAATCGCAGACCGAGGGAGCGCGAGTACAGAGGTCCTTGGTGGGACGTAACCACCGGCGGAGGCTTCTCCACCAGCCAGGAGTCCGCCTGCAATGACACGTCGACGTTATACAGTTTCTTTACTTAAATTATAAATTCCTTTTACTTTCTCCCTTTATACATAGTATATGGAGAACGTATTTTTTTCGTCAAAATCTTTGAATTTTAGTTAGGAGTGTATATATCCTTGTTGGGGTCCCCTGAATCCAAAAAGGTGGGTTTCGACATGATTTCTGTCCGTGTGTGTTTGTGTGTGTGTGTGTGTGTGTGTGTGTGTGTGTGTGTGTGTGTGTGTGTGTGTGTGTGTGTGTGTCTGTATGTGTACATACCCCGTTGGTCAGATTTCGATGAAATTTGGCACGTGTGTATATTCAACGTATCTCCAGGTGTATTTTTTTAATTTTTTGATTTTTTAAAGGTATTTTACCCCTACAAACCCTGAAAAACGTGAAAAATCCAAATTCTCAAAAACGTCTCTAACGATTTTGATTGAAATTTGAAAGTTTATAGTGCACAGAGTACTAAATAATTTGACACCACCCGCATGTCTGTAAAAATGACGGTTCAAAAGTTATGGGCTTTTAATTGTCAGAAAATATTTTTTTTTTATTTTAGCGAAAACAATAAAAGTAAAGTATAACTTGACTAGCACCATTGAAACCAGCATAAAAACCAAAAAAATTGTAATTTTAATTATTTGTCTATGAGTAACGGTTCCAGAGAAAAGTTAAATTTACCGTCAATAACAAACACAGTACGTTGTCTGAAAGAGCCCATATTATTCTTAAGGAGAATATTAAAAAATTCAATTTCTACCTTATTTTCCAACCATTTTACATGAAACCTGGTATGAAGCATAAGGTCAAATAACCCAACAAAACCAACTCAAGAAAGCTTGGTATTACCGGTGGGGGGGTTCCTCTATACAATGGGAACAATTAATTTTACTTTGTCTGTCTTGTTTTTATTTTCAGAAATTACATGAATATTATTAAAACAATAAATTATTATATTATATTTAGATAAACTTTAAGGAACATGATAGTTTTATTATAGATTGTCGTTTTTTAATTTACTTAATGGAGAAAGTACTGTATGTTCAACATATTAAATATCAAATAGGGAGAAACTAAATAGTCAAATATTACATCCACAAAGTAGACCAAAGAACATACTAAATACGTTTATAAAACTGGATAAAGTAATAATAATAATTCATTTCTATAACTTTATAGACGCTCACCAATCTACAAGACTGGTCGTTGAGGTGTGTATCCCGTTATAAAAATCTAAAGTATTTATTTAATTTTAAATTTTAATTTGGGTAAAAGAAACCCCATTATTTCGTAAACAAAGTCATTAAGATGGCATATATATTTTTTGCGTTGAAAAGTAATTCTAATTAATGGTAAAAAATTACGTTGTACCTCACTTATGCAAAAGTCAAGGGAAACAATTCTATTTCGAATTAAAGGAAGTTTTAACCATCTGAAGTTTCAATTATAGAGGTTAGGTTTAATACAATTGGAAATGTAGAGGTGGAAAGAGTAAAATTTCAATCATACTTAAACTTCCATCTCTTTGAACTCATTCTAAAAAAATCATCAGAGAGTAAAATAAACTTGATAGCACACCAAACATTAAACTGTTTGAAACTTAATAAAATTGTAGCCTTTGATATTTTTACTATTAATACTATAGCGAGGTAAAGACAAAAATACCACTGACGATCTGAACCTAGAGAAATTGCGGAAACGTTCTGATCTCCGTTACGACTGCTTTTTTGATATGGATGGATATGTCTTAGCTCTGGGAGGGGCTTAGCAATTTTTACGACCAAAGACAGTTTTAAATAGTGACGTCATTGTTTGGCTATAAGAACAGCTGTTGAGATGAACTGGAAACATTCCGTTTAGACTTATCCATGATCTAACCTATTTCCCAGGGGGAAGCAAATACAAACATTTTTAACTTCGAATGTCAGGGGCTTATGGGAATCGATTTTGAATTTTACAGGTGTGGTTTTGAATTTAAGGAACATAGTTCTAATTCTACAGGCTTCAAGTACAAATAAAGTCGAATTTTACAGGCTAAATTATACGTTATAAATGATTAAAATAACGAAATATTATTTTAATATTAGGGGTTTTCTGAAGTAGAACAGACAATGTCTACGACATATAGAGAGGTTTTAGAATTATCGACGTTCAAATTAGTTAGTGAAGTTCTAATGTATCTGTTTTTGTAATTGATTTTGAGATTTTGATAAACGAAACGTTTAGTGTATGGTTACAATACATCAGAGAACGAAGAAATAAGCGAACTAGTTAATAGAAAAGAGGAACAATGGAATGAAAATGGACTCCCCCTGAACCAACCCTTGAGCTAATGAGCTTATCACCTTGGCTCCGTTGATAAGCCACTCCAGCTCGGCCGGAGGGTTGCTCTGGCCAGAGGTGCAGTTGGCGGTGATGTAGTCCCCGGACAGGTAGTGCTCCTGTGTCCCGGAAATAACTGGTTTTCTGTCTGGGTATGCTGCAACAGCATACGCCCATCAACAATATTGTTTAAACTTTGTTCTTCTAAATAAAATAATAAGTACCGGTACTACATTTGCCATTGCGACATTAACTAGATTATTTTAAAACATTTTCGTCACACTGCTTCTAAAACAGGTTTTTTGTATACATGTTGTTGAAGAGCATAACTTTTAATTTCTTCCTAAGACTAAACCTGTTATTATGATGGTTTTTTGGGTTCTAAGCTGCAAAATATCATTGCTGATGATACTTTTGATTCGAGTTCAGCATTCGATTTTAAATAATCGATAAAGTAATCACAACAATCGCATTAGATATTTTGTGTATTTTGTATGTTCTGGATATCGATCGTGAAACTGGTAATTCACTATTAAATCGACTTATATATATAACTTTTGAATGGTTGAGATTGAACTATCGATAATAATAACTAAACTGACATAGCCTAAAGAACAAATCAGCAATCTTGAAAGAACTGCTACTACCTAGATAACATAACAGCTGATTAGTCTATGCCGACAAAAATGGTCGAAAACTATTGATACTCTAAATCAGGTAATAATTATTTGTGTTTTACGAGTTTGTTTAGTTTTAAAAATTCGTTTTTAAACGTTTAATTGATTTTATTCACAGTAGTTATTTTGGTTCTAGTGATTAAATATACTATTTTAGCTGTGAGGTCCCCAAATTCCGTAAAGCACGCATTGTTAAAGACATTTCTGATCATTTTGACATGGATATGTCTAAGCTCTGGGGGTGTTACCAGACTTGTGTAACGCAGGGATCAGTGCAGTGGAAGTGTTTAGATCCCGTTTCCATCGACACTACCTGAGCTATTGTATTTAATTTTTGGTTATAATAACAGCTGTTTAGGTGAATGAAAAAATTCCCTTTAGTCATATCCAAGATCCTAACTATTTCCCACAGGGAAGTAAATACAAAGATTTAGATATGGATGTGTCTAAGCTCTAGGGGGATGTTTTCGTTGTTGTGTAGCACGACAAAAAGTGCAGCGGATGTGTTTGTTTGGATCCCGTGTCCGTAAAACCTACTAGAGATATTGTATTAATTTGTTTATATTTTGGTTATAAGAACAGCTGTTTAGATGAACTGAAAACATTATCTTTAGACATATACATGATCTAACCTATTTCTAAGTAAATAACAACTTTTTTTGTTCTGACACGTAGACATTCATCAAGTTTCAAAACCAGGCATATTTTTCAATCTAAAGAAGTTATAGGGGTTTGTTTTTTAATAATTAAAAAAAAACATAATCTCAAATGAATTTGAATCTCAATTCGCTTATAATTTTTAAAATATTTTTTGTAAGCGTCATCGGTCAATTGAGACCCTAATGTTAATAAACTTGGGTAGAAGTAAAAACTAGTATACCACGTATTATTTGAAATACCGTGATATAGTATACAACTTTATCGTACAAGGTACTAACCAAGAACTGTCATGTTACTGCTCTTGAAGATGCTTTCGAACCTTGGCGCTTCCGTAGAGACCTCGCAGCTGTAGTTGCCGCTACTGTTGAAGCTCAGCTCTGACAAGCTCACTTTGTTCATGTCCGACCGAGACTCCTGCCAATACAGAAATGAGTATTATTACTCTTGTAGATACTCAGAGGCCTTGACACCTTCATGGAGACCTCGCAGCTGTAGATCAGCTACTGTTGAAGCTCAGCTCCGACAAGTTAGCTGGTGAAAATATGCAATTCATGGAATTATGGATTCACAAAGAATGTAAAGAATCAAAACAATAAGATTGGATGTAAAATATTATTTAGGGTATTTTTCTAAGGATTTCCTCAAGGACTTAATGTATTTAACATAAATATTAGTTTATAAATAATTTTTGAGATTATACTTATTACATTTTCACACGTCTAATAAAATTGTATAGAAATGATAAGAACTTACGACACTTCAAACTAGAACTTAATTTTTATTGTTTAGCATGTAAAAAGGGTTAAAAGGGGAAATGTTAGCCTTAGTGTATAATAGTTCAATATTATTCATTAAATAGCAATATTAAATGTGTATTGATTGAAAATTCAAATATTTATTAATATCATGATTAATTATATTTTATACAAAACAGGTAACATATTTACGCTTAGGCATATGATTATAAAGTGTGTTTTTATTTCGGAACACAATTTTGCGCGAATGACTTCAAATCCCGCCTGCCTCGGGTTTCAATTAGCATAAAATCACGAAATTAATAATTACGCTCGTGTCAACTTTAATGATGTGGTTGTAAATGGTGTATTAATTTTCACCGTGGTAACTGTAATTAAAAACCTCAACAACAGGGATGTTATATGTCGGCAAAAAATTCAACATCTCTATGGATGTAGATTTTAAAACACTTATCTTCAAAAAAATTACATAATATTTTTTTAAACACTACAACTAAATGTTTCGCAAATCACGCACCATCGGAAATAATCTCATATGCAACCTTTATTAGAGAAATAATTGTAAGTGTTTTCTTCTTTTAGTATAAAGTCTTCCATGGAACCGGTTGTTTATACAACATTAAAGACAAATGTAAGTATGTATAATGTAAATCCCCTACGAGTCCCCTACTCAGGTAATTTGTTTGAAATTCACTATCGGTGATGGTAGACTTATGTTATTTAGATTTTTATTGCGGAAATTTTCCATCACGATTTTTTGTAAAACAAAGTTTCACGACGTTTCGGGATCTGGGATCTAATCCCGTCCTCAGGTGAACTAATATCTAAAACATAACACAATTAACACATAATACGGATTAAGCCGGTATAAGAGTTTAAAACAGTCAAAAACTTACAAACAAACCATTCACTAACCTTCGACAGAACTGTTAGTACATAGCCCAAAAAACAATGGCATGTCTAAGGGACCTAGAATAACTTGGAGTCTAAACCAGTGCCTCTGAATAACAAACTAGTCAAATAATGAGGATGGTATTTGCGGATCAACGTAGTATTTGTAGTGCTGACTTTAATCAGCACAATAGAATATCACACCCACTGACCATAGTTCGCGACTATTCATAATTCGTGATTTCCAAGTAGATTGGTTACAGGACACGTCAAGGTCCCAGTCTAATTAAAGGTCCTATAAGTTGTAGGTCTGGAAGGAGGGCCTACTCCTACGCTACCTATCTGCTTGGTATGGTCAACCCACCTAGCCCGTCCTCACTTGTTCTTCCTTTTATCCCAATCTCCCTCCTATTATCGTACGTTCGTTAGTAGGCGAGACGATAAAGAGAGTGCCTAGTCTCCTTCCTCGCTAGCACAACATGGTTGACTTGCACCGGCAGGACATTTTCCAGTTGGTTAGGATAAGATTCCAGTCTCCAAATGCTCTTATTCAATATCAACCTCACCGATAAATCAGAAAGTGCTTACGTCCAGAACGATGCCCGCCAGGGGGAAGACCTGCATCTGAGGCCTGTTGCCCGGCATGAAGCGGAAGAACTCAAACTCGTCCTTGTACCACTTGACCGAGTAGAGCTTGGCACCGTCCAGGTTGAACCAGCAGTAGAGGGTGATGGACTGGCCGAGGTTGGCGTGCGAGGGCACAGTCAGCTCGGTCAGCTGCAGGCCCAGTAATCCTGCAATTATTTGTGTATTTATAATCTATAATCTACAACATTATAGAGAAGAGGTGGTTTCTGAATGTTTGTTGGTGGAGGCAAGTAATCGCGAAAAATACTGAACCGACCGGTTTTAAATTGTATACGTTATAAAAATATGTCCTATATACATTAAAATACAGTAAGTATATATTTCAAAATATAAATTAACAGAAATAGTAGTTGAGTATCAAAATGTATTCTTAAGTTCTAAAGCCCAAGAAATTTATATGAACGAAGAAATTATTTGAATTATATTTCGTTTCCGAACCGTCAGCCATAATTTCTAATTAACAGCTGTACTGGTAATATTTTATAATAACAGATCGACATCAGGTAGAAACCAGTCATGCGTTTGGACCGTTTTTTAAACATGTTAAAATAATACCACTGGCGTTCATATACACACAATAAAATTTTTCAGGTACTATCGAGCAGTCCTAGGAATTTGATTTATTATTTGTTGTATGAAAAGTGTTTTTTTAGCGAAAGCAGAAGGGGTAGTACTGTATTCGGTGAGCGTCTCAATTATGTTGAGGGGAGCCGTTTGGAATTACAATAATACACTTAAAACACTTTTTTCTCCATTGATGAACAACTCTTTTGATCCCTTGCAAAATAAGGATATTTATGCCATTGAAACCCAATTTATATCTGAGAGAAAATATTTGGCTGCTCTATTTATTTTATTATTAAAAACAGTTTAATAATATTATGTTTTATGAAAAAGCTAAATTTCAAACAACTATTAGAGCTATTATTATTTCCATAAAATGTTTCCTAATTATTATTTTTAGTCTCTAGGAGTACGCATATGCTATAACGTCTACAAAATAAATTATAGTTTTATTATTGTTAGGTACACCATTTTTGCAAATATAAGATATAAATCAAAGAGGCTATTGGTAACTCATAAGTATTTGGTAAAATGATGAAAGCCAACTTAAATGCCCGACTACAAATTCCGTTTAGAGGCAAACTCTTATTATTAAAAATATATAGCGTCTAATATGTATTTATTTAATGTTTGTTTTCTCAGTAAAATAATTAGATATGAGTAAAGTGGCGTCGTAACAAATTTATTTTCCGTATTCTCGCTTAGAAGTGCAATAAGTGGAAAGATGATATATATGATATATTTAAATACTTTGGCAGTGCTTTTCGACACATTGATTGCCTTTACAAAGATTTCTATTTGGAATAAAATAATCAGTATTCGACAGCAGTAAGCTTGAATATGCATAAAACCATATTAATTGAAAAACACCTATAAATTGAAAAACAAACAGCAGTTTATATTAATTGTACCTGGGATGGTGGAGAGAATTGTGAAGCAGAGTATAATATGATCTATCATGTTGAGGTCACTGAACTTGCAAGTTCCAGGCTATGTTAACACTACTTGTGTGTCTGAGCTGCATCATAGTGCCTTCTTGGGCCGGTTAGTTTGTTCGTAGTCGATGTTGAATCATTTTTCAAGTGCCCTGAAACATGACATGTTTTCAGTTATAATGTTTTGCATGATGTCTTCCAGTAGAAAATGTATTTATACGCACTTTTTGGAAAAAATATTTGCATGTGGTAATTCGGTGCAAGAGTTCACAGGTTTGGACCTCTGGATTCCCATTTGAGTTTGATCCCAAATGGGTATGGATTTCTCAAAAATCATTTGTGTGAAAGAATCCTCGGCTTTATACAAATGACTCTGTTGAGACTTGCAAATCATAATGCAAAAATTATCCAAGCAAGTTATTTTCTTCATTTTATTACAAAGATAATATGATGTTTGTTGTGAGAGTTCTTATTTTAGAATGTGTGAACGTCCGCACTATTAAAATTACGTTTATTTATTCAAACATTATGATGTTATTGTAATTGATAAATGAAATGAAATGTTGACCGTTTATAAATGAAATGAAATTCATTTATGAAATGAATGAAATGAAATGAAATGAAATGAAATGAAATGAAATGAAATGAAATGAAATGAAATGAAATGAAATGAAATGAAATGAAATGAAATGAAATGAAATGAAATGAAATGAAATGAAATGAAATGAAAAATTCTTTATTTTACCAGGCAAAGTTAGGGCCACTTGGCCCTTTCTTACACTTAACCTGACAAATAATATATATCAAGTTTCATATACGAATGTAACAGTATTTGGTTAGATAATTACACATTCATAGTAGTTTCAGTGGTTATGTGATTACACTATAATATACAGTCAAAACTTACATAATTAACAAATTAAATTTAGGTAGAAAGTTTTTGCCAATTCACTAACGCTTTTTTTCTGTTAGCAACCTTACAACCGTTGGTATAGCTACAGAACCGAACTATAATGTCCTAGGTTAATTGGTTGGATTGAATTAGTGGATTCATACAGTGTCGTGCACCGTGAATACCAATAGGGACATTCAATTACAGCATAAACAGCTGATTTAAATGCATTGCCTTGTTCACAGCTGTTACTTCCTGCATGTGAACGTGTGTTTGTTCTAGTTGAAACAAAAACAGCTGTAAATCGTTCCGTATTCCAATAGAACGTTTTATCGTGTGTTTTAAATTTTTTCTTGTTTGACAATTTAACATTGTCAATGTTTAAATAATATGACCACGAATATCCTACAGTAGGTAATATATTCTGCAATTTGAATTTTTTGTCAGACATTTAAAATATAAAATAATCAGGATAAAAAAAACAAAAAATATGCCCGTATGATTGCATTTTTATCGGTATAGTGTTGCTAAGATTTATAAAACCTTTATAGTGTACGAAAAAAGGTTTTATTTAAAAAAAAATAAAGTAATACACAATTAATTTAATATAAGTCAAATGTTTTTCAATTAACTATTATATTAAGTATGTATTAAATAAATTTCACTGTCAAAAACCTTTTTCCCAAAATGTACGAGTATAAAGGTAGGAGGATAATGCCTTAGAAAGATTTGGCTTCAAAGGGGAGGATCATCTTGTTCATCAACCGTTCAGGTGCAAATTTAGATATCGACAAAGACATCAAGCCAAGCTGGGCTGGGAGATACAGCGACACGGCTACTCGAGACAATTTAGAGATATTTCTGTAACCATTTATTAAATTTTTGTAAAATATATTAATGAAATTAGAGTTTTGTCTGTACATTACTCATAACTATTATTTTTTTTAGTTATTTTTACTTTTCATGCGTTAGAGAAGCCAAATCCGGTCCTATCTCAATTTTGGTCTGTTTGTTTGCCTGTGACGCTCCAGGAGACATTTTACGCCTTCTTCTCCGAAAAAACGGGAGAACTAATTACAATAAAACTTATTTCATGTATTCTCTACATTCCAGAGGATGTTTTTAAATGCTTGAAATCGCCCGCCGCCCCTTGAAAAGTAAATAATGAGCATTTAAAAACCCACTCTAACGCGATATTACTCGCATTTTGATTCAGTTTTCAATGAATAAGCTACTGGTAATAATCAGCTGTCTTTGTAGTGTAAAGATGTAATAGAAATAAAACAAACAGCTTAAATCAATATTAGTTAGTTTATATTGATCATTGATTTTAAACTCATTTCGAAATCATAGTATATTAGAAAGTTATTTTAACGTATAACTAATTATAATAATGATATAAATGTTATAATCTAATTAATTACAAAGTAATGCTAAATAATAAAGCTGGTAAATGATGTATTTTATTTGTACTGATTTGTTTAGGATTTCAAGTATACATTTTGGTATCTTTAAAAAAAATCTAAAAAAATAAAAAATAAAAAGATTACTAAAGCCTACAACCCGTACAAGGACGGGCTCACTGCTAGTATATGACACATTAGAAAAACACCAACGTAACCTAATTCGTACCTAATGTAAATAAAACAAACGATAAAGAGATTTCTGGAATTATTCTCAACAGATAAATTGATGACACTCCAATAGTGTCATTAATGATCCAGCCAAAATCGCATGAAAATCACATGAGAATCAAATCATCAAAAATCATATTTTATAGGTGCAATTAACCCAATTGACCACCCATCTATTTACATGGGTCTACTGATACATAGACTTAAACATTTGTGAATCAACCAAACATAATTATGTTTGTTAAATAAGGGGAGTCGGTTGTCCCTGTCTCCGCCACGTTAATTCAATGTAACTTTGAGGTACATTTTCTCAGTACTTAGGCAACATAATTGAACGATTTTTTGTTTTATTCCTTGTATACACTTATTTAATGCCAACATGGAACTAAATAACCCAACTAATTTTCTTTTTTTTATTAATACAATAGAAAAATAGCATATGAAAAAGTTGGTCATAACTTAATGGAAATTGTTTAAATAACCTCATGGTAATTTCATCTGTTCATATTAAAGATAAATTTATCAGGATTAAAACTACAAAAACAAAACTGAAATATCTTATGCCGTTTGGGAGATAGTGTACATTTTGTGGGAAAAATACGATTTTTTGAGAATTAGCATTGTTTCACTAACAGCTGGCCAATTGTTACTAAGAAGAGTGTTACAAAAATGCCCGTAACTATGGTTACAGTTTTTAGAAATTAATAATTTTTCGCCAAAGTGATAGTAAACAGATGCATTATAAAATTAAAGTTAAAAAATACAAATTTTACCGAAATTGACCACCGACTACCCTTAAGTAATCCAAACTCAAAGCAAGGCTATTTCAAAAGATTTAGTGTACTCTTAAACTACTTTTTTGATTATAGATATCATAAATTTGTAAAAATATTATTTTCCTTCACGGTTTCATCTGATTGTGAAGAAAATATTGTATCTACATTGTAAAGTTTTTAATTATCTATTGATATTTTACATTGAAGTAGTGATTTACACAAGTGTTAATTTCAGCCAAATGGGATTTAGAAATGAGTGTTAGATGATTAGATGTGGCTGTATTGTTGACTAAGTACAGTTCTCTACATGTACCTTAAACAGGACTGGCAATTAATATTCAAACGTACCTACAGTACAGTTTAACATGGGATCCAAACCAAGACTTTGCTTCTGAATGCCTCTGAACTAGGCTAATTAAGAGGATGCCGTCATGGCGAATGAAGGTAGTTTAGAATAGTGTGGACGTCAATCCATACAAGGAAATATCGCACCCACAGGCCATCACTTATCACGATCTAAAATACGTGTCTTCCAACACACACAAGACTCGTCTCTGTCCCGGACAGTCAAACTTGATATTTAACAAAAATTCATTACGTTTTTAAATAGGAAGTACATCAGTTGTGTGCCTGTTTCAGAATTTAAATTTAATATTTTGACAGAGGTTAAAACCATAAATTGAATTTAAAACGAAGTTTTAAGAATTCTTTTATACCTTGAATCTTAACTTGAGATACTATATTTCATTACTAGGGCCAATAAAGTGCGTTTTTGATACGAGGACAAGTTTAACAGCTAATGCTATTAAATATGCAAGTATATATCAAAAAGCTAAATTGGGCACGTGTGATAACCTATATTTTTCGTCATACTGAAAATAAAATGAAACAAACTCGTAAAATATAAATTATTACCTGGTATAGTATCAATAGTTTTCGAACATTTTTGTCACTTTAGACTAATCAGCTGTTATGTTACTTACGTTGTAGCAGTTCTTTCTAAATTTCTGATGGGTTGTTTAAGTTATGTGAGTGTTAGTTATTATTATCGATAATTCGACAGTTTCACAATTGATATCCGGAACGTTTGAAATATACAACAAATTGATAGTGATTATTACAATTATTTTATCGATTATTTACAATCGAATACTGATTTTGAATCAAAAGTATCATCAACAATGATCTTTTGCTGCCTAAGACTCAACAAATCATCACACTAATAGGTTTAGTCCTAGTAAGAAATAAAAACATCTTATGCTCTTCAAGAGATGTTTCTAAATAGCTGTTTTTAAAACAGGATGACGAAAAGAAGCTTTATGTGAGCTAACATAAGTGCTAAATCACAATGTGTTGGAGGCATCCAAACTCAATTGCACAATTAGGACACAACCACTTAAAGTGATCACAGATGCATCGCATAATTTGTATTCATTGAGCGATCCAATATCGGGGCTCCCGTCGTTCCAATAATTGATTTTGATTTACATACGATGGAAGTTCCACTTTGCATTCGCTGTCACAAATATTATACTAGATAGCATTATTTTTCTTGAGTTTCTCTGAATCTGAGTTATGAATTTATGCATGTTTAATTTTATAATCTGTTCAACCACCTCCAGATACACTTTATATTGCTTTTTGTTTTATAAGAGTGGTAGCCCTGTTACTTGTTTAAAAGTTACTGTTACTTGTTTAATGTGAGAGCATTAACCGGGGTCATGAGGGTAATTTTAATCCGGGATACAAGTGTGAATTAGATCGTAGTTATTATATTTAGAAATACATTTTATATATTATTCTTTGTTAAAAATATCACTAGTGAGAATCGATGAAAACCGAACTTTAAATTAACAGTTAAACTTTCAATAACGATATTGTTGTAAACAAAAATGGAGGACAACTTTAGTAACAACTATGAATAATACTTTTCCTTTGCTATTATCTTGAATTAATTCACTTATACTAATTTGCAATTAACTTACAGACCATTTCGGATCCCAATTACTGGAAATAATACAAACAAATTGATTTATTAGTTATATTATAACAGGACTTTTAATGAAAATTAACAATTAAAATGAACAAGATGAAAAACTGTTATTTCTTGTTCCAAAAGCTATACAGCTATATTTTAAAAACCATTCCAAGCATCCTCGCTTTGAAGTCCCATAATAGTGTCTGGGACAGGGCACCCACCGGCTGCAGAGCTAAGCATTCTGCTGTGTAACGTCTGCGCAGTAAAAATTATGATGAACATCTTTCTCCTCCGGGCATTACCTATACCGAGGTGAACGCACCTTTCCCACACGGTAAAGTAAGTTCGTAAGGTAACCGTGATCCTAGAAACGTTACGGTTTCATCATAAAATAGGTGTGTGGGGTTAAAATATTCTTTATATCAACACAACTGATATCACATCTGGTCTCTAGGAGTTATACTCAGATATTAGAGTGCATTTAACTATTAGTTCTAAAGAAGACTAATAATTATTTAGATTTTTATTACTGGCATTTTCGAACAAGTAAAACAAAGTTTCACAACCGATAATAAAGATAAAGCAAGGCTCGTAGTATTTTAAGGATATTGAGTCTAATTAGTATACAGAAATAGTTGAGAATTAATTTGCTTTTAACAGCAGTTATTGTAATTTATGGCTTAATTATTTACGTTAAGTTAAATGAATCAGAGTAGTTAATATAAAGAGGATGAATTGTTTTTTGTTCCAATCATGCTTCATATTGTTGAAACATAGGGTGGAAATAAGATTAAAAAGGATGTGCCATTAATACGTGTCCCCATGTTTCAAAGATTTTTCATCCTTTGAAACTAACAAAAGTTTAATTTGTTTAAACCTTTTACTTGTTTTGTTGAAACAAATCCCTCTGGGGCTTTGATATAACTAACACCAAACACGTTGTTTATAAATTAAGTTCAAGCTGCTCACAATAATGTTATGAATATTTTGTGTAGTAAAAAGAATAGAAACCCCTATAGATGCTTAGTAAATTCATTATTAATCATGTTAATATTTAAGATAACAACTCAACGTGGTCGATTTATAGATGTGTACATGAGTTTTGGGAGCTTGTAAAATAGTAACAATAAAATCATTTTATACAGAGTTGTATTGTTGTTGTGAATTTTTGCTGGACATTGTTGTTCAAAATAGGATAAAATGTACAATCCTACCATCCTATTTAGTGCCAATTTGGTTCGTTAATATTATACTAACCTTCACATCTCGTCAATAAGTAATTGGATTCAGCTAATCATATGTTATTTGCTAAACCGACATACTGATGGAAAATATTAATAAGATGTAGGCTACTTAGACCTCAGGACAGGATATGGACGGCTTAGGCTAAGCTTTGTGGAATTGGGTCGACATTGCTGGCCATGTATGGATAGTTAGTTATACAGTGAAGGGGAGAGAGGAACATCAGCTCTCTGTGACTCCATTTCAAATATAATGCAACGTGTAGTTTATTTCATTATTGAAAAAAAATTAACTGATTAAATAACTATTTTCCAAGATGAATACCAAATCATATATTTGGTGAGTTTTTGAAGTGATAGTGAATAGCTAACTTTTTTAATAACACCACTTTTAAATTTGGATTCTGCAAAATTTTAATTTTCCCTCAGGAATACAATTTTAAAGTATTTCAATATGGTTGCTATCTTCGAAATAGCGGCTAACTTAAAAATATCTTATGGAAGACCCTGTATTTTATTTCTCATATAATTCTTTGATATGAGGTTTTTACCTGATCAAGTAGGTAAAATTGTAATATTGTGATTTGGCAGGCCGTTTTAAAATGAATATTATAACTCATAACAAAGAAATCAACACATCACGTCTTCTTGCAAAGCTAAGAATAATAATCCTAAAGATGAATATAATGATTAAGTTTGAGTAATTTGTAAAGTAACTAGCAAAACCCTTTGTAAACCACTGTTTAAAAAGCTTGGAGTGCTAAATGTACGTTCATTGTATTTGTTAAACCTTCTGCAATTCACCAAATACAATCAAAGCTAATGTAAGAGAATTTCCTACAAATATTCACGACCATTTTACAAGACAAAACAGTTTGTTATGAGTTTAACAGTGTAGTTATAGAGCTACTATTAATTCCACTTTTGAAACAAGTACATGAATCTTCAACTCTTTGCCTGAAAATATGAAATTAATAATTGTATGAAATGTAAAACGTGTTTAAGAAGTATGTTACTAGAAATCTGTGTATATGATGAAGAGGAATTTGTAGACAATTTATCTCATACCAATTAAAATTTAATTTTTTTTATGTATTAATCATGTTATGTAATTATTATTATCATCAATGTATCTTTCTTGACGATGCCATGCATGCATTGTAAAGTGCTAAAGGCAATACAAGTTTGTCATTTGTCCTCTAAACCGTTAGAGATATTGAAAAACACCCAATTACAACATTTTTTTTATTTTAGGAAGTAAATTCCAAAAACAAAATAAAATAGAGTGTTCCATAAGACATTTTTTCTTAGCCACTACTTTGGGAAATGGCGGCCATATTGAAATAATCTGAAACTGCATTTCTGAGTGGAAATTAAAATTTAAGCTGTATATTTAAAGTTAAAGTGGTGCTAAGTCGTGTAATTAAAAAGTTAGCTATTGGATCACTTTTAAAGAATTCACCCTGTATATATAGAAATTAATAATTATAAAAATATACATTCTATATATTTTATTCTATATTCTAGTCGAGTAGCATCGGGGTCCCGACTCCTTGGAAAACAAGCACATTTTATGTCCATTTGCTTTATTGAAAGGACTTGGTGGAAACGCATGAGGAAAACTTTTACAAAATTACTATCTAGAATCCCTTCGATATTCTGGTTAAAACTTAAGGAATTAGATGACGTCATAAAAGTTTAGTTCTACTAAAAATCCTACGATAGATGATAGAATCTTCACTTTAAAATGGAATAGTGCAATCGGTCTCAGTGCCAGAGTTGAGAATTTCAAAAACGAGCTAACAAATCAGTGATCAAATTCTGAGTGAATGGTTTTTCAAACCAAATACCTTAACTATGTCCTTTAAGTTCATAAGGATCCATTGTAACACCATAACAGCTCTAAAAAGACCATACAGTTTACACCAGCTGGTTAATTTGTGAGTAATTGATTAATAGCACGATTAAAAAGACAACTGGTCCCAGTCTGGAACAATCTAATAACTAATTGTGTCGAGATTAACACAATATATTAATCTAGCTGACACAGATTATGATGGGGGCACTACGAGCATAAATGCTATGGAATCGTAAATGTTAAAGTTTAACTAACGACTGTATGAGGATTTGATTGGCAGTAGAGTTTTTATTTGGGTTATTGATAAGATGGTTTTGGTTGGGTGTTGATGAAAACATTGATAGTAGAGCATTGACAGTAGGACCTTTGTAGGTGGACATTTGTAGGATTGCATTGGTAAGAGGGCAATTATAGTAGGACATTGATGGGAGAGCATTGACGGAAGGGAATTCGTACTAGAGCATTGAGAAATTGAACCACTGAGACACAATTATAGATTACAGAAAATTAATATAATATTACATCTACAAGTAGACATTGTGGAGTTTTGTGTACGGATGAATAAGAAAATCTTTACCATATCAAAGGTGGAAATGTTACACAAGTGGGTGGTTTTGAATCGTGGTTAACGGGCTGGAAACATGGTTCTGAAGGGGCTCAACTGGACGACGGAGAAACTAGGTTTCTATAGAGTGATAAACACACACACATACACACACACTCACACACATACCTTTAGAAACGCGTCTTTTGAAAACGTTTCCAAATCATCAACCCCTCATTATTGCTTGACCATTGATGTTGAATCAATTTATTTATAAATTATATCGGTCTGATGCTGTTTCATTCGTCAATAAAGGGTCTTTGTGACTTTAACCTTTTAGTAAATCCTTAAACATTTAATAATTTAGCTTTTATATCCTTAATCTTTGAAGGATTTAGAGGTTGTAGGTTAGATTTTTTCAATTTCGTTTTATTTTTTCCGCCTGTGAATTTTTAAAAGCAAAAAAAGTGTTCGTGCACATTGTCTATGCGCATCCATTTGAAATTTATATATTAAACTGCGTTATGAGATCTCAAAATTTGTGAAAAAAATATCCAGTTGTAAATCCATCAATTTTAATTGGTTCCTACGTAGTTTTAGTAGCAGCTTTATCTCAATAAATGTTTTATAGTTATTTAACTTACTTTTAAAGTCAGTAGTCCATCTTTGGGCTATAAATATTTCGTTACACTATTTACACTGAAACACACGTCTAATACGCTGATCAGAAATAAGCCCATCAGAGTAGAAAACTATATTAATTTGCACCTCATATTATTATAAATATATATCTCATTATTATATAAATATATTATATATTATATTATATATATATTATAAATTATATCTCATTTCAAGGCTTAAATGTGATGTTATTTGAGGTTTTATTTGAGTGAGTAGCGGAGAGACACTTTTGCACCCGTGTCATGAGCTATATTTTTCGTCAGTAAAATATTGAGCTAACTACAGTAAAAACCAAAGATTTTACAGACGGAAATGATGAATGTACTGTAATTTTACACAGTAATTAATTTTACTGTAATTTTACATTTTTTTCATTTTTCTTGAAATTTTAAAGAATCAGCTGATTGATAATACTCTGCTAATTTCTAAACTATATATATATATCTTTCGATGTTTTTGTTTTACGAGTAATTTACAATTAACATTTGCGTAACTTCATTTGTTCTACATTGTGATGACGATTGGCTAAAGACCTCCTTCATCAGTAGACTATTTCCCTCCCTAGGGCAAAGCAATGAACAAATTAGCCATACTTCTCCTAAATTCAATACTTAGAATTACTCCACTTTAAGATGTTATTTTGTTACAAAAATGCGAATATTGACTGATTAATCGGGGTTTTATTGACTTAGCACATTCAAATGTTCACTGTAATCTTCTGTGTGAAGTATATATAGGCTCATGCTCATATATAAAAATGGAACTTTTCTACGTATTATATTCTTTTTTAAATATATTACTTCTTTATTTTATTATGTATATAATGACTTTTGAGTATTTTTTTATCAGTATTCTATTGAAATTAATAATATTTTTAAAATGAAACTATATTTTTAGATAATATTTGATTGTATTAAAACAACAATGAGGAGAATTGTTCACTATGTAAATCAATAAGTTACTTTTGTTCATACTCTCATGTAACATTTTATATTTATTAAATATGAAGGAGTGTAAATTTTACATGGGCTTTTTAAATACTGTATATTACTGTTCAATATTTATTATCTTTAAGATCGTTTAAGAGGGCCAAATTAAATTCCATTAAATATTTCAATCCATAGCACCCAAAAACGAATTAGAATTACAAACAATTAATTAAAACAAACTATATCTACTGTTGTGAAATACCATGAATAAGCACTTTATAAGCTGTCAGCGAAATTCAGGAAATCGATTTGGTGATTTTAACCACGTATGCTAACGACTACTTTATTACATGGAGATTCTATTAAACCCGATATCTCTGGAACTAAACAGTTGTTAATGATTTTCCGCTTTCAGGTCACTTAATTCAGGTTTATGCAAAAGTTTTATGAAATGGCACTGTTTATCAGATGCTTGCCTACCGTCCGCTAGTGAGGTAGAGAAATGAGTAAGGGCATTTTGGAAGCACTTTGGTTTTGAGAGCACGCTCTTCCGTAAATTAGTTTAAAACAATGTGATTTAGGTGAAATATATCATTGTGAATATTTTTTCTAACTTTTTTAAGTATGAAAAGTGTTCTCATCACTATGCAACGTACGTTTTGTTATTAAAAATTATTTCAAGCCCAATAAAACTTGTACCATAATTTGTACAGACACGTGTGTTTTAAGTTTAGGACCGTAAATAATGTAAAAAATAATTGTATTTACTTCCCTGTAAGAAATAGGTTAGACCATAGGTAAGTCTAAATGGAATGTTTTCAGTTCCTCTAAACTGCTGTTTTTATTACCAAATAACGGCACTTCCGTTACAAATTTTGGTCAGCTGAGACATATCCGTGTCAAAATGAAATTTTATATAGACCATTTAATTTGTTTTTGAATCAAATTTTAATTTTTCGATTATTTAAGAGTTCTTATGGATCAACTGTCCTGAAAAAATTTAAAATTATAACAATGGCTGTTGCGGTGAGTATAGTAGATACTTACTTCTATACCAAATCTAGAATAGTTGGATTATTGGTTTAGTGACGTAGGCCTACTCAAAAAAATAATCCTTATTTACAGATTGTAAAAAATCAACTAATAACTGTTTATTGATTCAAACACTATAAACATTAAGGTAATGTTCTTACTAAAACTTAAAATAATATTATGTGCTCGACGAAGCGAATAACACAATAAGTGGAGTTAATGTCCATTAACGAATTCTGTGCATTGTTAGTCCATTAACCGTAACATCATTACAGAATTCCAGCTTTGTCAATTAAAATGATGCCAGTACAAGAAACAGTTCATGTCGTTTAAACAATATGTAATCAAAAGATGTACATTGCATATTTAGGGATAGTTGAATCATTGGTTGTAGTACCCTTTTTACAATCTAACGGTGTCTTCAATCCTGAGCAAGATATTGATAAAATATTTTGATGGTTCGAAACTGGACTCAGTTAACTTTGATCATTGGGCTATCAATCAGCTGATCTTCGTCAGTGACAAAGCTACATGTCATGAAATTCATTAATTCGTCACACCCACTCTTCACTCATATTCATCTTTAAATACCCACTTAGTTTTGGGTCAGTGTCTCAAGTATCTGCAACTACCTACTAAGATAAAGCCATGACCATGATTATGAAACAAGTAATCGTTTTAATGTGTGCACCAGCAGGCGTAAGCTGAGTAAATCTATTATTTCTTTCCCTGTTCTAGGTAAACGATTTTTAACCACTTAGCTGTGAGGGATTTACCTTTGCCAAGGTTGAATATAGTGGTCAGAGACTGGCTCCTCGATAATCCCTTTTGTGAAATTTTTGATTTTTTTATGCACGACCACCAGCATTATCTAGGCAAATGGTGTGTACCGCGTGGCTTAAAATGCATGATATTTACCTATTTATTCATAAATTTATTTATTTTCTGTTTCTAAATGCTTTCTTCTAATTTAAGTATCATTTTCATGTTAGTGCCTGGACTGTTAATTTTTATTTCATAATCATTTTATTTGAATGATATTTTCCTAATTTAAGTATTAGGTTGCCTGGTTTGTATGGTTAAAAGTTTTATAGTTTCGTTCCTTGTTTTTCACCCTGCATGTTAGACTAATTTAAGCATTAAGCTCTCCAACATTTCCTTGCATATAGTGCATGTTGCAAAAATGTATTTTAAGCCTGCCTAAAGTATGATTTTAACTTAATCAAGAAGGACTTTTAATTTTATTTCTCTTAAATGTTTGACGTAGCCAATTGTTGTAAACTAAAGTCAAGTCAAGAATAGTAAATCATTGAATCATTGCAGGTTTTTTTTAGGGAGAGGCGAAAGAAATGCTTTATGCACACAGGTGGCCAGCCTGTAGTGTGGGACTCCCCTAAGAAGCGGGGTTACCCACTAAAAAAACCTCCTCTACAGGTTTCTAGCCTGGAACTGTTTGTCACATTACAACAGGCTAGGCCTAGATTTGGCTTACGTCCTTGGGGCTCACTCCTTGTCCAGGCACTGTTTTAGGTGATCTGGGTCTTTTCGCGGTCCAGATCACTTTTATTCTATAGAAGTACGCCCCGGACGAACTGTGACAAACAATCCCACGAGTTTCCCACGTCCTCAATAAATAATCTTGTGGCAGACAGTGTTTACCGAGAAAACACCAAGTTTTCGTGTAGCCTCCAGGCGGGGCCTTTCCCAACGGGAGCAGCGGGAGAAAGTGTGGTCCGCATCGTCGGGAACACCTGGGCAGTTAATGCAATCCGGTGCACCGGTTTTGCCCATCCGATACAGGTACGGCTTGAATTAGCCATGGCCTGTCAGAAACTGAGTGAGGTAGTAATCCACCTCACCATGCCGCCGTTTCACCCACGGTTAGACCTGCTCTATGAGTCGCAAAGTCAATCATCCTCAATGGTCGTGCTCTCAGCTGTGTAGCCACTGCTGGAAGGGTCGGGAACCTTCTTCAGATCTTGCAGCATCCTTGCCGATCTTACCTCTGATAAATCGCCTTCCAAAAGTTCCAAAAAGTCCTGCCAAAAGTTTGACAGGAATGACTCCCGCGACCACTAGGACGGCAGGTTCGGATACTGTCCAGTATGCAGAACACACCCGGAGCGCAGCTTGACGCCGGACCCGGGCGAGTTGCAACCGGTAGATGTCCTTGGTAAGAGCGTCTGCCCACATCTCTGCCCCATAAAGGAGCACGGACTGGACTACGGACATGAAGAGACGTCTTCTGCTCGACTGGGGACCCCCGACATTGGCCATTAGCTTACTAAGGTAATAGACCACCTTTCTAAGGTGGTCTCTTGGCCTCTTGGTCTCTCCAGCTTAGTCTGTTGTCCACCATGACTCCGAGGTACTTGGCGGCACGCGTTGTCTGGACCACTTCCCTCACTTTTCGCAGCGGGACAACGGTGTTGATCCTCATTTTAGTGAGTACCACGATCTCCGTCTTGCTCAGAGCAAGCGAAAGACTATGATCAGCCATCCAGGCGTTAACCACGTGCATGACCTGGTTCAACTTTAGCTGGGCCAGCTCAACGTTGCGTGCGGCGATAAGAGGTACGATTTCATCAAGCGTAACAAGAAGCACCACTCGGCGGGAGAAATGGTTGTGGCTCTCGGCCCTCTCCAAGCTCTCTGGACTTCGGTAATCACGTCGATTGTTGATCACCCCTTTCTGAAACTTTGTTGCGGAAGTCCTGGATGGCCTCGTTGGGGGTGAGGTAAAAAGTGAGGAAGGTTAGTCCCTACACCTTACCCAAACGAATCTTCGGTCACGTCCGTGACTCCGGATCACAACCTCCTGTCCGATACTGCTCACTAATAAAGAGTGCGGCAGCACCAAGTTATTGGGAAAGCTGGTCTTAAAGGTTATAAGCTCCTCGTGATCTCTGTAGATTAGCCTGGAGGTATCATTGTAGGTATAAGGGGTAAGAATAAGTATAAAACTAATCAAATATATTTATTCACGTATTTATTTGTTCATGTAGAAAATTGTTAAACTAATAATATAACGGATTCAGTCTTGTATATCTAAAATGTTTTAATAATGTTATATTTTTTATAGTATGCCTAAAATTGGAAAAAATATAAATTATGTAAGTTATTAAAATGAAATTTTTTTAGCATAATGGGAAATTGTAAAATACTTTTTGAAGTTTTCCGAGTAATATGTAAATTCGCACCTATGCAAAACAACCACAAGAGGAAGTAATGTAATTACCTGGAGTACCTTGAAGTGTAAAGGCGGTAAGCCAAAGGACCACATGATAATCACTTAAAACAGAGCAGACATCAAGGGTGGTGATGGGTCAGGGGGGAGGGGGGTTGTCGGGGACGAAGTGTTCAACTAGAGCCTAGGAAGGGAAGATCTACCACTAACTAGCTGCATTTGCTCGGTGTTAGAATGCGACAAACAAGTTCCTACATTATTATGTATTTCTTATTTATAAATAAATATTTTATGAATTAAAAAAAATATTAGCCATCTGTAATGCGTTCGTAGGTATTAGTTATTTTTGTGTAACTATACAAACAAAAATAAAAATGAATAGTTTATTCCATTTATATTAATTATTTTTTACAAATAATTTAATTTGTATTTTGGGGTTGTTATTGTTATAAGGATGTATATGCTACAGCACATTAGAAGTATGTAAAAAATATCTTAGTGGATTATTTTTAACGGATCGTATATATTATATTGTTATTAGAAAAGGTTGTTTTGATAGATTGTAAATAGAATTTTTGACATGGGTATGTCAAAAATTTTATGCTCTAGGGGGGGCGTTGGTGATTTTTAAGATAAAAACAGGTTTCCATAGAAACTTCCAGTATTGAATTTTTAATATAAAAGAATAATAACAGCTGTTTAGATGAACTGAGACCATTCAATTTAGACAAATCCATGATCTAACCTATTTTTCACAGGGAAGTAAATACTAACATTTTTTTCACAAAAATAAAATTATGGATTTGGACCCAATGGCTTCCAAAGTATTCCACATACTCTACAGAAATAATTCTTATTATTTCTCACCTCTCTTTGGAAATGCTCTTATAGTTACATAATTAAAATTTTGAAAAAATAAAAAAGGAAATTAATATTTAGAATATACATTATTATAAACATGTTCAATAATTTAATCAGTAGTGACGAAACCAATATGTTTACGATTCGTAGCATATATGTTATGATAATCAACGATGATGCAATATTAAATAAGGATTTAAAATTTTTGAAGGAAAAACGGATTGATGAACTTTAAGCTGTTCATCGTCAGTTTCTGCACGAGATGTTTATGAATATTCTCTTATGTAATATTCCCTTATAACAGAACAAATAATTATAATGTTCTAAGGACAGCAAATAACTATTTTTAATTTAAATTGAGCTCGTTAGTTAAAATTAAGTTTTTAATATTATAGTTTCAGTATATAAAAGAAGATAATAAAAATGGTGCACGATTAAGGAGTGGATGAAATACTTCTACCAACTGTGATAATTTGGCACACCGCGCTTAAAACTTTTAATTACTATACCGTAGATTCTATAAACCCAAAAAATAACTGAATCATTGATAAACATGCTTTTTATAATTTAAATTAGCCCTTCAGCTTTTCTGTTTGTTTAAGAGTCTGTTTATTTTCTACTATTAAATGACTGTGTTTCAAAACCCTATCATAGTATTTTAAAATGTTTTAAATAGGGCTCTTGGTTTGATTATTTGTTTAAAAATAGTTGTGAGACAACTTTCGACGTGTAATTTTCATGACATCATGTTTATTAATATAATTGGCAATTATCTGTGCAGTCCTGTTAATGGATAGAATAGGTTTAGTGCTCTCACAACTATGCTTAAACAAATAATTATAATAATACCCGGAGTAAATATAATTTTAAACATTATTCGGCCACGTATCGAAAACTGATTTGCTTTACCCCTTATAAACAAAAACTATAAGTTATGACAATAGTTTTGGCATTTCTGGATTTGTTTACATTGTGATGACCTAAAGCAATCGGATAAGTAAACATGTCTTGCTATAATAGTGAGGTAGTTTTAGTGCCCCCTAAATATAAAAAGTGGTTTTAGAATCATTTCTGTCTGTGTGTTTGTGGGAGGGGGGAGTGCAGAAGCCTAGAAACGAGACTATTGGGCCGAGTTTCATGTAATTCAGTTTGTAGATCCCCTAATTCGGACCATTTTTATTTATTTTTAGAATTTTTTATTTCTAAGGGTATTTCACCCCTAAAAACAACCCAAAAACACTTAAATGTAAATTTCTCAAAAACACCTCCAATGGTTTTGATAAATTAAAAAAATAAATAAAGGATATAAGTAGGAAATAAGCTCTTTATGAGATAAACAAAATAACACGCCCCGCATTTCTTAAAATAGCGGGGTTTAAAAGTTATGGGCATTTAAAAGTAAAAATTAATTTTTATTTTTTCCACGAAAACAATAAAGGAAAAGTATAATTATTTGACCATTGAATCTAGCTTAAAAGCTTAATAAGTTAGTGTTTTGAATTATTGGTCTACGACTAACGGTTCCAGAGTAAAGTAAAATTTACTGTCCGTGGTAAACGCAGATGAGAGGGCGCCCTGCTGCCTCAGGCCTTGTTGGCCTGGAAACTCCCAAGGTCATTCTAATGGAGAATATTGGAAAGATCAATTTCTTTATTAGTTTCCAATCGTTTGCATGCATCTTAATATGCAGCGTAAGCACATAAGCCAACAAAACCCATTTCATAAAAGGTCTTAATACTCGGGGGGGGGGGTTCCCCATAAAATTCCAACAATTATTTAAATTTGTTTCTCTTGTGTTATGTTCAGGAATTAGATGATAGTTTTTTTTTAAATAAACTATTTAATAATATTCAGATACAGTTTCAATAATATGATAGATTTATTAAAGATTGTTTTCTTAAATTAATAAAAGGGAGAAATTGTGCGTCAGTCCACTGATACCGTTTATTTGCGTTATAAATTTCCGCGTTACAAAAATCTGCTAACATCCCCCCCAGGACTCAGACATATCCATCCATGTCAAACAACTATAAAACTATTTTTACGAAAATTCCAAAAGCTAACATGACTTACTTCCTCATGTTACGTTAAACGAAGTTTACAAATATTTTTTTTAACCATGTTATGATGCACCTTTCAAAAGTTCACTTTTTATCATAATTCACGAAACTTTCACGAAGTGTTCCTAGATTGGATTACATTGAGAGAATACAACATTACAGTCCCATCAGAACGAATGTCGTTTTAATGCTTCAAGACACTCAGAAATATAAGTGCATATTCAAAATTCTCTCTCAGGCGCCTGAATAGATTTATATTATCATACGACAAGTATCTGACATGCAATAAATCTTCATGGATTGTTACCTTTCGTCTAAAACTCTTGACAGTTTTTAAAACTATACTCGTGTATTTTTTTATATATATGCTAATTTAATCATTACTTACTGTCAGTTATTTTTCATTGTAATTTTTTAACTCATAAAGGAAATTTGAAGTATATAAAGGTGGAATGCGTTAATCAAAATA
Source organism: Nephotettix cincticeps (assembly GCA_023375725.1). Taxonomy (NCBI): domain Eukaryota; kingdom Metazoa; phylum Arthropoda; class Insecta; order Hemiptera; family Cicadellidae; genus Nephotettix; species Nephotettix cincticeps. Next base: position 67,754,119 of record CM041788.1, read on the forward strand.
TTTTGTATTTTATTTAGGTACATTTTGTACAACATTTTTATGCATAAAATACTTTAGTTTATGGTTGTTTTGAGATATGTCAAACTTGTACTTACTACATAGGTTTGTTATTAACATACAACATTGGTTATTTTTCTTTTCGTTGACAGATTGGCAACACTGCATTAACAACACTAACTTTTAAGGAAAAGGTTATTTAAGAATGTGGTATTAAAACTGTTACTAGCATTACCAGTAGCAGCACTTAAAAGTATCACTAGTACTTTTAGTTTAGTTACCGGTACTTTAGTTATTAAATACTAAAGGAACTACGTATGATTTAACCACCGTAAATCTTATTGCTTGAAATATTGACCTTTTTAATTTTAACCTCAACTCCTTACTTCTATTGTATGTTCAGCTTATATTAAAAATAACTTTACAAAAATAATAATGAGCAATTCTATATGAATCATAATTGACTCTTTGCGTTGATTTTTAATCAATATCATTTCTTCTCCCCTTGTAAATAGGTAAACAAACTTACAAGATTCATATGTTTGTTTAGTAAAAAAAGTACTTATTTCACTTAATCAGGCTTCAAATACAAATTACAATTACAAAATGAAATTTTGTTATTCCAGAATGAGTAAATATTTGATTAGTTTGCACTGTTTAAATATATGCCTAAATTGTGTTACTTCGCACTGTTTTTCAGGATTATTTCTAAACTCGTAAATATAATTACTCGCTCGTTAATGTAAAACATTAATGACTTAATAGAGTATTTTTATATTTTACTTTTACTTTCGTGAATCATATGGTTTAAATAATTAATTTATAATTAAAGTATTTAATAATGCAATAATATGATTTTTAAATTCAACTGATTTTTTGCTTAAAAATTAGTATGTAAACCAAGCAGAGCAGGATATGTAACTCACGTACATCCAGCATGGTATCCAACGCGTGTCAGCGTGCCCACTGCTGTGCTGTAGTGTCGTCTGGAGCCGTCAGGGTGCGCTAGTGACGAGCGTCTCCCCCACCACCACCACTCGCCACCCCCACCTCCTACAGGCAACTTCCCAACACATTGTCTACGCCAACTGCCAACTTCTCGCGGTTGGAACCGACCATTGTTCCTCCAGCCGACACAAGAACAAATTAAACCGAACTTGTTGAGTTAATAATTCACGGCAAAACTGTTGCATTGTCTTGTACCGGTATTCCATCCCCACTTAATGTGTAAACTTCATCGACTATTGTCTGCTGTTATTGTTTTACTGCAGCAAGTTTTTGGCGGGAACACTCGCGCCGCCGAGTGGTTGCCAAATAATCCGCGAATCACAAGAAGAGGAAACTGAAGTACCGTGTCTCGAATGTGAGATTTCTCGCTGGCTTCCCGGAATGTAAACCCTCTAGCGTTGATGATTTGTAAATTTAATTATAGAAACTGCTTCATGAGTCATTTACATTCTGAATCCGATTTTAGCGTAATTACGTTTCCTTAGAAATCATACGATTACAGAAATTATATTGTGTATAATATTTTTGGTAAACTATTTATTTTCAGATTTTACAATCACGTGTTAACAATATTAATCAAAGTAGTGATAAATACAATATTTATCACTTTAACTTTTTAATCACTCAGCTCCAAGATTTATTAGGTTTATACATTATTCATAAAACTTTATCTCCGTAAGATCGTGATTCACCTTTGGTATTTTGTATGACTAGTGTTATGGATTTGTGAATTGTGTAGATTTTTATTGACCAGCTGATAAATTTATAACAATCATCAATAATGTATTTATAACAATCAAACAATTATGTCGTCAAATAGTTAGGTTAGGTTAAGATTGGTTGTAACCAATAGGTTAATAGGGCTAATAAGCCCTATTAAAATTCGTTAGTTACTCAAACTCGAGGCGTAGTAAGGGTAATTAGTCAAAGAATTAAGACTTGTTGCTGACATATTGGACAATTATTAACACACGAACTGTCAATGTCATCGTAGGATCCGAAGCATATTTCCCTCTAAATTACGAACTAGTCTAATTATGAGATTGGTCTTTGCGGATGAACGTAATATTCAAAAGGGTGGATGTTAATACACACCAGGGAATATATCACGTCCACAGACCACAGCACAAAGCTATTCACAATTATTCTTGTCTTCCAAGTAGCTGGATGACAGGACACGCCACCGTCCCAGTTGAATAGCACTTACCTAAGTCACTTATTTTAAATATAATGAAATATAATAGCAATTAAATATAATGGGGTTTGGACCGTTCCCCATCAAAACGTTAAAAATGCCACTGGCGTAGAAATACACAAAATAAAATAAAAATAAAATAAAATGAAATATTGATATTTACTTCACTATAAATCACATTTTAGAAAAGTGACTTGTGCAGGCATGTTAATTCAGTGACTATGTATAAAATGTTGACTTTTTATCCGTCTAATCATTTAGCACCTATTTCAAACTTGTTTTGTAAAAATGCCTGTTTATTGTTAGCTGTTTCATAACAATTACAATCTTCAACTAGAGTAAACCGCACGAAAATGAGCCGATGAGGTCTTGGATAGCTGGTTCCCCCCCTCACCCCCTCTTGACCAAAAGAGTTGCCATTTTTCATTTAGCCAATCAGCTGACTTAACCATATGCTATAATAGAACAGGGTGATTTGGCAATTCCGAACTGACATCGGACCATTTTGTGGGGTTTACTCTAATAAGATCCGATTTACATATTCTAATCATAGTTTGGAGATATTTTTCTATTTACCATCATTGTAAAGACTATTATTTTGTCTTAATAAGTCATTAACGAAATAATTTGAAATTATATATAAAGCACAGATATTTTGTAATTTTTATAAACAAAAGCAATTTTTTCGAGCAATTCAGATTTTTATGTCAAAATTACAATTTTTCTTTTATGAAACAAAAAAGAATTATTTAAAACTCGATAATTGTATTCTTAATCCCTCTATTGTTCCTAAAAGAAAGAAATTCCCTCATTATTTGGAATTTTCTCTTCCGCAGATCAAACGTTTGAACAATGGTAAATTATTCTAAATACCCGACTCATTTTATAATCGTTGGTTAAATCTAATCATTATTCAGCGCTCTCATACCGGTACTGAATGATGTCATCTCTCTCCAGACTGTTAAACATTGAGTATGTACGTCCTGAAGCTATACACTTCGCTTCACTCAATAATGCACGATGTGGCAACGTCGCGACTGGTAGTGAACCGAATGTTTGTACAGTGAATCTGTGACACTCAAACTTAATGGATTACGAACTAAGAATCTTATGTTTCATTATTCGTCAGTTAATAAAGCTATACATTTGTTCATATAATATTTGTTATGTTCGAACGCGGTTATGACTATTTAACTTAGTTTCTATGCGGAATAGATTTCTTTATAGTTACTTCTCTTGCTATGCACTTTAGTTTAGCTAATTATTCACAATGCGGTAACATCACAACTACAAAATTCACGTTAACGATGGTTTTAAAATCCTCTGTTAAACCGTTTCAACAGGATCGACAGAGTCAGACAATTGTGTGAAGTTTAGTTGGAGACATTTCCATAAATAAATCCCTTAAACACTGATACTAACGAAAATTAAAAAAAATTAATACCATACATAAAGTCTGTGACAAAAAAGAAGACCTCGCTAGTGGGAAGTTTGTTCACCTTCAAATTCACGATACAACTAACGACACTACGTAGCTAACGATGGTGTTTCGGTTTTAACACCTAAACCTAATCTGAATGACTGAATATATGAGCTGTGAAACTGGATTTAGTATGTGTATTATTATTTACTATTTAGTAAGCAACATCATTTAATATTCTTTTTTTAAACAGATTTGTTTCGTTTAGCTAGTACTATATATATTCAAGCAACTACAGTGGTAACGCTAATGCTGTGTATTATGCCCGATGATTTACCTACCTGTACTGTATATATGTAGCTCACGCTTGAGAGGAGGGTATGGTTTAATTTGTGGGTAGGCACCGATTGAGTCTTCTTCACCTTTGGGTTGGTAGTGATTTGGAGGGATGGGCGAGTATACATTGTACTTTTCTGAAAACTTTCAGTCAGGTTGGCAGTTACATTTCGCTGACAGGTGTCCCGAAAACACTACAAAAAATTATGTAAAGGCTAGAGTAAACCACATGAAAGTAGTCCGATGAGGTGTTGGACAGCTGGTTCCCCCTCACCCCCTTTTGTCCAGAAATATAGCCATTTTTAATTTAGCCTATAAGCTGACGTAACCATATTCTATAATAGAACAGGGTAATTTTGCAACACCGAACTGATTTGGTCTCATTGGACTACATTCGTGCGGCTTACTCTAGTAGGGCAGTAGTCTCCCGTCAGCCGGCCGGCTTTTGAGACAAAACATATTAATTTTGACCCCAACGCCATTTTTCATCAGATTTTCTTGAAGCTTTGTGACTATGTAGCTGAATAGTTGTACTAGAGCCCTCATACCTTAAAAAATTGAAAATGAGAAAACAACAGTTTCAGCGATGTATAAAAGAAACTTAGTTTTCGTTACTTTTAAGATTTATTTGTACTTATACAATTGATTTTCTCTGATATATCAGGTATGAAGACCCTAGAACCAATATTTATTTTTAAGACAAAAAAAGATTTTGACATTAAATCTTCACTCATTTCATCCTAAGCAAGTGAATACCAAAACATGTTTTTCGTGCTTCTGAAGGGATGAGGAAGACTCATAACAGTGGGGTCCCGCATAGGGTTAGATAATCAGTGGGTAATTACCCAATCCCTGGGTATTTTCGACGCGTGTGGGTATTTTTTTTAGTGAGTATTTTCGGGTATTGAACATTATTACTATCATATTTAATATTTAACTTCACACACTTAACAATATTCTGAACTATCGTACCTCCTTACATTTACTTTCAAAAAAGAATGAATACTAATGCGATATAATTAATATCTTACTCTATGTATCTTTTAAAAGCTTCATTTATTTGCTTATTTGGAAGCGTAATGGTTGTTGGTGGTTACCACCAACCTCTCCCCCCCTGAAAAAAAGGAATTCGTAAGTTATGATAGATTATTCTGCTGGTCTTACATTATGTCCAGCAGATGTTGCGATAAAACATAGATTTTAACCTATATTTTACCCTGGGAACTCTTTTTGACAAAATTATCGACGATATAGCCTCTTTTACAGGTTTGAAAGAGTTTTTACGGTGTATAATTGTCTGGAATATCAATTACTGAACTAGATGGGGTATGAAATGAGTATCACTAATCGCGTGATCCTCTTACAATCGAGACCGCGGATCGCTTAATTTTTAGTCGATTATAGATAATCGCAAAGGTAAATAAATAAAACAATTAATAGGTAATTGTTGGTGTGAAAATGGATCTAAATCCAGAGAACATTATAAAACAAGGTGTGACCATTTTTCATTGAAAACGGTTGAAAAATAAAAAAAGGTATACTTTAAAAATGAGAATACCATTGGGCGCTTTTAGTCAACGCCAGTACGTTGACCACAATTCCCACAAGGTGAATTTAACATTTCTAATACTATAGACTATGAAATTTAAATCAAAATCGTTAGAGGTGTTATGTACAATTTAGATTTATTAATTTTTTCAGAGTTTTTAGGATTAAACTACCCTTAAAAAATCAAAATTTCTTGGAGATGTAGTGGATGTATAAGTACATTATAAATGTTATTAAAATCGAGCCTATGGTGTAGTCTGTGGCTCTGTACTCATCCATACACTCAGACAGGCATCATTGCGAAAACCGCTTTTTGGGTTCTCAAGACCAAAATGAATGTAAAACTGAGTTCAAAAATGTTGACAAAAACAATAATTCCTTCTTACTATAGGAAGCAAAAAGTAGAAATACATAAAGTCATTGAAAAACATGCTTAAAATTATAATAGATAAAAACTCAATTTTGAAATGAAATACAAAACCAAGTTATAAACGATTACTTTAACTTTATACAGAGTGTATCTGAAGTTAATAGAAAAACCTTGGGATATTGTTCCTGAGGTAAAAACAGAAAAAATGTCATGTTAAAATATGGTCTATTACGATTCGTTTTCCGTCTGTCGGTGTGTATGTGTTTTACGACATAACTTACTTTAACCAGTGAGTACTGCTACACGAACTTTGGAACCACTTGAAGTACCAACATTAAACTTGGTAAGTGTATAAATACTATAGGACCTATTTTTGTGCGTAGTACAAAATTTCTAATTTTAACCGTTTCAAAATGGTGGCCATTTCAATTTTTTAAAACGCCATAACTAAAAAACCAGTTGAGTTTTTAAATTTAATTTTCTTTTAGAAAAATTTTAAAGGGCCATAACACATGAATGATACAAAAACAGATCCTATCAGTGATCATATACATACTAAGTTTTAAGTTGGTACATCTAGTGGTTCCTAAGTTATAGCAATTCATCTAGAACCATATACACACAAACAGATGGAAAATAGGGCGAGATAGGACATACTGTATATTCACAGGGCATTTTTTGTTTGTTTTGACCTCAGAAACAACGTTCTAAAGTGGTTCGGTGTATTTTAGTTACACCTTATACATTTTCTATTAGGCCTAGTTGATTAACTATATCAAAAATTTTAAGTTTTGAAATTAGTTTTGAAATAAAATCTAGTATAAACTTAAATAGTTGGGCCGGCTTTTGCAATTAGTGGGAAATTCCTCTCTGTTTAATGAGCTGTCCCCAATCCACACGAGTTATAGCTCGAAGTCTACCCTCATAGTTAAGTCTGAATGAAGCGCTTATTGTTTGTGTAAATGTTTCTGATATTTACTTTCAAATAAAAAAAGGTCTAAAGCAAAAAATAGGTAAAAACAATTTTCTAATGTTATGTATAATATTGGGTTTTAGTTAAATACTAAGACATTCTTAGAAAGAAAATTATGATTTCATTTGTTATAAACCGAATTCAGTTTTAACTTTACGATTATTTTAGCTTCAGTTGGTGGAGGGGGGTGGGTTAATGGACCTCAAAAACTAACCAGGTGCGGTCTTCTGCAGAGAAATGAAACTTAATAAGCCGTGGTGCTTAATTTTTCATCTAACGAATACTTATTACCACGGTTTAAATGCTCCTTTATCAGCAACCCCCACCAACGAGTGTATAACAATAAAAGTGCAAAACTAGATCCTATGAATTTTTCATATTTATTTTATTTTAATTAATGGCTTATTGCTAATTAAACAATTACTGTATGTATATTTTTTTAAATCAATAGAATTATCATAATTCAATCATTAGTTAGTCGTATATCTATATAAATAAAATTAGAGTTTTGTCTGTACATTACTCAGAATTATTCTTTTTTTAGTTATTTTTACTTTTCGTGCGTTAGAGAAGCCGAAACCGGTATTATCTCAATTTTTGTCTGTTTGTCTGTGACGCTCCAGGAGGCATTTTACGCCGTCTTCTCCGAAAAAACGGGAGAACTGATTACAATGAAACTTATTTCATGTATTCTCTACATTTCAGAGAAGGTTTATAAATGCTTGAAATTGCCCGCCGCCAATTGAAAAGTAAATAACGAGCATTTAAAACCCCACTTTTACGTGATATTACACGCATTTTATCCTGTTTTCAATGAATAGCCTACTGGTAATAATCAGCTGTCTTTGTAGTTCAAAGATTTAATAGAAATAAAAACAAACAGCTTTAAAATAAATATTAGTTAGTTTATATTGGTCATTGTATTGTATATATCATTTATATCATTTATATATATATATATATATATCAATAAACCCATTTGGAAAGCATACTATATTAAAAAGTTATGTTAACGTATAACTAATCTAAATGTTCTAAATGTAAATGGTATAAATGTAAAGTAAATGCAAGTAAATATAAGTAAATGCCAAATAATAAAGCTGGGTATTGATTTATTTTATTTGTATTGGTATGTTTAGGATTTCAGGTTTACATTTTGGTATGATAATCTTTCTTCTTAAACTGAATCCTACAACCCGTACAAAGGACGGGCTTACTGCTAGTTAAATAATAGCAATGTTTATTCAAGGCTTTCTTAGTTGTACAAGTTATTTGTAGGTGCTTAAGAGAGAAAATGACTTCGACTTTTCCATCATAAAACCATACACTCTTAAGGGGAAAAGTATGTGTAGGTCCAATTAATACTGGTTGTACTCGTACTGATTGTGATTAGTACTCGGGAAAAATATTATTCAAGGGAAAATTATGCCATACAAAAATACTCCAAAACTTAAGTTACCGTGTGATAGAGTTTAATAGAAGGGTAGTTATAAAATATTATTTTAAATACAGAGGTAGTTATATTCCCTTAATTTATTTTGATTTTATTTTTGTTTTTTAGGTAACCCTATTTCATATTTAATCCATGTCTGCTTGACAAACAGCTATTTGCAGATTTTCTGCTGCTTGTATCTTGAGAAGTTACGAGTTTAAGAGAGGGGACACCCACACAGCTGTTCATTTTAGAGAGACTGTTGAAATCTCAACTGGGTCGATGGTGAAATTATGGTGCAGTGAAACATTGATAACTACAACAGCTCTATAAAACTAGTGTCTCCAAAATTCCCCCCATGAATTTGTTGTTACACTACTTGGTGAAATTTTTAACCACACAATAAAACTTGTCAATTGTGTAGTTAACATTTTGTGGTCAACCATATTTCAAGTTATTGTCAAGTTATAAATTTAACTCCTCGAGACAAATTTAATATTCATACTATTTAAAAAAATAATTTGATTAAATTTTCCGTAAAATTAGCGATTGCATCTTTTTTCAATATATGTAGCGTATTTCCTATAGGGATGAAGCTATTGGGCACGATAACTCTCGTAAAAATGGTCCGATCGAGACTATTTTTGGTTTAGATTTTTATTCCTACATTGACTCGGATGAGGTCACAATCCAGGACATATTGGTTAATCAAAATGGGTAGTGTTGGGGAGTTTGTACCAAGAAAATGTGGGTTTCTGCAATTGCGATGTGTAAGTTTTAAATTATCAAATTTTATCTTTTAGATTTAGAATCCACCAAAACAAATACACAATTTAGTCGTTTAAAGTTTTGCTCTATCTACTAAGATATTTATGAATCTAAACACAGTACGTTATATTTTGGGGTTCTGTGTTAATCTTATAGAGGGTAAGAAAAAATTAATATTTCACTTAGTACCATATATTTTTCCATGAAACTTGGTATCTAGCATCATGAGATTGTGGTCCATTCATTTATACTTCAAAATTATGGTTTATCATGCCAGCGAACCTGCATATTCATTTCCTATGTTAATAATATGGAATACAGAGAGTAACACTCCTTTATTCATTGACATTTGTTGATAAAACTTGGTAATGAGTGAGTTAAAAATTATTTAGGGTAAAAATGCCTACTTTCAGCGTTCCTCACAGCAGCAAACCTGCATACTCTTTCCCATTTTAATCTTATGTGGCAAACCCTCTTATTTATCGATGGATATTCATGGAACTTTCAACACGTCTATAGTATTATTGTAATCTTATTGATTAGGAAGTTAGCTTAGTACGCAGGTCGGCTGCGACGGGGGTATTTTGCTTCCTCAAGTATAGTCTTGCCCATTAATATTCATATTAATGGTAGGTATTTTAAAATGAATGTAGGAAAGCCACACATTTTTAATCAAATCCATTACACTAATGAATTAGAAAGTCTTTTCAATTGAAATGGAACATTGGTTTGGATGTAGCTGCCAATCAATGCTAACATTGTAGTAGAAAAAAAATAAATATAATTGTTTTTAAGTAGGTGAGGGACGTTTTTAAAATGAACGTTTTATCATAGCAAGGGAGTGAATACAACATGAAGTATCACAATACCCCGCGCGTGTTTCCCTATTGTACGCTAGACAAAGTGTAGAGTAAAACATGAAATATCTTTTGTTATTCTGTTGTTCTTCATATTCGACGGAATATATCATGATTTTAAAACTTTTAGGGCTATTTACACAGTAATTTTATTTCTGTCGATTGTAGCTAATTATTATGTACTTATCACAATGATAACTACCCAACAACCAAATTTAAACTAACAACCCAGTTTGTGATAGATTTTGTTTTTTAAGAAAGACATATTTAAGGCGGTCTAGCACTCGGCAAATCCGTTTTGGCGCCACGAAATCTCATTGGAGACAGAGGGAAATCGAGGATCGCAAAGGTTTCAGAGAATTCTATTTCAGAGTGCATTCGGCCCAATTATCTTACTAGTAAAGTGGATTCCATAGAAGAAATAGATAAATCTGTTCTCATGCTTGCATTAGTGACTTCATCCAAAAATTGCGTTATGCTTACAAATGAAGGTAACCACATTTTAGTAAATTATAACCGACTATTTTAAACTTCGTTTATAAAAATCATAACCGTATCAATGTCATATTGTGTAAAAATTGCCTATATTTTATCAAAACACGTTTTCTGAGCTTGCTTAATAACTATAGGCCTACCATTCTAAAATAGGATTCTTTTAAGCCTTATTTTAACATGGTTTTCTTTGTTTGGTCACCTTTATTTGGGTAGACTTTCTAAGTAGACGATATTTTAGAAAACGTTACAGTGGAATATTTTTCAAAACCTAAATAGCACACAAAAATTGTCCCTTTTTGTAATATAGATAAGATTACTTACTTACATTAGCAGCACAAATACAATTTCAATGGTTAATGTTTATATCGACACCAAGTGCTATCTTTCAATTATTATAATTAACTAGCGGTATCCGGAGCACGTGTCTGCGCAAAGATTATTTTTTTAGATTTTATTGGATTTGCACCTTCTGCAACTTCACAGAAACCATCCTCAAATTATGGTCAATAATGCCTCAGTTTCATTACAATCTTTCGAATGGTTTCGTAGACTATAGGAAACATACGTACATACATACTTCCTCTATTATAAATTAAGATTAAATTTTAATAGCCTTATTAATAGAATTGAATAAAGGTTCTCATAGTATTATATTATGATACTATTTAAAATATAATATGGAATTGAGCAATTACAGTACAGCGTTGTGACCATTCCTGTGACAATAAAGCAAAACCAATAGTGGGAAAATTCTTTAATAAAACCCAGCTCATTAAACAAATTAAAACTAATAAAATTTAAGTAAATGTAATTATTTAATTAAAATAACTTGTAGTAATTTTTAAACATGGACAAGAGAAGCGTATCGTATCGGGAATAACCTACATTCGTTAAAATGTTAAACAGAGCTAGTGTTGAAGCCAGCTGTACTTATCCTTTCCCAAAAATAATTGGAAATAATAAGTAGATATGGTTCCTTGATTCGTAAAACTATATTAGATAAAACAGAGTACGTGGTTTATCAAATTGTTTACAACGCGGTATTTGTAGGCCTATTCCAGATGATGTAAAACCAGCTTTCACACTTCAAATGATGAGACATAATACTGTAATACTTCTAAAAATATATTACATGAATTAAAATTTTGTATTTAACATAAATCAAACATACATACTAAAAAATAAATGATTAACAAGTAAACAGATCTGCTAAGAGAGGGGTTCGTAGTATTTAAAATTTAAATGTTATAATATATTTTGGTTCATCACACCTGATGCAGTGCTGTTCGTCATGGCTAGAGCTGGAGCACTTGAGACCGCTGAATAATGTAAGACACGAGCAGTCGCCTCATCGCTGCAGCTCCAGACGTATCAGTAGTTGTTATTCTAACACGACACGTTTACCATGTACTCACCTGATGCAGTAAAGGATTTTAATTAAACTACAAACACATCAAGATTGTCTTTTCAGACAAGTTTTAACATAAATACTGAACAGTTATGAGTACGATTTGTTATTGATATACCTTTAGAACCTTAATCATAACTTATGTTAATGTGTCCATTTAGACAAATTTTTTACTTATTTCACCTTAATTATTCAATCATACTTCAAAATATGCTTTTCTATTTAGTAAAAATGACAAGCTGTAAAAAATTATTATTATATTATTTTAATTAATACTCACTTTTAAGTATTAAAACGTTTTGAACTTATTTTTGAGATAATTATAACTATGGATGGTGGCGTCGTCCTGTAATCCAACTACTTGGAGGTCACGAATTGTGGATAGTTATGAGCGATGGTTGGTGGGTGTAGTGTTCCCTTGTGTGGATTAACTTCCGCACTGTTGAATTAGTACGTTAATCCGCAAAGACCATCCTCATGATTAGACCAATTCGTAGGTTGTGGTTCGGATTACATGTTAAACCTGTATGTCCCTTAGTTTCCATCGACTGTTTGGCTAATTAACAGTCCTGTCTAAGGAAGACGTCAGCCTTATTGAGTTTTCATAGAAGATAAATCTTACAATAACGCCCTAGTAAATTACACACGAGAACCATATCAATGCAACCTCCTGCAAAATTATTTTGAAGGATATCTCATATAGAACTGCAGATTGAGACTGGTAAAAATCCGTGACCTTGTCGTGAAAAAACTAGCAAACTCACACAGTAATAGCAGTGATGACTTTGCCCAAAAATAACAAGGTGCAATATTTTTTTCAAGTATAGGACAAGGGGGGTAAAACACTGTCTTAGACTTAGACTACTAATTAGCACAATTTAACCTACAGTAATTCAGTTCACTATTGTTTCCTCATGGCTCGGTTTCTATATTAAAAATTTATAGCTATATAATACACACCTTAAAACAGGCAACAAACTAGATAAGAAATTCCAACCTAAATACTGAGTTGAAAAAATGTTATATTTCTTTCTGCATAACATAGATTAGGAAATACCAAATTGAAACAACGACAACACCATCTATCTGTTATGTACACTACGTAGCCGTACAACAGTGACATCTAGCGGTGATGGGGAATTACCAAAGCGAACACGTGACAACGCCATCTATCTGTAGAACATGCCACTACACAGCCTACACAAGGCTTTGACCATCGGTGACGAACGCCCGATACTATACACGGGGTTAATATAAACACGCAGCAGTAGTTTCTTGGAATCCCTATTATCTCTATATATAAAAATTAATGTATGTATGTGTAGCCTTCGTTGCGTTGCCAAACTACGTATTTAATTACAGAATAGAGTCTAAAAATGTTATAAATATTTCAAGAAGATGCAAAGATTTTACTGACAAGCTGTTTATAAAATAAATATTACGTAATAAACTTTTTAAATATATGTAAATATGTAATATGACGAAAATATAAAATTTTAATATGTAGGCCTATATTTACTTTATAAATATGTAAACGTAAATACGGTATCTATATATTCCTAAATAGAAAGCTTGTTTCAGTATTTAAAAATATATATTGGGCAAGCCTGTAGTGGTCAGAATTAAAAATTGACCCATCAAAGTCTTTATAAAAATCTAAAGAACAGTAAAATATATTTTTAGAAAATTACTACCATAATAATGACAAGAGTTAAAGTAGTAATAGTATAAAAATTAGTAGAGCTACATATTAGTAGTTGTAGGTTCATTAAGGATATTACAAACTATTTCTATATAAGACATGCCTTGTAGCAATATCTAGTCCCAAACTTTGAATGATAACAGAATCGAGTATTTTTCCCCACATGCTTGTTTATTATTTCGTTGCTCCATATATAATTTCTTAGTTTTATGTCAATTAATTAATCAGTTAATTTTATTTAAAAAAATGTTCTCATTATAAAAGCTTAACATGTACGTTAAGCCACAATAATTTACAATGAAGACAATAAGTCAATGTTAACGATTCAATAAAATTTTAATATAGAACTGTAATTTTTAAAGATTTAAGTTTAACTATGCGCATTTAAATTTGGGAAAACTACGTGTTTTATAAGCTAAAATGAATCGTTTCCGGTACGAGTACTGAATGTCATTCATGTTTCGACAGAAACAGACTATTGTACTATTGTACTGTACACCGACGCGTGTGCAGGACGCAGCCAACAATTGTCGGGTTGCATTCGACAGTTGACACTTCAATGGAACAACCTCCATTGCATTTCAAGTTGCTTCCTGTTACGTTTTTCGTTATAAATAGGAAAAAATCATAATAGTTATCTCGTATACCGTGGAATAAAACAAAAGAACGATTTGTTTAGCCTGTCACAAATAATTGGTCTTTGATGTGTAGTATATCTAACTTAGAATAAAACCAAGGGAGAGTAAAATAGTGTTAACTTAATTTTTATAAATCGTTTAAATGCTCCTAAAAATAATATTATGAACAAGTAATTATATATATATATGTAAAATTATTCGAATAGTAGGAGAGTTTGGGGGTTACCCAAATAGAAGGGTAGTTTGGAGTTTACCTAAATAGTAGGGTAGTTTGGAGTTTACCCAAATAGTAGAGTACTTTGGAGGTTACCAAAATAGTAGGGTAGTTTGGGGATTACACTTATAGTAGGGTAGTTTAGGGATTACATTAATAGTAGGGTAGTTTTGGGATTTCACAAATAGTAGGGTGTTTTGGAGGTTACCAAAATAGTAGGGTAGTTTGGGGATTACCCTAGTAGTTGGGTAGCTTAGGGGTTACCCAAATAGTGGGGTGGATTGGGAATTACTCTAATGGTAGTATAGTTTAGGGATTACATTAATAGTAGGGTAGTTTTGGGATTTCACAAATAGTAGGGTGTTTTGGAGGTTACCAAAATAGTAGGGTAGTTTGGGGATTACCCTAGTAGTTGGGTAGCTTAGGGGTTACCCAAATAGTGGGGTGGATTGGGAATTACTCTAATGGTAGTATAGTTTGGGGATTACAGTAATAGTAGGGTGATTTGGAGTTTACCCAAATAGTAGAGTAGTTAGGAGGTTACCCAAATGGTAGGGTAGTTTGTGGATTACAAAAATAGTAGGTTAGTTTAGGGGTTAACCAAATAGTAGGATAGTTTAGGGGCTACGAGAATAGTAGGGTAGTGTAAGGGTTATGCATATGGTAGGGTATTTTTGAGTTTACCCAAACATATGAACTTTCAAATATACTTCATGATCATTAATTCGAAAGTTTTTGAATTTTCAAAAACTTTCACTCACGTAAATCTTGTGAAGAAGGCAGACCCTTTTCGCCCACACAGGCTTGAGATTAGTACGTGTGACGCGTCAAGAGTGTAGGGGTGAACCTAGGTCGTCTGTATTCAACCGTACTTTAAAACTTTGATGACTTCCGTACTTTAAACCTTAGATGAGTCTACCAAATAAACAAAATCTTCCTAAAAATTAGCTTTAGAATGCTTCGAAGAGAAATTCAGATTCTTCCAGCACTGGACAAGATGTTGGTAGCTTCCCCCAACCTTTTACGTACATGTGAACTCTCAGGGTGATTAGATTTTCTTATTCTTAGTAATCTTCTCTTCTCTTTATTCAATTCAATCGTAAGAAACTGGAGATAAAACAAATAAATAGCTGCAATGAAATAAGGGTGGATTTATGTGGCTTTTGAGATAAAATTCTATAGTTTAAGTATATGTTAATAATTAACATAAAAATTATATAAATTTTAATTAAAATAAATGAAAGTGTGCTATATGTATTCAGGAGTGTGTTTACAAACACGATAGATTATTACAAAAAACACATAGATGTAGTAAATATATATTGTTATATAAATATCAATATATAATGTTGCTAATGTATAAAGAGAAACTCTTTTTGCAATAAACCGCTTAATCGATGAAATCCAAAACGAAAAATATACCGCATCATGAATGTAAGTTTCATGAAAATTTGGAATGAATACCACTTGTAAAAACAAGACCCCTAAAAATATTATTCAATGATCAGACGTTTGAATAAACTAATGGGATTAACGTTCCCTCGCCTGTTATAACTCTATTTGCAGAGCAAACTTTCTATTCAGCCCATTATAAGATTATTAATTCAATAACCCATGTAATTGGGCCCTTTGTCTCCAGATCGAGAGAATACCGAGGGTTTGAATTATTACCCGGTCATTAGCATCCGTAAATATGTTTCCAAGAGGATTCCGTTGCCGTAGACTATAGCACAAAAAAATCTCGATTTCAATGTATTTTTTTATTCATTTTATAGTTTACGTTATAGAGATGACAGATATTTGTGTAAAAAGGGATTAAAGTTTGACCTTTTTGTCAATTTCCTAAGGAGCAAATAGTACTTTAATCCTATGATGAACACATATTTTACTCAACATACACAGATATTATCTATAATATTATAAAGAAGAGGTGGTTTCTGTATGTTTGTGGGTTTGTGTGTTTGTGGGTTTGTGGGTTTTTTGTGGCAAGTGAACGAAAAAAATACTGAACCAAACAGTTTGAAATTTTACACAAAGACTGATCTTAAACTCATGCAACACATAGGCATACTCATTTCCTTAAAATCCTCTCGGGCTACGCCCTGTGAACGTCCTAAGTTTCAATGTTTACATTTTTTGAGAATGAAAACATAAAATTACTTGAATGTCAACAGCTGTGAACATTAAAATTTGACAGTTCGAGAAGCAGAAGACATGATTGCTGTAAATACCCTGGGATTCAATGTTTACAGTTTTTAATGTCAACATCTGTTTACTTTACATTTTTACAGTTCGGGAAGAAAAAGAAATAAAGTTAATTTTTACACATAAACTGCTGGATCGAAATTAGTGAATTATTAGTTCGAAATAGTGGAATGGTAGAGTTTTAATTTTCTCCCGATGCCTGCCTCTATTACGTTAATGTTTATCCTCTCCCAATATTTAACATATGTTACTTTATCATTTTTAGATATAGATATATACTAAGACACGTGTTTTGTCATTTTGTAAACAATAAAGAATTAATTATCAATATCTTAAATGTATCAGTAGAGCCTACACCTCTCAGCCTTTTTTACCCGTGCGAAGAACGGGTACTTTGGCTAGTCATCAATAAGTTAATGTTATATAATTTAATTACTCCTAATTAGGCCTACGTAAAGCCTTCAACTAGGCTTATACTAGGCCTTGAGCTAAGGTATACTAGGCTTTTAACTAGGCCTATTTACCTTGATATGTTCCTTCGCTCCAAGAACCTTATAATGATATAATTAATAAAGTAAAATGTAGGTTATGTAGAAAACATTATATTCTATTCATGATTTAAACATAAACGTATTGGGTGTCGGTAACCCAAAATCTTCACTGCCACTGTCTATTTTGTCAAGAACAAAATGGGCTTCCAAAGAATTTTGTATGTTTCTCTATTTTAGCTACATCTATTGGTGTACAGAGTATTTCCGGATCCTTCCTAAGTTATTCTAAAGGCATTATTTTTCGTCCCTTGGTAGTAAAAGTGTCTACTTTTCGTCCCTTGGTACTAAAGATATCAGTATCGAGGGATGAAAAGTAGTATTTTAATAATACTCTATTTCATAGAGTAAATTAAGACTTTGTATAGTAGATTGAGGAAAAAAAATTTCGTCATATTTATACGAATATGACTTGCTGTTCAAAATCAACCCTTTCCCACCCTGGGGAGGAAAAGAGTCAGCTGATGTTAACGTATCATACGTTTTATTACAATGTAGAACAGATCAAATACGTTCATGTTAATAATAAGCTATCGATAGTACCGAATGCGATAATCGATTGGTATCAATTAGCAGAGTAGTCAATTGCTTACAATAATTTTGTAGGAACAAGATTGAAGCAATTATTTCGACTGTAAAATATTTGGTTTTCACAGTAGTAGCAGAATATTTTATGAGTCTGACGAAAAATATGATTTACAACACGGGTCTAAAGTGTATTTTCGTAACTCACACAAATTACAACCTTATAATAAAATATTATATTTATTTGTTAGATTTGAATCCGTATTTATTATTTTTAACAAAATTATTTTAAGACATTTAATATTACCATACTCCATGTATTGGAGGTTTAAAATGTTGTTCTAATGTTTCACAAAACATTGTTTTACTTGTATGGTTCCGTAGCGTAGCTTTATACTCTTAGATACTATATATTTTCATATGCTCTATATTTTTATTGAGCTAAAACTTCAACATACAAACTTTCAAATAAGCAACATTTTTATAAAAACTATTATTTTAACTACATAGTTTGAACATACATAACTTGGCTACAGTTTGAAACTAATGTTAAATTTCGAATCTCGGAGTGTATTGCACCAACCATGTTCCAGTGTCATTAAGGGGTATTATTAATTATTATTGCAACAATGACAGTAATTGGACAGATGCCAATCGACATTATCAGTACATAGCAGAGGTTCGCCCAGCTGGGTGACGTCATCATGGTCCATTAACAGTGTGTTACCCTGTCAAAAATTTAATAGCCAATATCCTAACACAACATTGGATATTGTAATTTCATTCCCGCGTACCCAGGCTTCGCTCAGAAAATTAGTTTAAGTTTATCACTGGCGTGTGGCAATATCCATATGTATTTACTATGTTAGATTTAGTTTTAGTTTTGTCTTTTCTACGCCTTTCAACATTTTTTTCAATGGGAACGGTCAAACCCTGGTCTTGTTGCTATATAACATCGGCCTGTGTTTAAGGAAACATAATTAATCAAGAGAGTTAGATGACAAAATGGCCACAGGTCCAGAATTTAACACTTGCGGGATTCGATCCGGCGACCTTCAGTTTCAAAGGTGGGCAATATAACCACTCAAGCCAACCAGCCAGTTTGTTGAAAAATACCAAGAGTAGTTGAGAATACTACTCAGTTATAGAATGCAAAAAACCAACATGATGAAATTTTCCCAAAAAAGGTAAAAGTGAGACGTCATTGGCAAGTCCTTGAAAAAGATCTTCCCTTTTGGAAATAAAGCACAATTGCTTATTTGATCGTTCGTTGCAAAAGGATCCATTACAAACGTGAAATTATACTGTAGTCTGTATATATAAAATTCAAAGCCCTCACTCACTCACTCGATCACTAATTTTCCCACTTCCCGATTACCTAGGAGGCTGAAATTTGATATACTGGTTCTTTAGGCCTAAAATAGGAAAGTCTAATAGTTTTTGTGATGATTTTCCCATAAATCTCTACCCTATACGCCTTCAAAGTTCCCATGTTAATCTTATGGGGGAATAATTTTGTTTTGGATTCCAACACATGTATCTTACCATTTAAGATATAAACAGCTGCTGTTTTTTAACCATTGAGCAAGCCAAAGAAGCAAGCATCAAAAGTAAGTACTCAATGGAATCTAATTACTGTATGAATATAATATTTCTCACATACATCTGGTTTTATTGGTTTGTTTATCAATACTAAGGTTTGAATGAGTTAAAAAGCATTATTTATTTAGATTTTGATTTTTATATTGGGAAGGATTTAGAAATTTTACTTAGTTCAAAGCTTTTTAATAACCAAGGTAAAAAATATTATAATTTGAGCTGGAATCTATTCATTTAACTTTGCTATAATATGATTCAGAATCTTTATATAACTTTCAAGTTTTAGTTTTGTAAATGTTTGCTGTGTACAGTCGCTTTTAACCACAATCACAAAAAACTGTTTTGTTTTAATTATGTTTTTGTACATTTATTTTTATTTGTTACATTTTATACCCACATTAAAGACAAGACAATGTCTGTTACGTCATGTAGTATTATATAAAAATATTCACTATGTAATATAATTTATTGAGATATTAAATATACTTGACATATTTTTGTAAACCTTTCAAATTAGTTTGCATTTTACTAATTAGGAAAAATAAGTTTCTTTTAACATAAAACAAAATAAGAATGCTGACATTACAGTTCTCCTAGGTTTTTACACACTAGGGAAAGACTATTTGAGCATACTTCAAATCAATTAAATTGCAGATATTTACAGTTTACTTTACCATTATAACTACAACATTATTTTTTTCTAATGACATAATTTTCTAAAATTTAACTAACTGTTCTCTAAATGAAAGATACTTCATTATTCAAATATAGAATCTATTTCAAATACTGTTATGGTTTATCAAAATGTACCAGATACATTTTCATAACTAAACCAACTATAAATTATCCCTCTACATAGTAATTTGTATTAATAGTTCCTTCCCCATCGGCTGTAATTGTGTTTATGATAAAAGACGCTGTTTATGTTTATCAAATGGAGTAGAGCGGTTTGTATACGAAACGTATCTATTAGTAATGAGAGTTAATTGAAATGTAATATGATAATTAATGTAATACGCTCTGTTTAATGTTTACACAGCATGGTAAATTAATATTGTTCAAACGTACCAATGGTAAAACAACGACATTAAGATAGTAAATTACAAAGTCATTCATAATCTTGACTAACAAATTTAACATAACTGTGTTCTGTAAATTTGATACGTGTGTTATGTTTATGTATGATACATATTTGGAAAATTTTAATTACTTCATTAATAAATTTCTATATTCCAATCCATCATTTTGATACATCTATCTGATATCTATTTAATATACATTACTACAGACCTAATTCTTAATCTATATAAATAAAATTGGAGTTTTGTCTGTACATTGCTCAGAATTATTCATGTTTTAGTTATTTTTACTTTTCGTGCGTTAGAGAAGGCGAAACCGGTCTTATCTCAATTTTTGTCTGTTTGTCTGTGACGCTCCATGAGGCATTTTACGCCATCTTCTCCGAAAAAACGAGAGAACTGATTACAATGAAACTTATTTCATGTATTCTCTATATTCCAGAGAAGGTTTATAAATGCTTGAAATCGCCCGCCGCCCCTTGAAAAGTAAATAACGAGCATTAAAAAACCCACTTGTACGCGATATTACTCTCATTTTGATTCAGCTTTCAATGAATAACCTACTGATAATAATCAGCTGTCTTTGTAGTTTAAAGCTTTAATAGAAATAAAAACAATCAGCTGTCAAATCAATATTAGTTAGTTTATATTGGTCATTGATTTTAAACACATTTCGAAATCATACTACTGTATATTAAAAGGGTTTTTTAACGTATAACTAATTATAATAATTGTATACATGTTCTAATCTATTCAATTGTAAAGTAATGCTATATAATAAAGCTGAGTATTTAATTATTTTCTTTGTATTGATTTGTTTAGGATTTCAGGTTTTCATTTTGGTATGATAATCTTTCTTCATTAAACTGAATCCTACAATCCTTACAAAGTACGGGCTTACTGCTAGTTCTTTACTAAACGTTTATGCATATATATAAAATTGTATTTTAATTTGGATAAACTGTACTAAAATCAGAATGATAATAACCAGAAAAACAAAGCCTTGCTTTGTTTCTATAAATTTTGTTTTTTATTTTCGTTTTGTTTAAACTGTTTAATGGTCACGATTAGCATTTATTGCCCATTTGTTGACAAAGGTAAATAGAGGTTAAGAAACACCGCTTCGATAATAAGCAATGTTATTCTTAATGCAATACCATTAACTATGTATGTTGGCAATTCACAATTAAAGGGGTTTTTTAGAGGATATAATACAGAGTAATAATGCATACAAGTAAGAGTCTAGTCTTTTATCCATCAAACCGCGGACCATGCGATCGATACAACGTGTTTTTCTCGTTATTCTACCATGTTATTTTATGTAAATACCACCCTAAAAATATTATTACTAACCAATTAAAATAAAGTAGATGGAGTAAGTAAATAAAATGAATTTTAATCGTTTATGACCAAAGGCCATCGATTAACCGTGCCAGGGAGGGAGAAGGTAAGAGAGTGAAAAGTACAAAGACTCCCTCGGACCTATATTTATATATTTATACTACCAATATCAAACTAACCCAACTCCGCAGAGCGCTGCCTGGGGGTTTTCTCCCTCTCTCTCATCAGACAATAGTGAGGAGACGGTGGACTGATGAGATACCCTCTATCAAATTATGTTTCCAGTTCAAACATTAGTCAAAAACATTATTCGATTAACATTTATGTGAACTTGTTTTACACTGTCGTGAATGTAGTAGCAAGGAAATAAGTTTAATTTTAATGAATTTAGGCACTTGATTACGGGTAAATAAAAAAAGTTATTTAAACACCTGCTTTCAAATATCCCAATCTGTTGTAAGAGACGAAGATTCGGTTCCTTTGAGGGACCACCATCAAGTCCGATAAGTATGTGTAGATCTTTAAATTTAAATACCGTCATTATATTCAAACATTTCATAATGTAACAAACTCCAGCATACGGACGACCAATACAAAAAACTCAAAATATTAACAAAGAAGTTGACACCACGACGCATAACGGGTTTAAGATAAATCTAGGCTCAACGTTGTCTGTATTTTTATTTATTCGTAGATTTATCGTAGTCTGCATACATCTAGACTCTACATAGTCTTCGTAGTCTGGAGATCTCGTACACTTACATCCGGTATGCATCACGATATAAGTAACTGATAATTATAACAATGAACAACTATTGTTCATTGTTATTATTTTTTACGTTGTCCGTAAGTTCATGTCTATGTCTCGTATCATTAAACAAACAATAACTACCTTCAAGCTTAGTTCACATCCTTGACGGATCTGATTGGAATAATTTTCCTTAAGTCTCAAAACATTTTAAATTTAAAAATATATATTTTACTTCGTTACGTAATGCGTATCATGAAATATAAGTTTATGATAATCCAAACGAAAGTATAATTAATGGAGTGAGTGAAGCCAACTCAGGATGAAAGGGAATTTAAAGGTGTGTTGAAGTTTTCTCCTATTGAGAGTTCTTCAGGTGATCTCATTTCAAACACTGGTAAAAGTTTCCATTGCGCTCCAGTAGAAAGGTTGGATAATGCCTTACTCTACTTCGCACCTTTTACTTCACTCTCAAAGTTTTAACAAAATACTTTTACATTTCGCATTCAGATCTACATTTTGAAACAAAGAATGCGCCCATCCTCATTTCCTCTTTATCAGTAAGCGATAATGAAATACGTGGATGTTTTTCAATATAAGAAAGTTTACATAAAATTAGCACAAATGTAAAACTTACCCGTTTGAGTATAATTTATTAAATTTACGCCGTTAAAAGTGGTGAAAACGATTCGACTTTTTGAGATCACCTGTTTTGGAATTCCATTTTTTAACTTTAACTTGAAAATGTTCTATTATAGGCCTATTCACTAAAATATTTAATATTTTAAAAATGTATTACTCTTAAAAATCAAAACATGTAACCGATCATTTTAACTAACGATCAAGTAAATTTTCTTGCTAGTATCTCAGTGTCTTGAAATTAGGTGGAAAAAGTAACAGGTTCAAATCCTGGAACGTCCATTGAGTTTGGACCACTTTCCCGAAACTCGATTTTGTCCAATTACTCTCTTACCTTGATTAAATTATCTTTGGTGTAGACGCAAGCAAATAAACCAGTGTTTATAATTTTTTTGACACAATATCTTCATTACACACTAAACGTGTCCGATCTCCATAGTGGATTTAAAGGTTTTTTATATTATATTTAGGCGACAGAGCTGAAACCTGAAGAGAGTATTCTATTTCTCAAGCTTTTCTCTAGCGCCGTCACTCGACCGGAAGTGATATATGACCAGCGAATTCTTTACGAAATAACAGCAAGCCGATACCTGAAGGACAGAGGAAGTAAAGAATAAAGTGATCTTATTAATTTTTAACTATTGTAACTATTACTATTACATTAAAATTAACTATTATTGTAAACTATTATTATAAAATAATTATTATTGTTTTTTATATACAGGAACATTTGAAACAACCTTCATAAGTAGATGTTTTTATTAAACTAAACGAACTGAGTAGTTTATTTTACCCTATTTAAGTAGAAAGGGTCTCAACAGCTTCATTTTCACTTTGTTACTACTTTAATTGTCGATATGTTTAGGTAATCCATATATTATATTTAATTAAATGTGTAAACTTAGAACTTTTTGCAATAGTAATTATTAACACCCACAAACGAATGGGAAACCAGCACAAAAAAACTGTTGGTTTATGCCAATTTTAATCGAAATTGTAAATCCGTTCAATGAACGGATTCAAACGAATGAGAAATGAAATAAGGAAACACGACTATGCTGATGAAATTTCGTGGTTATTTACTTTTACTTTATGTCATTACCTCATATGCTACGTTCAAACGTCAAACGTTATACGTTTCCAACAACAGGAAATTATTATGTTGAAAGGCAATTAAATTCCTCTGATACTTTGCGTCTGATTTTCTGAATTCTCGTGTTCTTTTGTGTCGAAGTTTTTAATTCTTGGTATCGCAGTTTGATTACCTAAAACCGGTGCTAAACCGTAAGGGAATAATAACCCAGACTCCACATCATTACACCGGCCACTCTGCTCACATGGTGTGCTGGGAAGTCTAAGAGTGTATGAGAGACTGCTTTACACCTCTTCCCTAGCGGAATGAATTCCGAAAGGCGTACTCACCCCTGAACGCCACTGTAGAGGTTTTCCAGTGCTGCACAGATAGCCAATACAGCTTCCTATTAAGCTTATTGTTGTTGTTGTGTTGGTCAACTTTGATGTGAAGGATGCAGAGTTCCTGATTAACTTGTGATCGTTGTGCTAGATTACCTGAGGGGTTACCTGGATTAGCCTGTCATTTAAAAATGAGGGAAACTCTGAAAAGGTAACCGACGGTGCTTCAGACAAGTAAGACTTGGTCCTGACTTATGGACTTATGAGGTATGACGGTTTGCTGCACCTTGAAATGTGCACCTTACGACGTTTTCTTTGAGACACTGTTTCCTGAGGTTAGGAAAGGGATATGAAGAAAGCAAGAACAAATATACTGAGGATCGATGGACCTCCAGGCTTGTTAGACACCTGAATACATGGATGAACTGAGCCCACGGAGAAATAGATTTCCATCCACACCAGTTCTTAACAGGCCATGGATATTTTATAAAATACAGGAAAATAAGTTCGCTCCAGTGTGCATACTGTCTTGAAGAAGAAGATGATGTTCAACCCTCTTTTTAATGTGATGAACTTGGTATAAATGGGAAAATATAAATTGTTTACACTAGAAACACCTACTTTCAGCGTTCCTTAAAGCAGCAAACCTACATACTCTTTCCCATGTTAATCTTATTGAGAATAGGCAAATAACTCTCATATTGATCGACAGATAATGATCAAGCTTGTCATATATTATTATTATTATGTTATTGATTTGTAAATTCGTTGAGTAGGCAGGTCTGCTTCGACGGGGGTATTACCATACTTTTACCTTCATGAGAATACAACGGATTAAGCTAGTACTTACATACATAAAATAATAGTTTTAATGACCATATGAGGTCAAAAATGGTTCAATCTGTCGAATAACCACGAGTATTAGCAGTATAAATTGTCCTAAATATATTATTAGTTTTCAAACACTACCGGTATCAATTTGTTTTTTAAGAGAAAATCTAAGAATTAACTTACGAGTTTCAAAATTGTGTTTATGTACTGTATTTAAACATAATTTATCTATTTGTTGAAAGAGTGAATAAATGGAACCTTTCAATGAAATAGTCTTTTAACAAAACGAAATTTGCTTTGCCACGCAAGCGCTCCCTACGTTTGCTACGGAGCATCTCTATATTTCAAGTCAGGTCGTATGTTGCAGGTTCAATTGGGGAATTGGCTTTTCTTTGCGACGAATAGCGGTTTATTTAAGCAAATAGCCCCGGTGTCTGGAAATGTAAAAGCCCTTGCCTCTGTGGCATCAGGGACATATATCGTCTCGATAAATTTTATGGAAACTCATTTTTCATTCATTCCTAATTGATCGGTAACATTATTGTATATGCACTGCTTAAACCTTTAATTATGTTTAACGTTTGCAAGACAAAAAATAACGTTAATTTTGTTTAATTTTTTATTATTAATTTTAAGTTATCAGAGTCGTAAGTTTATATTAATAGTTGTAAACTGTGATCGTTTAAATATTTATCTTCAAACACAACAAATATAAGCCAAAATTTATTTTCAGTTTTTTTTTATTGTTAAATTTTGTATGACAAACTTTGGGTGACTATTATTATCATAAAAAATGAGTAAAAAGTACACTATTTTTTTACTTCAAACTGAAAAATTCATTATAAAATATTAATTAAGTAATAGTTTTTCATAATCAATTTTATGAATAAAAATATTAAGTATCTTTATTTTATCTGTTCCATTTACCTAACTTATTTATGAACAAAACATAACCAAAAGTATCCATTTTCATCAATAAATAATAAAACAATGACAGTTGTTCTCAAACAGCTAAAAACTGCTCATTTTAACCTGGCATTTCTTGCACACGCTATGGGAGTAACACCTGGCACTGAAAGGGTTAAAAAAGGTCCTTGCCGTCTATTTTTATGAAATATTTATGAAACATTGGAGATCAAGGAATATTTTAGTTTAAAAAACACAAAATTGACATAGCTCATTGACGTCTCATAATTTGTAGTGAACGATAGAAAATGAAAATAAGTTCTATGGAAGTATAATATTTAAAATTATACGTAGCTTAATTATATATATGTATTAGAATTATACCAAGTAAAAAATAGTATGTACACTTTGTGCATCAGAAGCTATAAATCGAGTTATTAGTACAAGTTTTATGATATATACCAATACGTGCGAATTTTAAAATATAAATATTCATTTATAAATTTGCCATATTTATTTTTGTTATATTTTTCATGACCTAACTTTGTATTTAAAGGTTTAAATGATTGGTATCTACAAAAAGGTTGAACTTAAACATTTACATTACACTAATTAGCTTGTGTAAAAATATTTTCAATAAATATATGATACAATGACAATCACTAACTTATGAAAATACTTCTTTTGGTCCTAATATTTAACACAATAAATTGTACATGACTTTTAGTTTCCATATAGAGTTATTCCATGTGTGTGATTTTAAGTCTACCTTTTTATTTACAATTTTGTTTCTACATATTTGAAAACGATTTATTCCTCCATGGCATCGATCTACAAATACAATATATTTCTTGTTGTAGTAAATTATTACTAATATAATTTGAGACATAATCTTGGTGTGAATAGGACGCAGTTTTTTTAAACCTATTTCTCAGTTAATCGGTGAAAACATTCTAAAGCCCAATCCAACCGTAAGTGACAGATCGTTGGAGAATGCCCAACACTATGAGATCCATCTTACCTTTTAAAGAGAGTCTTATATTTGTATTGATAAATAGTTGATAATTGTACTCATTTTTGTTGCAATCATAAATAACTAAACACAATTATAGGCTAAAATGTATATTTTTCGAACATTTTTCTAAACTATTTTGTTTTTTTACTTTGTGAATCACTTAACAACACTTTATTTTACTCGAATTCACAATTTAATAGAAATAGTAAACATTGGTTAAGTTAAGTAGATAAGAATCATTAAGTATTCTGTATTTTGAACATAATCAAAGCATAATACTACGGCTGTCTATACAGTATAATATCCGAGATTGGTTGTTATCATACTAAGACAATCACAACATTTCACGGATCCAATATGTTAACAGGGTTGTCCATGTTTCCCTATGACGCAACAATGTTATTCCTGCCGCTAGACTAACATTTAAATAAACCAAAGTCTCTCCGAGGATGGATCCAATATTATGTTCAGCTCTTTCCGGTACAACTGCACACTTTTATATATGTTTGTAATTAAATTTTGTATAATGATATCATTTTGATTGTTTAGAGCATGTTAGATTTTATAAAAAAAATAGGCCTCCATTTGTTTTAATTAGTATTTTTAATTACCTCTTAAAAGCGTTTTGACATGGATGTATTCCTCTCAATAGATGCTCTTATTCCTATAATATAAGATTTTTTAATATATTATATTAAAAATTCAATACAATAGCTCTGGCAGTTTCTATGGAAACCTGTTACAAATTTTCATCTTACAAATTGCCAACACCCCCAGAGCATTTCATTTCATTTTCGCTTCACTTCACTTCCAATGTTTCACTTCATTTCATTTCAAATGAAAAACTTGTAAAAACTAGCCGGGTAGTTGTAATAATTTAATTTCTAACTTTTACCATCAACAATAATCAACAGTTCCACCGTGTACCCTCAGGTGCCAATAGAAGTACAAATATAAGAATTTTGGATTTTCAACATGGTTTACCTCTTTAATACCTAGGGAGGTGGTCGCATGGCAGTGGTGAGTGGGGATTTTAACTGGGTATATACATGTATCCAAGGATTTTCCATTGTACGTACACATTGCTGTACATTATTATATATAACATTATTTATTAGTTAGCTGTATTTATTTATTATTATTATTTATTTATTTATTCTCTTTATTTTATTTTTCATTTATTATATGGATCTAAAACAATCCAAATATTTACCTTTTTAACATAAAATAAAGCAAATTGTAATTTAAGTGTTCTCGTAACAATTTTATAGAGTAAACTTTTCCATAATAGTTACTATTGAAACTTAAAGGTGTTATTTGTGCTGTAAAGCTAAAGTTTTAAAATGTTATGCTTATATGAGTCTATAAATATTTTTTCAAATAGCTTAAAACAAGCACAATATACAAACTATAAATGCAATATACCCTAAAATATGATAACATTTTTAAATTACCTGTATTTTCAAGTGATTCAGCAATTATAGTTATTATAGCAACCACGTGTTTCAAACTAGCTTGAGCTATTTTTAAAGCTAAATATCAATAAATTTGAATTGAAAAAACTATTAAAAAATATGAGTTATTTGTTGACTTTCCCCAAAATAAATAAATAGCCATACAAAAGGTTTGTTTAGCTTAGAAATGAGTTCCAACACGGTTTATATAGTAATTACAGGATCACGTCACAGTTCAGGTAATTTAAACCTTTTATAGTGTTTCTCAGTAGTTCTGAGGCTTCTAAACGTGAAACTAAAATATAAAATTGAATATTAAAAATACATATTGACATTGATATGTCTTAGCTCTGGGTGAAGAGAATTGGCAATTTGCACGACCACAAATTTGAAACAGTGACGTCATAGTTTAGTTATAAGAACAGTTTTTTAGATGAACCGAAAACATCACCTTTAGACATATCCATGATCCAACCTACTTCCCACAGGGAAGTAAATACAATTAAATTAGAGTAAAATCAGTGAAGTGACGCAATAGCTGAAACTTATATATTTGAGATGAAAGTAAGAAAGATCCAGTGCTCTATATATTTGCCTAGACAATACACCCTCGTTGTTTTTGTTTGTTATTTATATCTTAGTGTCTCCATTCAGAGAAATATGTTTCATTCAGCGTGGACTCTAGTTGGTCAAGTAAGTATTCACATAAAACTTCTCTATGTATTCGTATATGTGTGTGTAATTTCATAGAAATTAAATCGATTATTATAGTTAATCGTAAACAGTGGTTTTTATTTTGTAATCATAAATATTCATTTAAGACTAGTTAGTATTTTTTACACAGTTCTTTGAACAATTAATTTATAATTTGACTTATGGGATCCAAATTAGTAGTGATTTATAGTAAAATGTATCAATATTTGTCAAAGGTTACTCAACCGTTTATGCATAAAGGTATATTCGTAATATATATGAAAAGGACTAATCCAATTAATTGTATTGTCAAGCTGATTCTCAATATTCTGTTTTGAACTAAAAATGTTTGTTCTAACTGGTGAGTCTGTACGTGCCAATAAATCCACAGATTACTTACAATCAAAATTCAAAATTGAGTACTGCGCTGTATTTCTTTTAATATGCAATAGAATTATACTTATATAACATTTAATAACGGTTTATTATACATTCTTAAACTAAAATGTATAATAAACAATAACTGCTTAGTCAATATTTGTAATTTGAGTGATCCTTTATATACTCATTCTTATCACTATTCAAACTGGGCTAATGGAAAGCTTGGACTTAAGTTGATTTAGCCTGTGTCAATACAGCAGGAACAAAGGATACCTGATTAACTTGAATAATTCACGTTTAATTTAGAAACAGGTTTTCCCCTATTTATCAAGGTTGAATAACCACGTTGTCAAGCCCAGAACAGACTAAAGGGCTAAATAACCACATCGTCAAGCACATCATAGAATAATGTGAATAATAAAGAGTCCAAAGCTAAGACCGCTGCAGGTGACTGTGTTATTCTTACGTGGGGGATGCAAATTGTTTAAAAGGGAATTAATCAAATTACAACTGTTTAGTTTATTTTAGGACTTTTCCTTCTTCCCAGGGTTTTTACGTAGTCTTTTACTGATACACAAAAGAACACATGTAATAACATTTAAAACCTAGTGAATAAATAAATAAATACATTTTTATTGCAATATAAATCACAGTCATGGCTCTGCCAGGTACACTTTCAAAAATCATACTCATGGCTTTTAGAGACAATGCATTATGTAATAAACTAAACAATATTATGCAGCGTCAGTCGCAACAAAAAATATTATCTTTAAGATTATTATCAATTCGAAATGAATCAAAACTCATATTGTCCGTTACTGAAAGTTTTTTCTACGTAAATTTTCTAGGAACTGGAAATAGTTTACAAATAAATTATGATTATCTTAATACATACAAAATACTTCTTTATAGAGGAAAATGTTTGTATATTCAGTGTATTTCAAACCAGTGACGTTATTGTAAGGAAATAGTGAATACAGTTTAAAGTATCTAGTACGTGGCTTCATTATTTTAGCAAATGAACAAACATAATAAATAACGTTCAGTCTCATGAATCTATAAGCTCAATATAACAAAAATAAGTAAAAAGTTTTTACTCGTTAGAGGTTTTAATCATAATATACCAAGAGGTATGTAGACCCAAATTTTATTTTTATTACATGTAGCCATTAAAAAGTTTTCCCATAAAGTTATTTTGCGTAGATAGTAAGGATATAAACGATAGCGAAATCTACATAATTTTCGAGCTTGATCAAATCGAAATTGTTCATTTACATTTCTGTACAAAAAATGATGACATTGTTTTTACGAAAGCTATTGTGTTGAAAGTCTTGAGCTATTTGTGTTTTGACATTTGGAGGCAACAATTTCTCCCGATTTCATTTATTGTCACAACGACTACAGTAATAAGCTCTATTTTCCTCTAAAGAACATATACTAAAAGTAAAACCTAATGCAAATTTCGCTTTCTTATCGAGAGTAACAATCTGTTTACACGCATAGGATTGCCGAACACTGTATCATCGGAAGAAAACCAGATAAGAGCTCGCGTTGTAGCTGGCTCCGGAAATACATCATGCTCGCCTGAGCGGAGGCGGCGGGCAGAGTTCCCGAGAACGGAATATCTATCCGTGTTAAACACAACATCTCTCATATATAACACTTATTGCGAGGAACTTTAAATTCTGTAGCACCCCGAACATTATATCGAAAATTATTAACATTGTGAACACTCACATTGCTCATTTTATACAATTATTTGAAAAAATCATTGTATTTACTTCCCAGTGGAAATAGGTTAGATCATGAATACGTCTAAAGGATGTTTTCAGTTCTTCCAAACATTCTGTCCTTATTCTTATATATTTAAAAACTCAAAATAATAGCTCTGGTAGTGTCTATGGAAACCTGTTACATATTTTCCATCTTAAAATCACCAACTCCTAGAACTAAGACACTCATATCAAAAATATTTAACCATAAATTTCAAGGTTTTTATTTTGCTGAATTTTTTTGTACTATAGACATATCTTGTCAACCTAATCTTTAAAATTCATAATGTAGTTTTTATAATTTTTCAATATCTTTTATTGGACTTTTCAAACGCGTCTGTGTGTTAACTACACAACAATTTCTGAAAGTGGAGAATCTTTACCGTTTTCAAGTGATTACCTAATAGTTTACATTAAAAATTCAATGTTTAAGTTACAGATATTAATTATTACATGTTGTCAATAACAGTATACTTATCTATCATGAACAACACAAAATTTATATTTATAAAGCAACAAATAACCACAACACTCCGCCTCCGAGCTAGCGGGGCAATACAAGATAGCGTGTGCTCAAAAAGAAAGTTGGAGTACGACTGTTTTGAAATTTGTGCTGTGCATAATAGAAGTATAGTATATTTGACAAAATGATATGCTTTATATCTGTAACTTAAACATAAGGTTAAATTATTAGGTAATCACAGAAGAAGTTTCTCTACCTCCAGAAACGTTGTGAAGTTAAAAACACAGACGTAATGGAAAAGTCCAATGCAAGATATTGAATAAGATGAACCTGCTGTTCTAAAGGTACCGTACTTAAAAGACAATTAAAAATGATGGAACGGTCTAGAATAAAACGCTAACTTTCGTTGATGTCTGCAAATCAAATCAAATAATTCTTAATTACAAAATTCACAACATTGGTACGTATGCATCAATTACTAAACAAAATAATGATTTCTAAACAACATCTTCTTATGTCATATTTAACGATCTTCTAGATACTTACAAACTTTTTCTTTGTTCCTTGATGACTTTCCATGTTGTTTTAACCTTCTATGTGTAAATGTGTTTGAATAGAGCCACATTCGCCACCTTGAAAAGTACAACTTTCAAAGGAGTACATAGTGAGCTGTTTAACCACTTATCTTACTACATTATGAGATACGGTATGTAAGAAATCCCCGACAACAAATAGCAACAGAAAACGGTTATGAATTTTGTCGTAAAACTATAGATTATTAAGGCGGTGCGAGCGGCGTTAGGGACAACTGAAATCCGCTAGGTCGGCGATAGAGTCGCTTATTCGTTACGCTTGTTTCTTGCAAGCTTCCTGAGTGACCTGTTTAAGATAACAGTTTGAAAAGTTTGAGATAAAAGAAAATCTTATATCTTCTTTGGGGAAAAGATTATTATCACGTAAGTATAGTTTAGGACATTAAGCATTTAATCTTGAACAAGTTTGTACACTCTTGAAACTTTTCAAGATGATTATTTAATACCCTTTTATAATATCTGAAAGTTGACACCCCAGAAAAATCCACCATCGTGAAAAATGGCTGGAAAAGTTAACAATTTTATGGATAGGAAGTATGAAAGGTAAGTTAGATTTAATGACAGCCAAACAACATATACGGATCCCTAAATCATTTCTAATTAAAATGGCAATAAAATTATGTTCTTAAAAATATAGTACTTAAGTTTTTGTAGTACACATAAGGATGTAGCCTATATATTAATAATTTTCCACATAAAAATTAGGACATATTTACACTTTTTACGAAATTATTTTGTTATCTTGCAAAATAACCATATTGAATGAAGCCCCTTTCACAATTATTTAACATCGAACTCCACACAATATGAGTAAACGCGTTTATTAAGTAATATTATGTACGATATAGCTCAAAGATGCTGTAACAAATAAGTGATGAATTGCTCGAACGTTCACTGTCAATTGCTTCGTAGGGAACGTTATATGTATTAACCTGAGAGATAAACAGGTTTGAAATATGAAAGTGTTTGCAAAACATATTGTATGGTATGGTAGTTGGGTGTTCCCACAGGATGCACAGGACCATTAGCTGAGTGCGGGACCGCTCCTAGGGGACTACCGGAAGTGCGTGGAAGCAGCCGCGGGAGAGAAAGTATTATATAAGCGGTATTAGTAAACTGAAACATATTTTCTCCTTTTAAATTTTTTTCTTAAAACAATTAAACACACTTAGGGCCGCTTTCTCCAAATTTAATTAACTCAGTAGCTAGTTTAAACTAGATCATGGAGAATATTTACCAGTATAAACTATAACACACTATCAAATTAAACACCTTAGAATTTTTGATAGTGTGAAATAATTTGTAGATTATCGCAATGAAACATTGTTTATTTCTTAAAAATAAACATTGTTTTACTGTGATAGCCTACAAAATATTTAGAATTTGCGAGTTTCAACGTGTCCCATTTGACACTGTATGCTGGTAGATATATCTCTATGCTCTTGCTTAAACTAAATAATCTAAATATTTTAAACTTGTAAAATGTTTATAAGAATACCAGTTTCAAAATTAATTCACGAGATTATAAACAGAGTGGCAATTCGTACATCATAATTATGATACTGATACTTGCGTTAGGTTAGGTCCTTTGCAATAATTACATAATATAAATGTGTATGTGTTCTTCTTTGTATCGTCATCTGGAACAAACGTGTGTGGTACAGGCACACTTCTGATGTGAGAATTTAAATTTGGGCTTTGGAAAATTCTAAAAAATACATTTTTGAAAATAAAAGCAAAATTGTGTATCTGTGAGTAACTGAGGCCGTTCAGATGATTTAAATGTGATATTTAAATCTTATTTGAAGCCAGAATTAATGCCTCAAAAGGTCGAAAGAGGGTACCAAAACACCATATACATTTATTAAAATGAAAAAAAAATAGTGAAAACAATGTTGAGAAATATCATAGAGTATAAATAAGAGCCTCGGACAACGGGCAGCTGCAGTAGATTGTGAGCAGTGCCGGCCATGTCGCACAACATACACTGCAGTATTTCACCCTAGCTACTTTGCCATTGTAATGTATATGGTATTGTATATTATTGCACGTTATATATTTTTTTACCATAGTGAAAAATGCAAGTGTGTCTTAAACAGTGAACAGAATGGGCATATACTACTGTATGAACTCAAATATAAACACACATTGATAATATGAAAAAATACATTGAGGCTCAGAGGTAGCATTACCTCCCTGAAATAAAGTCAAACGTATCTCTAATGTTAAAGTTCTAAAGTTAAACTCTCTAATGACGTGTCCTGTTGGATCATTAGTTGTCATTTTAAAACAGATTTATTTATTTATGGTAAGGTAGAGACTTTTTCGCCTGTTGATTTTAAACAGCTATTTTAGATACATGTGTTGAAGAGCAAAAGTTGTTCTTTTTCATCCTGCGACTAAACCTATTTTAATGATGCTTTATGAGTCCTAGGCCGCAAAAGATCATTGCTTTTGTTGTTTGATTCGAGGTCAGTATTCGCATAACCAAAACAACCAATCAGGAATCAAGAAAGAACTGTTACAATGTAGGTAACATAACAGCTGATTAGTCTAAAGTGACAAAAATAGTTGACAACTATTGATACTAAATCAGATAATAATTTATTTTTTAAGAGTTTGTTTCATTTTACTTGGCAGTATGACTAAAAAGATTGTCCGTCACAATTGGCTTTTTGATAATATACTCGCACATTTAACAGCCTCGGCTTAGTGATTAAATATACTATAATTTAAAAACTAAAATATACAATGAATTTTAATTGAATTTAGTTTAATGGTTACTCTTAGTTAAGAGAATTATTTTTTTGTTTAGGAAAAGCAATGAATTTAATCCTATTCACCACTTTTGCATTATTTGTGTTTTAAATGAAAGTTGCATTTTTTTAACGATTTGCCTGTCGTACGGAATGTCCAAATTCTGCAGTAGCTAGCTTGATACTTAATGTTGTGTACAGTAAGCTAGGTATAGAATTAATGGTCTCATCAGTGATTTGTCTATTTAACTTAGCATATCGTCAAAGACGTATTCATCAATAACATATACATATTATAAAGTACCCTTAAAGTCACAGTTACTGGTAACATAGTATAAAACTTATTGTGGTTACTTAAAGAAACTATCCTGAAGGAGTATTTGTTATATCAATATGCAATAGAACAAGTTAGAAATGTGTATTGTGCATTGCATTGTGTGTTTGTATTATATTGCATAAAAGCACCTTCCTCAATATGGAAAAATGTTTAGCTAAGCCAAAAATGTAACACAAGGATTTAAAGTGATCTGTTAACAGTATGGGACCTTTGCTAAACACTTTGTGTTCAATAGTCGGATATGCTATTCAATGTGAAATACATGTTACCCCAATAATTAACTGTTATTATATTGTGTAGATAATACAATATATAACTATGTAGAATAAAATCCTAAACTGTACCTGATAAAATGCAACGGCATGCAACTGTCAGTACCAGCACTATCTCAGGGGTAACGTCCTGGCCTGAATGAAAACCTCGGCAACTCCTACCCACGTTAAACTGTAGCTCCCTTAGATGCTATTAGCTGTTGGGCTATTAATGAACATTCCTGTCTATGGAACATGTCAGCCTTGTCAGTAACAGAACTACAAGATCCCACCACAATCATTTTGCACTCATTTCTCATTCATACTTTGCCTAAAATACCTACCTGGGTATGTCGCCATTTCAATTAAAGGTAAAGTAAAGAATTAGGTCACGAGGGGTCACCTCTTTTACATCACTATCTTCAACGCTCATGGCCATGGTTATGGGTGTTGAGGTTTAAAGGTAGTGGCGTTTGTCTTAATTTAACCTTTATAAACTACTTATATACAAGTAGATTGAAATTTCATATTTCACAGTAATTGATTAGGTAACGAAATTATATTGGAACCTCAAAAATTATTTTATGAATTCATCGTATCGCCAGTAATCCTGTTGCAAAATTAACATTTTATGAGTGTTGGGCAATTTTCATTTATTTTTCTTATTCTTTTTCTTTTGTCTGTAAATAATATCTCTCAAAATAATTGTTATGGTTCGTTTTGTTAATAATCACATATTTTTCCTCTTTCACTGTCGCTAAGAACCACATGATTTTAAACCTCTGCCTTTAAACCTTTAGCCGGTTCAGCCACCAGTGCATAGGACTAGAAAGCGCTTACTTGGTTATAAGACATGCCCGGTGTGAGTCTAATGCACTTCGTGAGCAGGTTCGGTTGCTTGCCCCCAGAGGGCAACACCGTCACGAAGGCAATTAGTTCACTAAATTGACGACAGATGCCTCCACCTGCTACTTCTTATTTAATTTTTAAATACGTCGTGAATCACGACTCTACCACTTCTACGGTTAATTTTATTCCCACGCAATGAGGTTGAAACGAAAGGAAAAAGAATCGAAACGTAAAATTCAAGTAAAATAACGTAAAATCAATATAGATATGTGTTTACTTATTATGAATTCTGTAAACAACAGAGTAACAAAAGTAGTAGAATTTGTTACTAGATACCGTTGAAATGGTTGGGTCATCGGATCGGTAGTGAAGGTTGGCCCCGTGCCACGAACATAAATGATGACCGCGCAGTAATGAGACGGACATAAAGCTTTTATGGACCATATTGTACAACGTGTCGCGTCACCAATAAATTGTCCACTAAATCATAAACCCAAACAACATATACTCCTGACAATAGATGCATTCACACTTCCCTCCGTAGTTTCATCTTTTTAACAAATACAGGTTACTCGTATAACCTTTTTAACGGGTAAAGGTCGTTATAATTTAGCAATAATAAATATATAATAAGCAATATAATTTATTCTAATTTTAACAAAACGGTACAGATAGCGTGTCGCCCTGCTAGCTCGGAGGTGGAGTGCTGTGTTATTTTGTTGTGTATGATAGGTAAGTATAGTATTATTGACTACATGATATAATTAATATCTGTAACTTCATTCAACATTCAATTTTGTAATGTAAATTATAACGTAATCACTTGAAAACGGAGGTGTTTCTCCACCGCCGTTTCTGGTGGTGGAGAAACTCCTCCGTTTTCAAGTGTTTACAACTTTATGTTTACAACGTTTCTGTTGTGTAATTTAAAACACAAGAGCGATAGGAAAAGTCCAATTAATTTTAAAATAAATATTTAACTATCCATCGATATCATGAATTTCAAACACACGTTTTATATTTTTACAATGGCATCATCTGTCAAAATAAAAACTAAAACATAGGCCCTACAACAAAAGCAGCATATGTCAGTAAAAGATCCATCGAAGGAATATGAAAGCCGTAGTACGACTATTGATGATACGGTTGACCAACCGTACTTGATGATTTAGTATTTAGTTTTAAAATAATTATGATTATTCTCAATTATTTGTTGAGTATAAAAAGGTAGCTCCTTAATCCGGATAGCACAAAAATACGTAAATTGAAAAATATTTAATTAACGGTTTTTGTGGCGTTATTCAATATAAAAGATTGCATTTTAATAAAAGATTTTACGTCAAAGAAATCAGCTCTCTACATCTAAGAAATCTCAACCAATAACTAGCTTCCGATCCATCGAGTTGTTAATTAGCTTTTCCATCCAATCAAACAGTAGAAGAACAAAATCCTCCAACACCAATTTCAAGTAATTATTGGGATTGAAAGGTTCTCAAAAGATTGCCTTGATAGCAGCTTGCTAGGTTTGTCAAAGGTAATTGAAAATCAGTAAATTTAGCAAATAATTTGCCGAATTCCTTAAGGTTATTTGAGCTGCTAATAGCTTTATACTAAAACTACCAGTAATCCATCTTTTGTGTGTATGGTTGTTAAGGAGCGAGATACTTATAATCATGAAATATATAAAACCTAACACCTTAAACAAATGAATGCTGATAAAGTTATCAAATTATCATAATAATTAAACAAATTTAGAAATTTTTATCATCATTGAAATCTGTAATACGTTAAGCTAATATTTTGATATACGTAGTATAATTTTGAAATCGGAACATACGTCTATATTGCTCAAAACTGGGATTTTGAGAGCTCATTATATTATTTTCATAGGCCATGGGTCAGTTTAAAGTAAACAAAAACTTTTTGAAAGGGTATATAATAATTAAAATTAATATCATAACTGTGAGTACGCTGGTTTTTATGGATAAATTATAACACTGACCGTGGAAACTTCCATCAATTGTAAGTGGGTTGTTAATTAATTACCTATACAACTAATAATAAGACCTGGGTTTGGGCCGTTTATAAAAATATTACTCCATTTTGTTTTGGATTGACCTTTTTGAGATCCAATTTCAGGCGTGCATTACAATTAAAAAGACGTAATATTTGAATCCAAATTTTACTCGTGGATTAACAAGCAACTTAAGGATTTTTGTATCTCCGGGTAAATTAAATAGTATTAGTATTAAATACAAATGCTCGATCTAAAACAAAATAATTGTGGCCCTTTAAAATTTATAACCTCAAAATTTTAAAATCTCCGTTATTTCATTTCAGATCAATTATTTTAGTGCAGTTTATGGCATTAATCTCGGCCGGATAACACCTTTCAGTTTAAAGGGGTATATATTAAAAAATTTTTGTATTTACTTCTCTCTAGAAAATAGGTTAGATCATGGATGTGTCTAAAGGGAATGTTTTCAGTTCTTCTAAACAGCTATTCTTGTTTTATATATTAAAAAATATATGCAATAGCTCTAGTAGTTTCTATGGAAACCTGTTTCAAATTTTAATCTTATAAACTGCATTTAACCTTCCCCCAAGAGCTGAGACACATCCATGTCAAAATATATTGCCTCCTTGCGTCCCCATGATATGAAAACATTTATAGGTTCTTGAAAGAGTAAATTTTTAAGTGGTCTTGTTTTGTGTCTTTCTTCGACATTTTGATGGGGAACGGTCCAAACCCCGGTTACTACCTAACGTCGACCTATTATAAGGATTCCTCATTATTGATAGTCAAATGGTGTTGATGTACCTTTTTTGGTAAAGTTTTAGTCTGCCAAAAATAGATTCTCTAAGTATTTACGCAAGTAATTTGTTTTGTTTGGAATATTCTTAAACCACTCAGTCAGATAAAGAACATTAATGCCCATCACAGATTATGCAGAGTTTCCTATTATTGTTAATACTTTAAGACCCAATTTAACTTTTCTGATCCATCCAGAGCATTTCTTCTTACCGGCTTTAATCTGTAAAAATGTTTATTTCTAATTAAATTCAATTGTTTTGTTTTATAAGAGTATCTCCATTATGAAATGAAGCTGTTACCGAAGTTGTAAGACCTAGATATGACCTATTTTTTATTTTATTTGTTTTGTCTATTCTATCCTATACTACTTATTAACTACGGATTATGTTTGAGCTGAGCTATTTTTATGCATTGTTTTCGAACAATTAAACATATACAGAGTGTTTCAGAATTGATATCGGATACCTTATATATTTGTTTTATCAGAAGTCAAAAAAATGTCCTATGAACATATGGCCTATCTCGCTCCATTTTCCGTCTCTCAGTGTGTATGTATTTTTTTCATAACCTGCCATATCTTTGGAACAACTTGACAAAGGTACAAGCTTCAAGGTACAAGGTTTGGTACAAGCTTCAAACTGACGTTTTTCCGAAGTTACAACTGTCAATTTTGGTTTTTATAACTAAGCAAGTTAGTAGTAACTCTACTAAAATTGAATTTTTTCCGTTATTTGTGTTACAACCCTATTCAACTTTTACGTTTTCTCAAAGGAAATTAAATGTTGCGACTTTTTGTCTTTGGTTTCTTTCTTTTTAAATCCCGTAGTTTTTAAATTATTCGGCTTTGAAAAATTGAAATAGACGCCATTTTTAAATGGTACAAAAATATAAACTTTATGCTATGCACAAAAATAGGACCTATTAGTGCTCATACACGTACCAAGTTTGAAGCTGGTACCTCAAGTGGTTTTAAAGGTATAGCTAACTTATTAACTAGCAGAAAACAATGCTACTACCAAGGTTAAAGTAAACTAAAATGTTTATAGCAAGGTTTATCCTCAATAAAATGGCAGTGATTTTAAGATAACATAAAACGACTGGTTTTTAATTTTCAAGATTATTCAAACTTCATAGATTTTTAGTTTATATTGTAATAGTACAAAATAGTAAATTTATAGGACTTAAACTTACTTACTATATTTGTTAGAGTTGTTCCTATTTTAAGACCGAAACACAAATATGTTTAATCGAATAAAATATATATTAAAAAATTATTATCATAAACTTTAAGAACTTTAAGAAACCACTGGATGGTTTGTACTCACAAATTAACATAACTATAAATTCATAACATAAAATAAGCTCACGGACTTACCAATGTGTAAATACATTTACTTACTAAAATCCGGACGTATTCCTTTATATAGTAAACCAATAAACTGTATTTTAATCATAAATCGAATATCATAGTGTATAAAAATAGCACAAAAATATTTCACCGCTATCAGGGACGGAAATAAGAAGAAAGGGAGGAAAGTTCTATAAAGACAAAATTGAGTCAACAACTGAATTGTTTGCTGGAATTGACATGAAGTTCAGGATTGGTGCCTTTGCAACATTCATGTTTAAAACGTTAAATCATTTCATTATATTTTATCTAACAAAAATTAGTGAAATAATATGATTGTATTTACTCAGTAATTTTTGTCAATCAGAAGAGTTTTTGTTTTCACATATTAGACTAATACTGAGTTACCGAAATGCTGAAGTATTAACGAATATTAAATGAACTTAATATTTTGGTACAATTATTAGTCTACTCACTTTACGTTTCAAGTAGAATTTCCATTATTTCATATAAATGGGTTTAAGACAAATCTTTTTATGGAAATGTATAGCCAAGGTATAACCTTTAACGTATTAAGGCATTGCTGTACAAAATTAAATGATATTTAAAATTCACAACAACAGTTTGCAACACTTAACAACAATTTTCGGTATATTTTTCTATTTTCATAAGTATACAGCCAATTTTTTCATTTGTCTATTTTAAGACTAAATTAATCACGCTATCTCTTCAGACAGATTAAAAAATGTCTTCAGTCATCTAGATGTTTCAGTTTCAGAACATCATTGTTAGCATCGGAGTATCTTTACCTATTTAAAATGGTGACCTATACAGGTTTAAGTCAAATATGAATAACAAGTGAGTGTAATATTATTGTGGCGCTATCTTGTAGTGTTGTCGCAATTTATATGCCATCAAAACTTCTTGATCCGAAGAAAATTCTCTTAAAATGTTCTATGTAAACCAAATTCTAAACATATTACCAAAAGCTCAACTTAAAATAGTTATAGAATACTCGAAGTTTATAGATTGAGGATGTTTTGCTAAGTATAATTGTGAAAATTCTTAGAACTAACTGACAGTCACATATTCATGCTCTGCACTTGTATTTAAACGATTTCTCTTATCATTAGAATTAACAGTGGTATTAGTGAGAAATTAGGAAATCGTTAATCCCTGACCTGCCTCCAGCTATGTACGGCTACCTGATAAAGCAGGTGATATAGCACAGCAAGCGGAAATGAGCAATAAATTGCATAGTCCTGTATCTGTAGTATTTCACTCTACTGAAACTGCTAAACGTATTATTTTATGATTGTACTTCTTTCGAACTATTAATTTAAAATTAGGAGTTTTATTTGACATTTTCATGTTTGTGGGATGGTTAATTGTTTTAGGTCCAATTGACTATATTATAATGTTATTGCTGCATTGTTGGTAATATATTGATGATATTTCATTTAAGATTTTATTTTTGAACTATCTCACGGTGTTTACAGAGACGCAAAGATGGGGAAAGAGTAAATAGATCTAAAATTTTAGGTTTTCAATATAAGTAGAACCAATTTCGATCTTAAAGCAATGGCTAGAGCGCAACACGGGCCTGAGTTAGTCGACGCCCCTACGGGGTAGTTCTGTGAGTTACACGAGGAAGGAAGCACGCGCTTTGGAGCTACAAGGAACAGGTGAGTAACTTCTTTCGTTAACTAAATAAGTAAAAAAACCTAATTTACGTAACGATATTCTTATATTAAGATGGAAGAATTTTCTGTTCTATCTATCTTCTATTTTATTACTAGATAAAATGCCCGTTCCTCGTCAAAAAAATGTTTGAGAGCGATTACCTTTTCTCATCGGCATCAAATAGAAAAGTAAAACCTAATGCAAATTTCACTTTCTTATCGAGAGTAACAATCTGTTTCACACGCATAGGATTGCCGAACACTGTCTCATCGGAAGAAAACCAGATAAGAGCTCGCATTGTAGCTGGCTGCAATACATCATGCTCGCCTGAGCGGAGGCGGCGGGCAGAGATCCCGAGAACGGAATATCTATCCGTGTTAAACACAACATCTCTCATGTATAACATTTATTGTGAGGATCTTTAAATTCTGTAGCACCCAGAACATTAAATCGAAAATTATTAACATTGTGAACCCACTCACATTGCTCATTTTATACAATTAAAGTACTCGCACTGGTCCTTCCCACAGGTAAAAAGGTTGTCTTTTTTCTTCGGCATGAAATAAATTTATTCTAAAACATAACAATTTGATTTTAAAATGCTTCTTTATTTGAATTAAAATATTATTCACATTAAAATAGGTATTTACTAATAGAATTTTATAATAAACATGATCTCAAAGATTTATAAACACGAGTGTCTACAACATGACAAAGTAACACCTGTTAAGTAATAATGAAAAAGGATAATGGATAAAGTAATAGAAACGGGCATCGGGAGACAAATTTAAGTCTACCATTTCTGACAATATTAATTTTGATCCAGTAGTTTATCTGTAAAATGAACTTTCTTTCTTCTTCTTCTTCTTCTTGGCCTGTAAAAAGTAGTGTAAACAGATGGTGAAATTAGAAACTGTAAACATTGAAACCTAGAACATTCACAGCAACTGTGTCTTCTGCTTCCCGAACTGTAAATTCTTAGTATTCACAGCTGTTCACAGTCAAGTAATTATATGTTTATATCATTTGAAAATATAAACATTGAAATCTAGGACGTTCACGGGGCGTAGCAAAAGTGAATTTTGGGAAAATGAGTATGTGCCTATGTGTAGCGTGAGTTTCAGATCTACCTTTGTTTAAAATTTCAAAATGGTCGGTTCAGTATTTTTCACGTTTAGTTGCCACAACCAACCCACAAACAAACATACAGAAACCACCTCTTCTTTATAGTACTATAGATATAGGTCAAAGATAGAGAAAATATTTTAGTAGGTTTATTAGATTAGTTTTAATTTTAAAATGGAGACGGGTAATGTTTCGAACTCTGGTCGGCGCAAGTCTTCGCTGTGAAATAGAGACGCGTCGTTTTACGTTAAATA
Source organism: Nephotettix cincticeps (assembly GCA_023375725.1). Lineage (NCBI taxonomy): Eukaryota > Metazoa > Arthropoda > Insecta > Hemiptera > Cicadellidae > Nephotettix > Nephotettix cincticeps. The sequence continues at coordinate 67,798,103 of CM041788.1, forward strand.
ATTTTGTATTGAAATTACTTATTCAATTTTAATTATACTCTTTAAATATTGTATATTTATAATTGCATGTATAGTATATAAAATATAAGGAAGATGAAGGTAAGAAACTAATATTTAAATAGTTAAGAGGTAAAATAGTTAAAATTTATCTTTATACTTAGTCAAACTAATCCAGAATTTTTTTAATTTAATTATATTATTTTTTATAGAAAGAAAATTGTTTCACAAATGTAAAACTCGGCGTCAGGTTTATTATAGTTCCACATTATATCATAAAGACGAAAAGAGGTAAGTGTGGCATGGAGACTGGAGAGCAGTGAATAGAGTGATAGGAGGAAATAGGCCTAGTATACGAAGCACCGGGGGACGAGCATGTTTTCGCAATATACTTTGTTTGTGAAACATATTTTTTCAACAGGAAAAATTATCTCTAACAGTAGCCAAGAGAATACTGTATGTATGGTATGTTATGTATGGCTTCTTGGAATGCTATAGCTGTACAGAACAAAAATACCATAAAAGAAAAAAAGTACTAAAACCTGCTCCGGTCTCCTCTTAAGAACCTCACCCACCATAACTCCCCTCCGATAAATTGATCTGCCTATTTTTTGAACTGATTCGAAAAAATTTAGGATTGCTCGCATTTCTGCCAAATTGAAGGAGCGTATGAAGGAGCATTTTAGCAAGAGTTATTATGTTAGCAGGCATACATATATACAAAAAAATATGAAAAATATGCTTGCTGGGGTTATAATCCCTCCTGTGGTTGTTGTCGGCAGTCCTTAGTAGTTAGAATACAGTTAATGGCGGTGTAGGGAATGTGCGTGTGAAATTTCATACCATTATAAACTAAAATAACATAACACCGTAGCAATATGACAATTCAACAAGGATTCACAGGTAAACAATGTTAACTTTTAGATATAGAGAAGCAATCAGCTTTTTAAAAGTAAATATCTCTAATGTACAGTAAACATAGTTCTGGTTCCACCGTATGGGATCCTTTTTGGGCTTCTAGGAAGAAACCCAATTGAGCTACAACAAAATTTATCATCCATAAACCTTCTCCATTAAATGTTACCTAAATGTACCAATTTTCATGGAAAATCGTCCAATGGTGTCCGAGTGCATAAACTTCAAACATACGAATACAAACACCCTCTTCTATAGATATAGAGATAAATAACACGAACAAACATCCGTACATAAAATGTATTATATGTAAGTTTTAACGACTTTTGATTTGGGTCTCTAGGCACCTCAAAAACAAAATAATATCGTAGTCGTAGACTTAAGTCTGACCGTGTTAGTAGTCTTCCCTATGGGAAATTCGCTAAAACTAATCGTCACCTCTGGACTTGATAATCTCTTTATTCCCAGTGATGGCGCGATATTAGAGGAAACAGCTTTGACTCTTTGTGCTCAGCCTCTTATCCTCAATCACCCAGATTGAGAACCTTACAATGGACAAAGGCCGGTCACTGTTCGCCGTCATACATTCTCTTTGTCTACATTCCTCTTTGTTCTTTTGTAATTTCTCTTTCTACTACCCCATATCACTTAATCTAGTAGGTTAGCACTACTGACATTACAGCTCCTTTAAGTGGTAATAAACACATTTTTATATTGCTGATAATCTTTATTTAACTCTGAGAGCCCGTTGTGCACGAGTATTCGAACGGACGATAAAAACGCACAGTAAATTTTGTGTCGTGCGTTTGCAAAGTACAGACTGTATTGAGGAGACGACCAGCAGTTATACCAAGCTAGACTTTGAAATTATAACCTAACACAGAGTATTGCTCTGACCACTAGTTTTTCTTTGTAATTCCATCCCTGTAAGCTCCGAGGAAGTTTTCCTGATACTAAAAGTAACGATTGTGGGAGGTTGTTTGCATTTGGGAACCGTTTGTCGTTCGTCTCTATAAATACGTCCATATATTCTTGTGTTAATTCTGCGTTTGTCATAATTTCTAAAAGACTGCGACATTTTATACAAACACACCACATTTCAAAGATGGTCAACATTCCGTAAATACAACCATTTGATTAAATTTATGTAGACATGTACCTCCATTCGGAGGTAAAACAACGTAAAAATAACTTAAACCAATTCAAAACTGAAGTTATCCACAAAATAACTGTTCTTACAGAGACAATTGGCATAAAAACATGTTATAAGCGTTGTAGAATAAAGAAAGGTATATGCTACATCTGCATGTTAATTACTATATAATTACAAAGCTATGTTCAACGAGCTAGTAAACTCAACATTAATTTTAATTGTAACTTTACTATTGGGAGAGTAACTAGTAATCTCAAAGTAATACTTTTTACTGAAATGACAGATGTGAGAATCAGAAATAAGTGTTAGGGGATCGTGAATATAAGATGTCTAAGATAGTGAAACCCCTTTTGTAACCGGTTTAAAAAAGTTTTAGGACACATTTTAAAAACAATGGACCTCTCAAAGCGTCTGTTGAGAACCAATATATGAGTTATTAAGCTACAAACACTTACTGCAATGGTCATTGGTGCCTGGAGTAGGGTTTAGGCCTCGCAAAACTTCTCGCCATCTCTCCCTGTCCTGTGCCCCATCAATAGCTGTTCTTGCTCTAGTGATGTCTTCACAATGTCCCACAATTTTCTCTTGGACCTTCCTGGTGGCCTCCCTCCATTCGGCTTCTCTTCTCCTTACTAGTGATCCTCTGTCTCTCCTCTAGACATGCTCCACCCATCTCAAACGTCTAGTTCTAGCGTGGGACGTGATATCATAATTTCTATGTCCATAGAAGATATCTATAAGATATATAAGACATAATATTCTATGTCCATTTTTCACATAATGTTCCAAAAATCTTTAATAAAATTTTATTTTTGAAAACGATGAGCTTCCTCTCTTCTTTTTTATTTAGTATCCATGCTTGGGCTCCATATAACAAAAATAGCTGTAGAATTGTGAGGCAAACTTTAATTTTGGATTCACGTGATAAAATGTTTGAGGTTAGGATCTTGTTACACGTATACATACTTTTATTGGCCCGGTTAATTATATTGTTTATTTCTGATTCTTCACTGTCCCTGCTTGTTATTAAAACTCCAAGATATTTAAAAAGGTCAACTTTTTTTAAAACGTGTCCTTTGAGGAGTTAAGTAAGCTAGAAAGTTATATTACAAATATTCAGCTGGACTTTCCTCTGTGAAATATATTGAGAGACCATTATGCTATGAGCACTTTAGTTGGACGTTCTATATTGAGTGTCCGAATAAGCATTTTCTTTGAAGGAGACCACGAGGTCTCCATTGACGAAAACCCCTTGCACTTATTTCGTTAATGAGAATCTCTTTTAGCTCCAACCTGGCTTAATACATTTCGAATATCTCTTAATTAAGAGTCCGAGTCCGAGACCTTTGAGCTCATGACTCTTGACTCAAGTTTTATTAAAGAACTCTTCACGGCTACCTCTAATTGTTTTACTGGAAAATTAATTGAAAATCCGTATTACAATCAGGGAATCAGGCTTTATATCTGGTAGGTAACAACAGTAGGTATCATTTTTAACAAAGAAAGTTAAAAAAATGGAAAATGCAATTCCTTAGATTACTCGACTTTACCTTTTAACTTGACAACTCAACCATATTTTAACAATAATTAAGTGATCAGTAATACTGTCACAAGTTTATCATTGTTCTAATGAGACTTAATCCAAGATGGCGGAGGTAGTGCAGACTCTTAAATAAAAGTTAAATTTCCTATAATATTCTTAAGTCATATTTGACCAATAATTGCAAATACTAATTTATGACACTACGAAGAGTTAACCATAGTTTAAGCTTAGTACGTATATTCATCTATATATAAAATATCAGCTTCATCTCATAAAACTAAAATCTAATTTTTGATAATATTTTTCCTCACATAATGCATTTGTTTCCATCTTCTTTATTTAAACCCATTTCCCAAATGCAGTCATGTGTATGGAAACTAAGTTTCAGGTAAAATACAAATCATCAAATTGAATGCTGTATTAGATCCAATTTAGTCGACATGGCGACATTGCCAATTTCAGTAGACAATCTAGTTGTTGACACAATTTCTTGTTCCCGAAATCCACGATCTCGTCTTCTACGATGATATAACAAAAACAAAACCTGTTTTATCCATTTTTCAATATAAGTCGAATATTATATATGGCGTATAATAATTTTAGCTGTACAACAAGGATTTGGAGTTTTATTCGAAAAGTTTTTAATTGTAATACAAATTTTTTCTGGATTACTAGGCTAGTAACAAGCTGAAATCATTTTAGTCCACTAGAGATATTACACCGTGTATGTTAGTGCATGTCAAAACATTAGTTTTCAGTTACTATTAGTATTTTTAGTAAACAAAAAGTAGTTAAATCATATTTTTCTGTTTTTGAGACCAGTTTCTTTCAGAGTATGAACCAGTTTCATGTATACCAAAATATTTCCGAAAACCTTTTATAGAATAAAGAAAAATATACACATCCTTTCCTTCAGAATAGATAAATGATTATGAATAAGTTACAAGACATTTAGTCTTCAATTTTTCTTATGATTACATAAGGCGACTTTCAGGAAGGTTACTTCTATTGTAAAGCCTTTTCATACACTCACTTAATACCAGTCATGTCAAGAATTTAACATTACATAAACATTTAGTTTCACATTACTCTTTAACATTAACACGTTAGGCAGCTAGGCCACATATAAATTTAACATATGACCAACCCAATGAGTTAATGTAAAGTGTGATGTAATTTCTGAATATGCAACTTTAAATTCTTGAAATGACACGTATGAAGTAACCACTTTACAATGCTTGTTATTGGGAATATAACCTCCCCAAACTAGACATCTGTTGACTATATTAGAAAAATTGAATATAAAAGGTAGGTAACCTATTAATAATGTAACAAGGAAAGTTTTTCATCGTAATTAGTGTTACAGTAGACAGATATACAAACAAACATACATCAATTGGGTTTAGACAAATTTCTTCTTTCCTGGTGTATAAATGTATACGTATAGTGTATATTATATACATATTCTATGTAAAGCTTACAAGTTAATAAATGTCATAATTCCAAGCGATGTACTGACATAACTCCAGCTTGATCCAAACAGATTTAAAATCTTCTTTAAACTATTTTTATATTTAATTATAAATCCCAGTAATAATAATGATTATAATATTACAGCCTATCACATTTATAATAAATAATAGGTTATTATATTTTAGTTATTTAATTATATTCGTGTACTTTAAATGTAAGTATGTGAGGATTAACTTTATACAATTTCTTACGTTAAAACAAATTTGGAAGGTTAAAACCTCTAGAACTTCATTGCCAGCAAGAAGAGCACCACAGGCTTTATTTCGATGTGGAGTTTTCTGTATAATCTATCGCTGATGATTATTATATTATTTTCAGTTTTCTGTTGCAACGTCAATGGAATTTTCACAAACGGTTTGGGTGAAGCGGTTGTACAAATGAAGCGATTGTTTTATTGAAATGGTTGTAAAAGAGAAAGAGTGTTAGAAACTTCTCACCATTCCCTGGAGAACCCCTAGATCGAACCCGTGACTTTTTGTACCGGTCGTATTTGCGTGTTCTAAAATTAGTTGGACAATAGTTTTTCATCTGCATAATTTAAAAAAAGTATCAAATAGTCGCCTAGGTAATAAATAATTTAAAATAATTATTAACCATACTTACAGTGAATACAAATTACAAGTGGAGTGATTTCCTGACTTCATTTAACCGACCACGATAAATTTTTATGCTTTATTCGTGATTGACTTGTCTTTTAAGTCAGCCTATCAATCCTGACAAAAGAATCTAGATCTCAGTTCTCTGTCTGAGAATAGACTACATGTATAAGTCATCTTACCCATTCTACATCCATCTTTAGTTAAGTCTAGTCTTAAAGCGCTCAACTGCATCTCCTCTGCTAAAACTGTAGGTAAATCATATAAAGTTGTATAGGCCTATACACGATCTTCTACGTGCGTGAACCACCATTCTCATAGCTTGTAGCTTGTAAATGGATCTATAACGGTTAAATCCACAATATCACCATCGTAATTGAACATGAGCCAATCATCTCTATCGATGCTGCCTTGGGAGTTTCTATTGGCTCTTTATACAGCAAATTATAGGAAACTATACATAAATTACATAATCATAACCAGACAATTTACCGTTGTAGTATTTTCTGTTGTTAAATTTTAAAACACACTACTTTTAAAGTGGTTTTAGGGCAAACTTAATAATATGTAGTACAGTCCGCACAGTTTTGTCCAATCGAGGAAATTGATAGTATATTTCACCACTAGGACCAAAAACAGGCGTTTTTGATGCGAGCAAAAGTTTAACAGCCGAGGCTGTTAAAGTATATATCAAAAAGCCAATTTTTGGCCGTGTGATGAACTATATTTTTCGTCTAAATGCAAATAAAATTAAACAAACTCGTAAAACAATAGCTATTACCTGATTCAGTATCAATATTTGTCGACCAATTTTTGTCGCTGTAGAATAATTAGCTGCTATTTTACTAACGTTGTAGAAGTTCTTTCTTGATTTCTGATTGGTTGTTTAGATTATTTCAATTATTATAATCGATAGTTTTATCTCAACCATTCGATGGTTTGATTACCAGTTTCACAATCGTAATCCGTGAAATACACAAAAAATCGAAAGTGATTGTTGCAGTTACTTTATCGATTATTTATATTTGAATGCTGACCTCAAATTACAAGTATGATCAACAATGATCTTTTGTGGCCTAGGACTCAAAAGATTATCATAGTGACAGGTTTTTGTTGAAAGAAATTTGTTGAAACCTAGTGAAAAGAGACCCCTGTCAGATTATGAGCGGTCACATCTGTCTATATATTCCAGTCACATATATGAGTCACATATTCCATGTGACTCACCACGCTATGTTTAATAACACCGCACAAGACTTAGATCTACCCTCTCAAAGAGGTGCACAGATAAGTTTACTTACAAAAAAAATAGCGTAGGTATTTAAACATAGTTCACAGTTATTTGTAATCTTAATATTTATCAAAATTGTTTACTGTACTTTTCAAAATATTGTTTGTTTCTTTGTTCGTTAAAATTGACGCTAAGAGAATTGTAAAACCAGGTGACAGGTTTTTGTTGATAGCAATTTTTTGAAACCTAGTGAAAAGAGACCCCTGTCAGATTATGAGCGGGCACATCTGTCTATATATTCCAGTCACAAATATGAGTCACATATTCCATGTGACTCACCACGCTATGTTAATAACACCGCACAAGACTTAGATCTACCCTCTCAAAGTGGTGCACAGATAAGTTTACTTACAAAAAAAATAGCGTAGGTATTTAAACATAGTTCACAGTTATTTGTAATCTTAATATATATCAAAATTGTTTACTGTACTTTGCAAAATATTGTTTGTTTATTTGTTCGTTAAAATTGACGCTAAGAGAATTGTAAAACCATTTTTTTACTCTCCATGCGTAAACACAGACGTTTTTTACACAAAATACACCAAATGGTAAATTATAATTTATTATTAACTTATTAAATTTACCATTACTTATAATTATTAACTTATTAAAGTAAATGATAAGTTAATAAATTTAATAGTAAACTTACAATTAGGCGAATTAAAGAAGTTATATCATTATTAAAATTCGCCATACGTTAAGGAAATGTTTTATATAGACTAGTATATTTTTAAATAGGTTTAAAAACAACGATCAGTGTAAAAAATGTTGATTTGTATTCGACAGCTGATGGCTATTTATTTCTATTGAATAACTTTTATAAATGATAATTATTGATGCTTTGAAAATTAATTTAGTGTTAAAACAACAAAGCCAGCTGATTATTACCAGTAGGCGATTCATTGAAAAGTGAAAGCAAAATGCTACTAATATCGTGTGAAATATGTTTTAAATTATCGTCATTTAATATTAAAGGGACGATGGACAATTTCAAGCTTTGAAAAATCTTCTCTGGAATATAGAAAATACATGAAATAAGTTTCATTTTTATCAGTTCTTCGGTTTTTTCGGATAAGACGGCGTAAATTTCCTCCTGGAGCGTCACAGGCACAAATTGAGATAAGACTTGTTTTGGCTTCTCAAACGCACTTAAAAATAAATAAAATTTTAATAACTCTAAGCAATTTACAGACAAAACTCTAATTTTATTCATATAGATTATTCGCTGATCCAATTTACAGCCTGTAACGTTAATCCAGCGCCAACTCTTACGATTACTTGAAACTTCTTTAATAGACTGCAAAACAAGAGTTGAACAGTAACACATACATTTCGGAAACAGCGTTCGGGACCGTATATTCGGAAGCAGATGCTTACTATGAAATATCTCAGCTGGGAACGCCGCAATATAAATAACTACAACAATGAGCGCTCCATTGTTCTGGTGGCAGTGCGCGGCATTCACTTTGCGCCTCTTGTTTCTATGTTAACTACAAATGGGTTTTATGTGTAATAGTCTATAATATACACAAAACTGCTCACGAAGAGCATTTCGGTCCAAGTGAATTTTAATATTAGTTTAAACTTTATACAAATGTTTCAATTGACTATGTAAACACTATTTTACGACAAAATTGGTGAAAGTTCGTCTGTGTTGGGGTTCTAAAGTAATATACCTTTAACCATGGCAAAATTTAAAAATATATTCTAAAAACGGAGTGTCTTGCTAGCCTAATGGTAAGAGTATTGGACTTCGGTATTGGACCAAGAGGATGCGGGTTCAAATCCAGGGATGCACATTTCAATTTACAAAAAAATTATCAGTAGGACCTACTTGACTCTGCAAAAATATCTCTGGTGTATATAATCCCCCCACAAAAAAACAAAACAAAATTTTAAAAACTCAGCTAAAAGCCAATTAATCATTAGATTAATAAAAAAGCTATTTTAGTGGTTTATCTCGTTTACATAACTATGCCATAACGAAGTACCTCCGGAAAGTTAGGTGAAAAGTTCGTCGTTTAGGCAAATTAGTTTTTATAATAATACGTTGGGGAAAACTGTGAAAATCTATTGATCAAGTATGTGTCAAGTATATTTACGAAATTATTGATGGTTTGGGGTGGACGAGTTTAGTCGAGGGTGCAGAAAAATCCATTAGCAGGATTAGCGGGGAAACCATCCGTCAGGCTGTTTGTTTTCCTCCCCCTCCCCCCCTCCACCCCGCTAACATGCCACTAGGATCATTGGGTACTTGGCGTCGTTCTGGATACTCTTTAATGAAAAATCACTTATGAAGTGAAGTAAATTTATGCAATGTAGGGATTTAAATGCCTTTCTATGGTAATCGGGAATGTTATAGTCACCATTTTTAGTATGCTCGTACATCCATGATTAAATGATTCATTATGGAAATTCAAAACAATTTAGTATGATATGATACGTCACCTAAACAAGCCAGTTAGGTAGACCACCACTTTACAGGAAAAGGGAGGTTAAGGAACTTGCAAACCTCACCTTAGGATAATTTTTGTTCTTTTCATTAAATTTATTTTACTATCTACTATCTATTTTACTATCTACTGTTAAAAAAAATTTAACAGTGGATAATCTTTTTTGTCCGTGTTAATATCGGTCTTCATATTGTGTTTAATACCACTTTCAGCTTAATCACAAAAAAGGGTTTAAGTGAAATATTCACTATCTTCAGTGAACTTGCATTATATTAAAAGTCATAGATATAGGCCTATTTTAGGAAGCGGATTTAATTGACGTGTTAATTAAAAAAAACTGTAGTAAATTTCAAATAAAGAATCAAAAACTAGAAAAATTAAAATTAATCAAAAACATTTCTTAAAATTAAACCTTTTCACGTTTAACTTGGTGCTTTTATTTGTTAATTATAAACTTATTTGCCCTAGCGTATTTACTTAATAGCTTCAAATGCAACAAATACAATCATTTTACAATTAATTTACAATTTTTGTATAAGGAACCACGCAATTGAGTATGTCCACAAATCCATTAGTGGATTTTCACTAATCCATCAATGTATGCTTTGGTTATTACTAATGATTGTGAATGACAAAAACGATTAATTCCAAGGATAAAATGTAACAAGCTTTCAGTATTAGATCACTGCACATGTATAGACAAATAAATACCCCACTAAACTAAATTGAGATTGTTGATAAATTTGCTTTTTTTATTATTGACATGAAAAGAAATATATTTTATGTTTATCCTTGATGTTGCTTTTGTGGCTCTACCTAGCTAATAAAATACCAGTTTACACTTTGTCCTGAACAAATCTCGCATTGTATATGTTCTTAAGTAATATTAATTATTAATTTCTAATATTATTAATTTCTTAAATGAAAATATTTACGATGAACCAACGTAATTTACAGAACAGAACAACTAATTTTTATGCCTGTTTATAACGTGTACAATATAATTGTATAATTATGTAACAGATAGTGCAAAAACATAGTATTATTCATATAATCTAATACTATATTTAATACCTAAGTAATACATAATACTATGGCAAAAATCATATTAAAATTAAAAACTTAATAATACTAGATACTAGACGTTCTAGAATCTTTAATGTAAGCCTAGGTATTTACTTGCATTTTTTAGAAAATATAAGCTTAATTTATTTGCAGATATACTATATACTGAGCATTAGTGTTTTGGAGAGGGAGTTTCCTTAAGTGTACAGGGGTTATAATAAATAATCTCAATCCTCTTGAGATTGCTATTTTAGAGATATAAACTGAAGCAAGTGACAGATCGTACTCCCTTGGTGGCAGCCTACAACTCTACGACTACAAGATACTCAAGTAAAATTACTGTCCATGTTTTCCTTATGGAAGACGTTGAGTCAACATTTCATCTCCTTGAATAACCTCACAAAGTAAAAACGCTACCCTACCCTACCACTTCGTTCTAATATTACTTTTTATAATATACAGTATAACCTAAAATACCCATCTTTCAATTTTCTGAGAAATTGAAATCAATAATGTCAGACGTATTTGACTTATAAGTATTTAGAAAGCTATGCTAATCAAACAAAGTCATCACCAGAAACCATTTCACGTATTTATTCAGACGAGACACATTATGGCGAATAGCGACAAGCCATTGGTAATTCGCGGGATTTGAACACAGCACTCGGGCTCTGAAGTCTCTACAGTGTAAAGATCTGCCCTAAAATTTGCTCTCTCTCTCTCTCTCTCAATAAAATTAGTAGGATCTACCTCACATTGTAAACTTTACACAATTATTTCGAGGAATGTCTAAAATTGGATATTGATACATTGGTAAAATTATAAAATTATATATATAAACCATCGTCACCCAATCCGTCTGTATGGAGTGGATACTTCTATTTTAGTCAAAAAGACAGAAAATGAATTAGTAGCATTTTAACCTCGAGTATTGAGAAAAACATTTGGCCTTCCCAGAGATGGTGAAATATGTAGTCTCAAAACCAACCATGAAATTCGAGAAAAGTTCAAATCTTTTCAAAGTTTTTTTTGCTTATATTTTCAAGTTCAAATATGGTTGCTGAAGCTAACTAAGAGTTGAAGGTTGAGATGGGCTGGTCATGTCATTAGAAGAGAAGAAGGAAAATTGATAAAAAGCATGTGGAAAGGAAATACAACTGGAAAAAGACCACGTGGAAGACCCAAGAACAGTTTGAAGGATCAAATTGAAAAGGATCTAAGTAAAATAAGAAGAAGAGAAGAAGAAGCTAAAGATCGGGAAAGATGGAGGCAACTTTTTGGTGAGGCCAAGTACCAACTGCGTTACCCCATGGCCTTGGCACTAAGTAGTAAGTAATGGTTAACTTTCACATTTTTAAAAACTAATTTTATCATTGATAATTACCTTGAAGTTATCAAAAAATAAATCATATATAGTACGAGTACTTGTTACAATTATTATTAAAATTAATATGTGGGACTTACAGAGACTTTAGTCGTTTATCCTATAATTCAGCTCAAATGTTAGTTTTCAGGGGGATTTGCACAAATAGGGTTATCCGGTAAATGGTAGTTTGCCTACTATGTTAAATTAAAGACTTTATTCTTTCCATAATAATTTCAGATAAAATTCGTTAAATTGGTTACCAACCATACCTAATTGAGAAAAAAGTTATAAAGTAAAAACACATAAATACCCCCACAGCAGTAGACCTGAACACACGTGGCCAATTTGTATCGATTAAGGAAATACTTGGCATATTACAAACTATTCTTATTCATAGGTAAACCATGAGGAACATGAGAAAATTAAATCAATCTACTTATCCTCCATACATGGACAACATAACGTGAAAAAAGTAGGGTTGCTGACACAACGGACAAAAATTTAGATTTTGACCCTTTAATAGATGAAAATGTATACCAATTTTTATCACACTATTAAAAATAATAGAGATATCAATTTCCATATTCTTTCCGTAGGATTTACTCAATTAGCACAGCTCTCTTGATTTTACATTGACAATTATTTTTCTTTGAAACAGGAAGCAAAAGTAGGCATGAACCGAGACAGAAGTAAGTGAACGGTAATGATAAAAGCTTTAAGTGATCATATTTATCCATACATGTACATATATATATGTACATACACATATGCATACATATACGGATTTCTTTACGTTTTTACGTTTACTTTTTTAGGCTAATATGCCACTTTTCTCTGAAAGTAAATAAGATATCATTTTGAAATTCTTATGGTGTTTTCACATCGCTATTACATAGTACATGAAATTAAAAAAACGTCAATAGTAAAAAAGTAAAATATCAAAATATTTAAAAAATATTTTTACTAAAGGTCTTTGTTAAAAATAGTATCTTAACAAAAAATAATAAAATTATTTAGATGTGGTATATTAAAATATCTCTGTTTTACATACTAATAAAATATATTCCCTAAAAATATAAAAGTATGGCTCCATCACCAATGGTTACAGAAAAAATGGCATATAGTTAACATTACATGGGCGTTTAAAGTCCCCTTAGCTTCATTCCCACGTGTTCGGCGAACTACCACCTATGTGCTAAAATACAGAAAAAACTTGGAAATATCTAATTTATTTTAATTTACCACAAAACATTTTGAAGCCAAAGATGAATATCACATGGTAATAATTGTATACATTCTCCGAAACGTCTGGAGGTAAGCAAGGGGTTCCAATTCATTTCATGTTCCTCTCAGCAAATATTGTTTAATCCAGCTGTGAAAGTAATATCGCTTTGAACGGTTCATTCAACCATAGTCAGGTGTTTACTCATATCTCAAACAGCCGTATTCATGACTTGGAAATAATATCAGCTCCCAGCTACAACTCCAACACTTGAGTCCACGTTTTATTTTACATACAAAATATTCTTCATGGCAAACTATAATGTTTCTTCATGTTTACCTAATGTGTCCATTGTGTATGTAAGTGTTATAAACTACAGCGTACAAATTTGGTTCGAAATTTTATATAGGCTATTCATCTGCAATAGAGATGGTAAAACTTTGTTCTTAATGCGGTTATTGAGTAGTAGTTTAATTTTTTTATTTATTTTGTGTTCATCCACACTAGTCGTAGTTTTAATGGTTTTATTGGGAATACTCCCATATCCTGGTCTTGTCAATACCCAACAGATTTAATAAGATATTTAATATCCTCAATCTATAAAATATACAAAGTGTAAAATGTAAATGATATATCACACAAATATCTTTAAAATAGTGTGAATTTTTAGCCATTATAATATTAATTATGTCAATTACTATTAATTTGACGTAGTGCTATTCATACCATTTCAATTATTTAGATATTTTTCAGTTTCACTTTTCACAACCAAGATTAAATGAATCCCAAATATGTTATAAGTTTAAACATAACTAAGGTCTGGAGACATGATCTAAATACAAAAAAAATTTGCTGTTGGATTCTCACATTGATCTTTAAATATGATTTACTTTCGGGTTTCATATTTTAGCTGTACTGTACTAACTTTATTGTGTTCCACCTCAAAATAGTGACTTTAATCAATATTACTGAAATATTTATCCCATATTTCCAACTGTTAACGAATTTTATATCGAAAAGTCACTGCTTTTGGGTATGAGAGTTGGGTATTAGAAAAAATTTTATTTTTCTTTTCACCATTGGATTTCGCTAAAACACACATAATTTATTTTGTTGAATCATGACTCTAGTTAACACATATCTTATTAAGCTTTACCAATAAAAAATCCAAAACCATAAACCCCCAAATTTGATATTTCTTATGGCAGCAAACCTACGTACTCATTGCCTACATAATTGTTAGTTAATTTGATATAACTTGCTTGATTATTGGCATTATCTGATACAATTAACTATGTGTTTTAACTTAGTCGACAGCCTTAATGTAAGCATATTACCATGTAAAACAACCCTTATTGCAGCAAACCTGCTTACTCAGTGTTATTCGATTACTTTGATGGGAATAATACAAGTTCTATGAGATTCGCTCTACTCACGCCAGAGTGCTGCGTACTATAAGGTCACGTAATCCGATAGAACTCACACAGAAAGTTACGTAAGACCTTGTTTCTGACCAACTTAGGTGAGTTGGATATTTTGCTCAATATCTTTTACCCTGTGTTACAGGTATCAGTACAAGAAATCCGATGATTAGTTTCGAAACCTTAAATTTGTTAATTCATATTTTAATAAGTATTTAAGAGTTCAATAGTTTTATAAAGTGTAGGCTGTGTACTTTTTACTTTCTCCCCTTGAGTGTTTGAGTTGAGTCCAATTGAGTTTTAAGGGTTGTTATAGCCTCAAAATCATAAAAAAATGTGAAAAATACCAATTTCTTAAAAACGATAACGATTTAGATTTTTTTAGGGAGAGGCGGAAGAAATGCTTTATACACACAGGTGGCCAGCCTGTAGTGTGGGACTCCCCTAAGAAGCGGGGTTACCCACTAAAAATACCTCCTCTACTCTTTAGGTTTCTAACCTGGAACTGTTTGTCACATTGCAACAGGCTAGGCCTAAATTTGGCTTACGCCCTTGGGGCTCACTCCATGTCCTGGCACTTGTTAAGGTGATCTGGCCTCTTCGCGGTCCAGATCACTTTTTAAAGCTTTTTGAGTACTAAGTTTATAAGTACTTATTTAGATGGATTAAAATTTAATGGTTTATAGTTGTTATAGTTGTTTAAGTTGTTAAGGTTCCAATAATACGAGTATGGCACCACCCACACGTCTGTAAAACTATTGTTTCAAAAGTTATGGGCTAAAATCATTGTTTAATTTTTCTGGGAAAAACAATAAATTAACAAATTAATTTGGCTATACCACTACACCCAATTTAAAAACGTAACTAATAAATATTTTAAATAATTTGTCTACGACTAACGGTTCCAGAAAAAAGTTAAAATTTACTGTCTGAATTGAGTCGAGTACGTTGAATAAGAGCGCACAACGTTATTCTTTAATTAAATCCAATTTCTTAACAGTTTCTCATGAAGCTTGATATGCAGTGTATAGTAGTTACCTCGCCCAAAAAACCCACTTAAGTTTGGTATTACTTGAAGGAAGAGGTTATGTCCTCAAAAAATTATAGCAATTACCATACTTTTTTAAATTGTTTTATTTCGTTTTAAAGAAATTAGATTATTATTTGCCTAACAAAAATTCTTTTGAATGCTATTTAATAACAATATGATGAATTTATTTAAGGATGTAGATTTTTTATTTACTTAGGGGAGAAAGTATGTGTCAGCCCACTGATACCGCTTATTAAGGTTTACCTGTGGGAGGAACCATAAGTCAGTTCACAGACCGTTTATTTATCTTTATAAATTTTTTGTCAAGAAAATAATGTTAAACTCTTAAAATGAGGCATGGCGTGTCTCCTGGACGGCGTAAAGCCCGGACCGCTGACACGACAGAAATGAGGATTTATAGCCTCAAACTCGGCTTCTTTATGACGCTGTGGACTCCTTAAACTCTCTCTGACACAGAGCCTTTTCGAGCTTCATTTACAGTTTGCAGTTCGATGAGCTTATCACCATTTATACATGACCAGTTTATAACCACTCGCTAAAGCTTATATGTTCTCTACTACTCGAGTGAATTAGGATTGATACTAAACCCATCAGTTGCCCTTGTCCATTTGGCTTAATCAATAATCAATAATCCTTAATCAATAAGCTTAATCAAATGAAATCACTTAATCAATAATCACTTAATCAATAATCCTGGCAGATGAATCAGCTGGTATTTGTCATCAAATCTATTACACTCACAATTTCTCTTAAAATTCAATCTTCTTCTTAAAATATTCACTTCGTGGTTGGGTACATGTCCCACAAATACTCGTATCAATATGAATATGAGTTTATACAAATCTTTTGTATACAAATCTTTATTCTAAATTTTTGGACACATCCTCCATCTAAACCTATTGACTTTTACTTTTTTACGGTTTTTATAACTTTGGCTCTGTTATCGACAGTTCAATCAATTGAAGAATCAATTCTACGTTTTCTATTTCAAAACTATATTGACTTCGATATTTCTTAGCTCTGGGGAGGAGGGTGTTAGCGATTCGCGCCACCACAATTTGAAACAGTGACGTATTCTGGTTAGTGACGTCATATGGTTAGTGACGTCATATGATTAGTGACGTCATAGTTTGGTTATAAGAACATCTGTTTAGTTTAACTGAAAACATTTCCTTTAGACATATCCATGATCTAAACTATTTCTCACAGGGAAGTAAAAACAAACATTTTTAAAGTAACTTTTCCAACCCTTTTACTTCTCTACTTAACATCTAACCTTACCTCTTACAGGACATTCTACGATTTTACATTAGATGAAAAAAACTAGTTCCGTCTTCAAGATGTTTTATTTTGAATTTGTGTCTTTCAATACGGGAATTGTTCACCCAAAACGAGTTCTGGGCATTTCTCAAATAAGGAGCGTACAGCCGCACACTCCTTCAGCTCTGACCGAGCGGACGGTGGGCAGTTCAAGAAAACTTGTCTACTCAAGCACCTGACGAAGGCGAGGGGACCACTGGAGCAGCGTGACCTGTTCATGTGGAGGGTTGACGCCGCCTCCAGGCAGGACTCGACGACGTCGCTCACCACCGAGCCCCACACCTGATGGTCGAACACAATCACACTTTGCACTCCTGCTTCCACCATCCCACCACCCTTCATCAGACCAGCCCTCTCAAACACACACTGCGAGACGCATGCTCTGTGCCCTTCCATCTCTTGGCTGTACACGGAACTGTTCACTGGAATCTTGAACTTCTGTGCGCACTGTCTTTTGGCTTCTTCCAGGTCGAGGTTTATTTTGACATCCAGAGCACTGCAGCAGTCCAGAGGTCTTAGAGAGGTCCTTTGCTGACATTCCGTCTGACCTTGAGCGGGCCAGAGAACTGATAACAGACATAACCTAACATACATACGATAATACTGCATACTGGCACCGGTGGTAGGCCTACACATCGGTTTGGTCACCTAAATTAAGCGTGCTTTTATTATTTTTATAATAATTATAAAGCAATCAACACACCATGTCACGAATGTACACTATTTGGGAGACCTTGAATGGTAAAAAAATCTCACCATTTGACGTGATCATCTGAAATATATATAAAACCTTGAAATTATATTGTAATTGGTTGAGCGAATATTTTAACGAGCTAAGCACTCAAAATTATCTTACAATATTAATCTGTTATTGATAAACTGAGAATTCTACTATGGAAAAATCTTAGCATGCTCGTTTAACAATTAAATTTAAAATTATCTTGATTTTTTACAATCCTTTCTTTTTTACACAATTAAGTTACTATTTACAACTTGGCGTTTATCTTATAGGAATGGCTTACTTTTATTGAAATCTGTTATTTACGTAACATAAATATATAATTTTCATTTGACTCAGAAACATTCTAAACAATAATTAAAAAAAAGGTAATTTATTTAAAAAGTTACATTTATTTTATGCAAAACATGAGTAGATAGGTAGCGCATTTAAAATATATTTACGTGAAAATTCCGTTTTCTTTAATACAGACAGTAAAATAGGTTAACAGGGTGGGATAGAGTTTGAAACATGAGCTATTTCAGTGCAATTTTATAGTGTAACTAACTTTATTGTAAAATTTAGACGCGTTGTTTACAAAATCCACCCTTAAGAGAAGAAGAATACTTTCATAAACTTTCCAGATTTCCTCGCTACTGTAGAACGATATTGCATCCAATAAAACATTTCTCTACGAGATTTGGAGCTACGACGTGTCTCATGTCGAACATTTAACTTCAACACATATATAGCTTTATATCCAACACTTGAGTGTGCTTTTCGTATTGTTTAATACAATCTGTGATTCATATATCGTATATAAACACACGTTTTATCACGTGACTTGTTTTATAAATGAAGGTAACGTTATCGCAACATTCTAAATTGCCATCTAAACATCTCTTTACAATGATAACAGTTTTAACGTTGCATATATTTTGACATTGAAAGTCTCTTTTTATTTACAAGTAAGAACATTTTAGACACCTCTAATCTTAATTAGAAGTGTCTAAAATGTCTTATTTTTCTTTTCATTTTAGGATATATTGTGAACGCTAAGATGAAGAAGAAATGACTGTATATTGAAGCAATTTTTGCGATAATTTATTTTGTTCATATAGGTAGACTAAAAAATATTTAAAAATTAAATATAATAAGGATAATTACTAATCAATTATTGTATGTTGGCAATAGCTTATATCTAGAATTGAGTTTAATACAATCGTTGGTAACATAACTAGCAAAACCTGATTTCTTGCAATTTTCGTTTGAACTAATCTAATTTCCACTATAGAAAGCGGACTTTTTACACGCGTGAAAACTTATAACATAAATCAATGTTTAAATGAAGGAAATAAAATAATACGATAAAATATTAATAATTAGCAACAATCATAGAGACCATGCATTCAGATTTAGTCTTAATCTTTGTTTTTATACGCAACGATTCAGTACACAAACTAGCGCGGGGTGTCTTGGACACCACATGCTCAAAGCTTCAAAGCCGTAACTGAACAACAACTCACTGCATACTGGCGAAAACCGGTTCGAATCACTAAAATTACTGTAGTTTGAAGGTACTATTTTGGAAGGTATTGAAGGTACTGTAGGTATTATTTAGACCTATAGCAGGGTAGCTCACTCCCTCGGTGAAGGAACACAAAATTTATCTTCCTGGGGTGTGTAACTAGGATGTGACCTCTAATTATCCAACAGGAGTCACCGGCCACTGGTTTCGATCCAGCAACCTTTGACTTGGGCTACCTGAGCTACCGTCCTGATGTCAAACCACCGAAAACCATTGGACTGGGACGGTGGCGACGTCCTGTAATCCAGCTACTTGGAGGTCACGAATTGTGGATAGTTGTGAGAGATGGTCGGTGGGTGTAGTGTTCTCATGTGTGGATTAACGTCCGCACTATTAAATAATACGTTAATCCGCATAGACCATCCTCATAATGAGACCAATTCGTAATTCAGAGGCCTTGGTTCGTATTCTACATTAAACTGTAGGTCCATTAGTTGCCATCGGCTGCTGGGCTATTAATTAACAGCCCTGTCTAAGGAACATGTCAGTAACAAGACTACAAGATCGCGCCACAATCATCCTACACTCAATCCTCATATATACTTGGCTTAAAATACCTACATTGTAGTATGGTTGCCATTTCAATGATCTAATCTAATCTAATCATATCGTAAATTTTTCGAGTTGTGTGATAGCAAGCTTTTAAAAATTTTATTTAAGGTATTCTCACTATTGTTAAAAAGTATACCAAATTAAAAACAAAAACAACAATGCAAACATAACGAACAAAATTGCGGATCTGAGAGTAACTGACGACATTTGGTGGTTTTATGTGATGCTTAGATTTCATCTTGAACAGGAAAAATACCTCAAGAGGTTGGTAGAGAGTTCTGAATCACCCTGTATATGATTATTAAGTGGCGACAGTTGTTGTTTATCCACGCATGTGAACATGGACATGGTTAGACTCATGTTAACGTTTTCCCGCAGATTGTTCCAGGAACGCGTCTCTACGTAACGATTGTGAGGCGGAAAACATTCACCTGTTCAAAGATGCAGCACGGTCGTAGCTTTAAATAAACGGACGCGTTTATTTTCATTGCTGCAATATCGCATCTTCTGCCGGCAGCGAGGTTGAGCATTATTAAAATATTCTTTTCCAGAGCATAAACAAGTCACAAGATAGGAATAATGCAATACTGCAGGATTTATTTATTTTAGGAGTAAAATTTCCGCCCGGATCCTGTATAGTCGTGAAGGTCCCTCGTCCATCTTTCCTTTTCCATGTATATTCTACATAGACATATTTAACACGATGTTTGTTAAGACATTTGTGTTATTTATTAGTTTTTTATACAAATAAATTCGTAGACATTATAAGTTCTCTGATTGTAAAGTTCGTGTTTGATAGAAAAATATTCTTCTTTCATGTATATCCGTGAAAGTATTTTAAAATTATTACCGTTCTTGCATAGTAACTGATAAAAAAACTCTATAAATTTAAAATATTTGTATGGTTTCTTACATATTTTAAAATTTTGGATTACGATTAATCTCAATTAAAAATTAATGGTATCAGTGGACTGACACATACTTTCCACTTAAATTAAATCTAAAAATACAACTTTTGATTAAACTACCATATTCTTTAAAGTTTATCTAAATATCGTTTAAAACTTATAGTTTCAAAAATAATGATTAGAGTTTTACAACTATCTATAAGAGAAAATAAGTTTATAACGTTATAAACTAACGATTTTAAGCTTCTGATATTATTTTAGACGTATTAATAAAAACTCACAAACCCTAGAAAAAATGCTTGTATTTAAAATTAACGTCCGCACCATTGCATACAACGTTAATCCGCAAAGAACATCCCCATAATTAGATCAGGTAGTAATGCTGATGAGTGGTTCGGACTACTCGTGAAACTGTAGATCCCTTAGATATGCCATTGACTATTAATTTAACAGTTCTGTTTAATATACATGTCAACCTTTATCAGTAACAAAACTTTAAGATCGCGCCACAATCATCCTACACTCGTTTCTCTTTCATACTTGGCTTAATATACATACCTTGTGGTACGGTCATCATTTCAATAATCCAATCTAATCTATAGCAGTTAAAACAGATGATTGGGTCCAGAATAGATCCGGCGACCGTCATGTTCCTAGGTCACACGTCACCAGACCTAGTGCCTAGTGCATTCTTGATGTCCGTCATTTGGCGTTTTCACACCGAAGATAAAATATTTATCTTACACTCGATAAATTAGAGATTTAATAACGAGCCAACAAGTATCACCTTTGTTCAGACAGAGTGTGTCCGTTGTAATTACAAATGGCAGCTTTGCTTTTGCACGGGATTGCAAAAACGAACAATGTCATAAAGAGCGTCGGAGGCTAGCTTTTCACGGAGGCCGGTAATTAAAATCTTTCGAGGATCCACAAACGTTCGCAGCTTTAAGAATTAATTACTTTGTTGGAAAGGCAATTTTACAATTTCATTAACTTCGATTTCATTTTGTAAATTAAAAGTATATTTCAGGCAGTAGGTTTAAATTGTACTAGGTCTATTATTTATTTATTTATAATTATTTATTTTGAATTACCAGTCTGTGTACATGTAGTATGTTCCAATGATTATAATAACTAAGCAAGTTTTACAAATTTATCTATTCTCCAAAAGAATTACATGGGCAATGAGTTCGTGAGTTTGCTACCGTAAGAAACATTAAATTTGGGGATTTTATGATAAAACAAGATAGACTTACATACGGTACCAAATTTTAGAAGAATATTTAAGTAAATAAGTGAGTTATTAATTTTGAGTTATCCTCCATTAGATTAATATTAGACAACGTACTGGGTTTACCATCTAGACTATCTCAGTAACCAATTGACCTAGAGTCGTGATTCAAAATACTAAATTCCGTGTTTTTTGAGCTGAATGTTAATAAATTCTTTTAAAAATTATATATAAATAAATTGAAAACCCAATTTTTAGAGTTAAAAGAACCCAAAAAGTTCTAGTTTCTAGAACCCAAAAATATAGTCCAATTGCGTTGTCCAAAAACTCATCCAAGATATATAATATTGAATGATCCCTAAAAACGTGCTCAGGGGGTTGAATTATGAACTTGTATAATGGTATTGGGCTTAACTGTCACCATGAATAGCTGAATAGTGAATAGCTCACTTTTCTATTGAAAATTCACTAACAAACGAATTAGTATCTTGACTTGGTTCCTTTTGTCTATGTTAATCGGTCACAGATATACAAAAATTGATGAACCCTGTTTATTGTGGTTGGAGTCTCAGTTTCAATCCGAGGGGCAAATTACTTTATATTTCAAGCAATGTATCTAGATTTGTATTTAAATATTCCGGTGAAACTTGATTTACTTTATAGCTTCTAATACTTGATTTATAGTAGTGTAACATGAAAAGGTTTTTTTTACTTCCCTGTGGGAAATAGGTTAGATCATGGATATGTCTAAAGGAAATGTTTTCAGTTCTTCTGAACATTCTGTCCTTATTCTTATATATTTAAAATTCAATACAATTAGTGTCTATGGAACCTTGTTTCAAATTTGTATTCTACAAATTACCAACAACCCTGCTAAGACATATCCATGTCGAAATTAATATATTTTTCAATCAAGGACATAATTTGTTGTTTTGTCATTAACGACCTTCGAACAACTCATAGTTACGTAAAGAAAAAATATTCATGGCTATCTCGTTATCATATGTTTTACTCGGATATACGTACCCCAAATTATTGATTTGCCTTAAACATCCGCTAGAGTGAATATCTGATGACAGAAATTGGACCAAAGCCATTTTCAGTGGTGCCACCATCAAGGCTGCTTTTTCTACACCACATTAACTTGCATCAAAATCTCATTTCCGTTGGCAACCCTGCATTAAATTAACGAATCCAGGCAATTTTTGTCGAAAGAATATTTCCATCGTTGAAATTTTTAACGTAACTTGATGAGTTGTTGATTTTTTACATAAATGCAGCTTCAAAAAGATAAATAAGCTCAAATATTCCCGTACTTTCATAACATGGTTTATGTGCAAACACGAAAATCTATATTTTAAGAGCCATGATTTTAAAACAGTAGTAAACGTTACAGTAAAATCTTTCATACCATATAATATAAGAAGAGTATTATATGGCCCCAAATTTTACAGAACTTGTTTGCCTTCAATAATTATTCAACTACTTAAGAGGGTCGAGAAATTATGAACGAATAGACCTTCGTGCTGATACTAAGGGAGAACAGAGACCAATTAATAAGACATATCGTTTTCATAATAGTTTTCATATTTAATCAAATTTATTCTTGTTACAGTATTTGGCATTTAATAACAAATATTTTTCTAGCTCAATAACGTAAGGAAATTATATTAGAGGTCAGCTCAAGTTTAGTTCGACTTAAAGGTCTAACTCAGGTTAGGTTTGCAAAAACAAGTTGAAAATATTTTTGAATCAGAATAAAATATCAATCATGTTTTAATTAGTTTGTTCCACTTTGAAATAGCCAAGAAAAAATATTTAATTTATAATAATATGTAGTGTAAAACACGTTTAGGTTCAATCTAATTTGGAAAACATCAGGACGTAAGGTGCACGTCGTCAGTCAACTTGCTGCGTAGAAGAGGGTGACGAACACTGTACGTCACCCCCTTCCCGTCATAAATGAGCTTAATTAGTAATAGTATTAATAGTATGATCTAAACTGATCTAATCCTTGGCTGTTACCACGATACAAATTTTAAAACCATTTATTTCATCGGAATTTTTTTAAATTTCAGATTAGTTGGTAGGAGACATAATATAAATTCGTTCACTAAGATTTAATATCTCAGTACTCAACATTTAGTTTTTATGAGTTAGTCAGCTCCAATAGACCTAATGACTGTTGAAGCTGATGCGCAATTTGAACACGACCATGAGACCTTAAGACAAGCACAGTGGACCGTGAGATCAACGTTTCGGGTCGAGAGTCCGAGAGGGTACCGATACAGTGATGGGGTAACTATCGGTTCCAGAGAAAAATTAAATTTAATGTCTGTGGTCAACTCAGTGCTCATACAAATTCTGAGAGCACCCACTCTTATTTATATGGATTATCTTTAAAAAAAACAATTTCTTCCTTATTCCCAACCGTTTTCAATGAAGCTTGGTTTGCAGCTTAAGGTCACATCACCCAACAAAGTCACTCCAAAAAGCTTGGTATTACGTAGGGGAAAGTTCCCCCATGAGATTTTAACAATTAATTTAATTTTGTTTCTCTTGTTATTTTCAGAAATTGGATGATTATATTTGAAACAATAAAAAAAATGTTTATTTGTATTTAGATAAACATTAAAGACTATGACAGTCTTATTAAAGATAGTCGTTTAAATTGACTTAGGAGAATAAAAGTATGTCAGTGCACTGTGCCGTTTATTCAACTTTGTTCACACTTCTCTCAGGAACCAATAAAGATAATGAAATGTGATCTTCATCACTGTCTCCACGGTTACTCAAACGCATTTTGCCACAGGATCTTTTATAATGAGTCTTATTTTACATAGATATGTCTTAGCTCTGGGGAGGAGGGGGTGTTGGCAATTTGTAAGATGAAACTATGAAGCAGGTTTCCATAGAAACTACTAGAGCTATTGTATTGAGTTTTTAATATATAAGAATAAGAACAGATGTTTAGAAGAACTGATATCTATTGACATATCCATGATCTAACCTATTTCCCACGGAGAAGTAAAAACAATTTTTTAAGTAATTTAAAAAAATACAACATCGAAGAAAACGTACTTAAAAAGCTATAACTTTAGATAAAATCTAAGTTTAAACCCCCTGTGTTAAAGTGTGCTTCAGTAACCATAGAAAAGGCCGATGAGATTTGTATTCAATAAGCTATTTTAGTTTCTGAGATACCTAAGTGTACACCAAAATTGCAGACGTTATATTTAACATGCGAGGTATAGGATTTACCGGGTTTCCTTAAAAATACTTTTAGACATTGGATTGTAATATATAAGGTTTCAAAGAACCATTGAATTCAGATCATTTAAAAACAAAAAAGTTAATTTTGACCCATTTTGTCATCCGATTCATGGATATTAAAATTTTGGAGGAATCCTTCGCTTGCCGTAAATATAGCTAAGCATTTCCAAACCTATGTTTATAGAAACTTTTTCATTATTTTTCACTTGTAGAATACGTCTTCAATTCTTTCCGTTTTTTTCGGAATCACCCTGTATAAGTATACATAATGCGGGACAGTAAAAAAAGTAATTTAGGATAAATTCTACTGTAAAACGTATTTATTTATTAACATATTAATCACGAACCATAATTATTATCGTAAAACAAAATTGTTGAATGGAATTATTTTTGATAGATTCTAATATTATTCGGAAAATATGAACGTAAATAAAATTTTTTAAATGCAAATAATGTCATAGAGTGATTTTTACTTAAAGTTTTAAGGAATTCTACATAAAATATTATTGGATGTAAAAAATGGTTAAAGTATACAGGAATATACGAATATACAGGAAATGTTGCGTATGGTAGAGTACCTATAAATTATACCCCTTGAAATAAACACAATAAATACAACCATTGCTATACAATGAAGTGAACCCATGTAACTGTGAGGCAATGTACGTGACAAAAATGATTAATAGTTTTCTAATTGCTCTCCATAGTTCATACCGCCAAATGCACAACTTCAGCAGGAAGTTCGTATCCTGTTTGAAATAGTTGTAGCCTTCAGTTCACACATATAGGTCGCAAACTGCACCAGACAGTTACAGTACACAACACGAGCTACAATGAAGAACCAACTTTTCTATCTGGTGGCAGTGTTTGTTTTAGCACAAGGCAAGGAGGAAAACGAGTGTGATTTAAAGACGAAGAACAAAATGGAACCTTCTGAATGTTGCAAATCTGCAGCTGATACGGAGTTACTGAAGAAAGAAGCCATAGAGAAATGCGTTGAGAAGTTACCGCCTCCCAAAAAACTGTTAGAGCAGAAAAAAGAACAAGTGTCGGAAGATGACCCCGAACTAAAGAACTACGGAGCCTGTATGACAGAGTGTCTATTTCTGGAGAGTGGGTTTGTAAAAGACAATACGATCAATCGAGATGCAACTAAAAAAGCCTTTTTGGCCATGAATGGGAACTTCACAACAATGCTCTCAAAAAAAGTAGATAAGTGTGCGGATCTTATTGAAAATATGGATAGAAGCAATTTGAAGTGTAAAAGTGGGGCGGGTGAGTTCTCAAGATGTCTGTCGCGAGAATGGTTTCTGAACTGTCCCGACGCATATTGGAACAACGACACAGCGTGTGACGAACTCAAACTACAGGTGACAAAATGCCCACAATTGTATTAAGTTTTTCACAAGTATTTGTTATTGGAGCCACTATTATATTCATAGAGCACATACTAATATTTTAATCAGTTAATACTAACTCAACATATTATCACGCTTTAGAAATGTTGGATTTAGATAAGCTAAATGAAGTGATTCATTATTATTGCTGTTAGTTTTTGTTGAAAAATAGTTAAGTATAAACCCAGTAGAAAACAAAATATTGTTTATTAACTTACACTGTTTACTGAAAATCAGGCTAAATACACATAATAATGACAAATTTAGGTCCCAGTCAATAAAATGTAATTATATAATAAACCAAGAGTAAAGAATCTTCTATGAAAATGACTGTATTTGTCTTTCCCTAAACCCTTATTCCAGATCCAATGTGATATGAGAAGTGAAGTGCTTTGGCGGCTGGCCCAGATCAGTGTTACCAACTTCTTACACCACATTTACCAACATTAGAAACCCATTTATGTTGGCAGAACTGCATAAAACTGTAATGCCATTGATATTTAGTCATAACACTAACAAAAAGCTACATGGTAATAAAATACTGGAAAGTGAAAAACTCAGTGGAAAGGTCTTGGTTATTATTAAATATTCATGAGAGAAAAGGAGCACAATACTTTAATTCGTGTTTTTTCTTTTACTCTTTATTTTAGATTTTTTATTTTAGAAATACTGTTCCAAATGGAATTTCACCCGTTTAAGATAATAAATTAAACATTGATAAACAAGTAGCATGGACTTTGAAATGTGTATTTTCGAAACACAAAATCATTTTTTTTTATTATTTGTTACGTTTAGATTACAAAATCATATTGGGCACGGTATAAATTTTTACATTGTCAATATTCAATATATTTAAAAACTGCTTATCCAGTAATATTCTATATAAATAATCAGTTTTGTCTGAGTTATTTATTTTATAGTTATTTTTACGTTTCGTGTGTCAGAGAAGCCGAAAGAACGAGCTTTTAAAAACCCACTTTTTCCGCGATATTAGTCGCATTTTGCTTTCAGTTTTTAATGAATCGCCTGCTGGTAATAATCAGCTGTCTTTGTAGTTTTTAACACTAAATTGTTTAAGCATTGATCATCACGTACAAAAGTGATTTAATAGAAATAAATAAACATGAGCTGTCGAATAAAAACCAATACTGGTTTCTTTACACTGATCATTGTTTTTAAACCTATTTAATGGGAGTCGGTTGTCCCTATCTCTGTCATGTTAATTTAATGTAACTTTGAGGTACATTTTTTCAGTAACTAGGCATCATAATTTTATGATTTTTTTATTTTATTCCTTGTATACAATTGTATGCCAGCATAGAACCTTTAAATAAGCGAACTAATTTTATTTTCTTCTTTTTGAAAAAAAATTAAAAATTGCATATAAAAAATTGTTTACAACTTAATGAAAATTGTATAAATAACCTCATAATAATTTCTTATGTTCATATTAAAAGTAAATTTATTAGAAACAAAACTAAAAAAACAGAACTGAAATATCTATGCAGTTTAGGAAATAATGTACCTTTTGAGGGAAAACACGATTTTCGGATAATCAGCATTGTTTCAGTGACAGCTGGGCAATTGTTTCCAAGAAGAGACAAAAATGCCTGTAAATATGGTTACAGTTATCAGAATTTAATATTTTTTTCTCTAAAATGATTGTAAATACCCCCCATCGCAACAGACCTGCGTACTAGCGAATTTGCAAATCAATAATATAATAATAAATAATAATTTATGACAAGTTTTTGTAATTATCTGTCTATAAATATGAAAGTAAGTTATTTACCTATTCTCTATAAGATTGATATAGGAAAGAGTATGCAGGTTTGCTGCCGTAAGGAACATTAAAAGTAGGCATTTCTAGCGTAAACAATTTTTATTTTGAGCATTTATACCAAGTTTCATCAACATCAGTCCACAAATAAAGGAGTTTGCCTATTCTCTATATGATTAACATGGGAAAAGAGTATGCAGGTTAGCTGCCATGTTAAACTCATAAACTAAAATTTTTAAGCATAAATGGATGGATCTCAACCACATGAAGCTAAATATAAAGTTTCATCCAAAAATATTGGTTGATAAGTAAAACATTAATTTTTCCTTATCCTCCATAAGATTAACATTGGAGCCCCAAAATAACACATACTGTGTTTAGATTTTTTTATATCTCGGCAACCGTTGGCTAAACTTTAAGGAACTAAATTGTGTGGTTTTTAGCTGGTTCTAATGGTGAAATATTAAATTTAAACATTTTTTATTTATACAGGGTGTTTCAGAATTCCCTACCAATACTCTAGGGCATTGTTCCTGGGTAAGAAACATATCTAAATATCATATTTAAATTGTCCGGAAGTCCATAGTTACTCACACAGCCACCATTTTGTTTTTTTCACTTATAATTTTTTTCTGAATAATGGTCAAACGTATGGAGTTGAAACTTTGCACAAACATTTATGGCAAATAGACGAAGCTACAAAAAAATGATGACGATTTCTCAAATTCATAAAACAAAATGGCAGCCATTTAAAATTTTGTTTCTCAAATAACTCGTGAACCGCTGATTTAACAGAAAATTTACAACAATAACATTTTTTAGGTAATGTAAGATTAATAGATTTTAAAGTTACATTCCATCTATGCCCTGTCATTTTAGAGGTACTGGTGTCAGGTAACGTATAAAAAACTAATCTGTTCATAAAACCATATTACTAGATATCAGGTACTTAAATTTACAAGTACAGATACAAATTTAGTTTTTTACAATTACCAAAACTGAGTTTCATGAGATATTTTAAAAGTAATTTTCGTATCAGCAAATCTGCTACAAAGCGAATTTCCATTGATTTAGAAATTGTGATAATTCAAACAAAAACTTAATGATAGGTCAAATGAGGAAGTTGTATTGATTTGCTTATTCTTTTAAGGAATAATAGAAGAAATTATTAAGAAGGTTTGCTGCATCAGAAACAAAAATTTAGATTTTTCAGCATAAATTATTAGATCTTAACTGTATAAATCAGTATGCAAATTTTATTGTGATATTTTAAATAATAAGTGACCAACTTTAACTTTTCCCCTTAAGTTTTAGATATTGAAGCTCTAAAGGACGATATATTCTTTTTATCATTTTTCTATACCTCAGTAACTGCTTGATCACATAATATATTCTAAGTAAATGAGTTCTAATTCTAAATTCTAAGAGTAAATATTCTAAATATTTTAAGATGAATTTTCTACACTTTCTTTTATTCTATTTAAACAGACTTACTGAGTTTTATGAAGATCGGTTAAAAAAAGTTTAAGGTTAAAATTATTGATTTTCTCTTCAATTTGACCGAAATAAGCTTTTCACAGAGTTTGGCACTACACTCATGGGACACTGCGAATATAAATTTTAATAGTTTTGTTTTTGGTTTTTGGTCGGGACCCCAAAACAAAAAATCATCATAGTCCCTAACTTAATTCTGATCATGACACCTTTGGTAATAGCTTCTTCCCTATGAAAATAATTCTCTGAAATATATGAATGATAGAAAATTGTAATTTATTTTTTTAATTTATACTGTTAAATTCCGCCAATCAAAATTCTCCTGCAGCTCATAGAGGTCACAGCTTATCAACAGGTCTCTTGTTGCGGACCATGGTGACTTCGTGGTGACGGCACACCCGTTGTTGCGTGGTGGAGCACAGACAGTAGTAGTGGGGTCGGAGGTGATCCTCCGCGTGGGTGCAGCTGTAGGTATACTTCCCTCTCTCGCAGTACAGGTTCAGGTCCAGTGTGTCGTTGGTCAGTACTTTGGACAGCAACATTCGGTAGAGAACCTGATAAGTAACATTGGTGGATCTGAATCATTCCATTTACTGTCCGAATGACTAATGTGTGGGATTGGAAGCCTATCCTCACCACTTATTCTTACTGCCAAAAATACATTATAAAGTATTTTAACCCTAGAAGTGGTAAAGTCGTAATTCACAACGCATTTACAAATTCAATAAGAAGTGTCAGATGGAGGCATCTGTCATCAATTTAGTGAACTTTAGGCACTCGGTCAACTTCGTAACAGTGTTGCCCTCTGGGGGCAAGCAATTGAACCTGTTCACGCAGGTCACTAAATTGCCAGTAGGGCATGTCTTATAGCCAAGTAAGCACACTCTACTCCTTAGCATGGTGGCATTGGCTAAAGCGCTACACTGACGAGTGTAACGTTTTAGCCATTCAGAAGTGCTAGGGTTCGAATCCCGACTATAAGCAATCCCAATTTGGCTTGCAAATGTGTGGTATAGAGAAGTGGGGGGCCCACCTTAAATAAATGGTCTTGGGTGGAAGTTGAAGGCATTTGTAGGCTTAATTGGGATTGCAGTATACACATGTTTTGCTTTTGTGGTTAGTAGTTATAAGGAGGTGGGTATGTTTTAATTTTTTTTTGTTTATACTTAATATTTCCAGAAGATATAAGTAATTATTTTTATGTTACAGTTAAAAGTAAAAAGCTTGCCACTTCTGGGGTTAAGTTATATGTTTTGAGTTTGAGGGTCAGTTTGATGAACTTTATGATAAAGCTTTGTTACGGACAAAAATCAGCTGATGTATTTACCAATATCGCTAATTAATAGCCTGATTACAAAAACTAACTGGGTTCAGTGGATGGTTAACATATATGTATATGTTTATTGTTTATAGTTATTGAAAATATTTCAAACAGTATACAAACTAAATACAAGTTATATTAGGAGTTAATATACAAAAAATGTTTTAGTGCAATAGTAAAGCTTACGATCCTGTCGCTTCAATATCAAAGTCTTACAGGACCCTAAGTCGTAATTTGCTAAATCGTAAATTTCCTTCTTTAAATATGAAGAAAAATGTGCTGAAAACAACATAAAACACTTTTTTTCTTGTATTTCTCAAAAACATACTTCATCAAGGGGAGATCCATACCCCCAGACCCCCTGCCCAGATGCTATGTTCCCCAAACAAATGACCTCTAATTCCACTCACATAATTAGTATTTATTTCAGCCACGATATTCCAGACAGACCTCCATGGATCATTTAAAACATTGAAAAAATATTCTATATCAACTGTTTGTATTTTTCACCCCCCATAGAATAATAAGATTTTTTTGATCAGGTTCTAGCAGAACATAAACCGGAAAAGGATGAAGCTCAGAAAATGGTAAGCACATGCCTCATGCTCAAAGTTCATCTCTAGACAGTAATCAATATTTTGTTTTCACAATAGGTTGAAGAAATAGTACAGCTAATTTAACAGGAGACATTTTCATTAAATATATGTATGTCAAACCGAAAACCTCAAAATGCAGGGATAATTACAGAAACGTAAACTAAATAAAAAATACAACAGTTACAGTTAAGGGACTGTCAGCTGCTGGAATAACCATTTGCACTGTAACATTTGATAATTCACTAAATATCAGTTATTGATATAAGAAAGTTGTCAAATCTAATGGTACTTTCATGTATTAAGTTAATTGATATATTGGAATATAGGTGTGAGTAGAATTTTTGATTAGGGTTTGAATAGGATAAAGATCATAAAAATATATATTTACTTCTCTCAGGGAAATAGCTTATATTATCAGGAATATCTCTGGAAGGAATGTTTCCAGTTCCTCTAAACAGCTGTTCTCATAACCATATGATGTCAATTCTGTTTCATGTTTTGGGTCTCACAAATTTCTAACACCTCTAGCCCCTCCCCAGAATTTAGATTCTCTGTCAAAATCTTTTTGTATTACTATCAATAAACGTTTATACGTACTGTTCAAATCTTGGTTTGCTTAATAGATCCCAAGCCTATATCAGAAGCATTTATGTGTGAACAAAATATGGGAGAAAAAGACTGCCATCATGTTTTATTTTTGTTTAATTCCTTTCCCTCCGCTATAAGGTCAACATTGGTACATTTTTTAATCCAAAAAATAATATGTGGCCAAAGACAATCTAATGGTGTTGCCCAAAAAGAAAAACACTATAATCAGTTACCGCACTAGAAATCATATCATCAAGAAAGAAGATATTTACTTACCCTACAAGTTTTTTCTCCAATCTGATTTCCCCTGAGGAAAAGCCCTTGAACTGGATTCTCTTTTTTCAAGCAATTCAATATATCTAAAAGACCATCATCTGATATTTTGTTTCTTGAAATGTCCAAAAATATTAAATTTGAATAAGGAAACTTCTTACTAAGGCTCCTGTATGAATATTGTATGGTTAATTTTACTGTATGAGTAAAATTTTGTAAAAATAAAATGCAAATTTGTTTCCAAACTTAGTATCAGCAATGATTTACTACATTACATAGGAAGTAAATAATGTACATATTTAATTATCTCCACATCCTAAACTACAATAAATAAAGTGAACATGGAAACTCGACATTGTGGTGTTATCTTTATATTTACACTATGTATAGGTCTATATTTTTTATACAATTGGAACACAGTGAAGATGAATAAGTGATAGGGTACATGAGGCAACATAGATAGATATAGATGTACAGAAATATAGATATACATCGATACAAATTAACATTATAGATTTAATTAATTAACATTTATAGATATAAAATAGTTTTATTTAGTTATAAATTGTAAAGTTTGTTCTTGTTCTCAATGAGACGATAAAAAAAATCCTAATCCTAATCTTATTTATTACAAGTTATAAAATAAAATTACTTAAAAAACTTTAATTTACGTTTAATTTTTTTTCTTCATTCAAGTCCATTTTTGCATGGTATCTAATGAAGTAATTTAATTAACCAAAATAAATATTTTTTGCTTGTGATGAATATTTTATTCTTCCCATTGCTCGTATATCTCAATGTTGTTTTAGGAACAAGAACCTACACCTTCAAATGTTATAAAGTTACAACAGTTTTCTAATCAAGATAGAAGATTATCTAGATTCAATATTATTCCAAATTATTTACCATACCAACAAGAAAATAAAACTAAGCCATAAATGTAAATAGTAAGGTACATGAAACTAGGTAATAAGTAAGTAACATAGGTAAATAGGTTTAATGATATAATTGAAATTGACTAACTTTAACCCCATATGAAGTACCAAGTGGCAAAATTTGCGAAATCAGGTTCCTAAAACAACATTTCAGATCTACAGGCAATAGAAAAGTAAATAAATTTTATATATACAGGTACAAAGGTTTCAAAAATTATATAACACACAATATTTTATTCTGTTCTGTCTTTAGTTGGCATGGTAAGTTCCTTCTAAAAATCAATATTTGTCATTTACATTGATTATGGAGATTAAATCTGTTTCAAAATTATTCTATATTGAATTGTTATCTTATGGTGAGAAATGTTAGTACTGATAGAGAAAATTTAATTTACCGAAGGACTAAATATTTGAGTTGAGCTTTTCTTTTTTTATGCCACGAATATTAATACTTTTTAATATTTTTAGATTTTGAAGAAATAATAAGTACCGTATGTTGCATCTTTCAGTATGAGTTATTAGCCATGTAAAAAGCTACTAAGATATATAAAATATAATGATAGATAGCTTTGAAATGTCCAATGGCCCCTTGAATGAATCAAGAAGTGTTGAGATTATTATTTAATAAAATCATTTAGAAATACAAATCACTCTATTATTAAAAACTTAATTAGTAATAATAAGTCAAATTGCAACAAACCCAGCTGTGTTGGTTAGAGGTATCTTGCTTACCAGGGTTGTTAATGAATGACCAAGTTAGTTAATGAAATCGCCAGGTATTTTAAGCCATGTATGAATGAGAAAAGAGTGTAAGATGATTGTGGTGTGATCATGTAGTCTTGTTACTGACTAAGGCTGACATATTCCTTAGACAGAACTGTTAATTAATCGCCCAATGGAATATCTAAGAGACCTACAGTTAAAGTGGAGTCTAAACCATTGTCTCTGATCTACGAACACGAACTGGTCTAACTATGAGGATGGTATTGCGGATGAACTTAGTATTCAATGGTGCAGACGTTAATCCACACCAGGGATTATTCCACCCACCGACCATCACTGGTTTTTCTATTTTTCACTTTTGAATTCATTTTTAGATTTTCAAAATTACTACTCTGGGCAAATACAAATTGGACATCATATGACATCCACATTCCTTAAAGGGTTAAAATGTAAAAAAAATGCCACTGGCGCTGATAACCATTAACCCTAGAAGAGGTAAAGTCATAATTCACGACGCATTTACAAATTCTATAAGAAGTGGCAGGTGGAGGCATCTGTCGTCAATTTAGTGAACTTATCACCTTTGTGACGGTGTTGCCCTCTGGGAGTAAGCAACCGAACTTGTTCACGAAGTGCACTAGACTGCCACCGGGCATGTCTTTTAACCAAGTAAGCGCTTGCTACTCCTATGCACTTGTGGCTGAACCTGCTAAAGCACTGTACGGACGAGCATAACGTTCTTGTCATTCGGAAGTGCTAGGATTCGAATCCCGACCATGAGCAATCCCAATTTGGCTTGCAAATGTGTGGTATAGGGGAGTGGAGGGCCCACCTTAAATAAACGGTGGCCGGCTTGGGTGGAAGTTGACAGAATTTTTTTTTTATTGGAAGGGGCGGATTACTCCCAAGGCACTTCAGCCGTAGCGGCTTTTTGCACACCCCTGTGTGGGTTGCGGCATTATCACATAGTGAAAGCCATTGGTGATTGGAGGGTTTTGAACCAGGGACCTTGGGTACCAAAGCCTCGCGCTCTACCCCTAGACCAGCACGCTCCTCTCGTTGACAGCATTTGTAGGCTTAATTGGGATTACAGTGGACACCTTGCTTTGACACTTGCTTTTGTGGTTAGTGGTTATAAGGGGGGGCATGTTTTATGCTTTTTTTTAATTTATACTTAATATTTCAAGAAGATATTAGTAATTATTTTTGTTACAGTTAAAATTAAAAAGCTTACCACTTCTAGGGTTAAATAAGTTAAAACCAATCTCCCACAACTCTTTACCGCTCTTGATAGTACAATACTATCCAAAGCAACAGTCATGGTTTTCAAACCTGGCTCCTGTGTTTCCAATATTGTTGTTGCTGACAAATAATGACTGTAACGGTGGTTTTCTTCCAATATAATCTGCGACAAATTCAATCCCATGATCACCAATTCCGTTGCATGACAAATCGAGCAGAAGGATCGTTGAGTTGTGCCTCATGCCTTCCATGAGCAGTTCAATGTCGTGGTCGGAAAACATTATCTTCTGCAAGTGAAGTTCCTTCAGAGTTTTGTTAATCTGCAGAAATAAATTAGAAAAAAATACTGTGACAGAATTATAGTAAAACAAATGTGAGTTAAACAAATATATCAGAGCATCTACTACTTTAAAATTATTAAGTTCAGTAGAATTTTAAAGTACTGTATTTACTTATAACATTTTCTGGTTTAGGTGGCTTCTAAAAGAAAAGTGAACACTCTCGTTACCACCTGACTTCCAATTCACGTTCGATAGAGCGAGATAGCAATAAGAAAAGGTTGGGTTATGTGTATCAGTACAGGCCCGATGGGTTGACCTTACCAAGTCCAGGGGAAGACCCTTGCCCGATCTGTCCTACCACACACTCGCCGAGTTGGCGAATTAGGTCTCCAGCTACACTAAGAGCCCAGACCACTCACACTAAACTCTCCTTGTTGTTGGGAACCTAATTATGTTCATTTGAAAACCAGCTGTATAGTTGGCTCATATTGCACCAATATTCTTTAATGTACCCAATATTAATATCCATACTGATGAAGGCTAGTTAAAGTACATTTAAGGGAATATTTAATGTTACGATAGGTCATATAATTATGTGTAGAGGATCCAACCACTTTTTGACTGAAGTTTACAAAACCGCTGTTGTGAATTTTACCGTCAACATCTGTTGTAAAACGTCAGAGACATGATCAACTTGGAGCATATGACCAGGTGGACCCAACACCCTGCTGAAGTTGATAGACTGAAGTGTGGAGTTGGTAGTGCGAAGTACAGTAGTGAAGTAAACCAGGGCTCCGATGTCCATGTCTGTCTCTCCAGCATCGACATGTGTAAGACATGTGTTGGTTGATAGCATCATTGCCAGGTTTTTCATTCCCTAAAAGTACCAGAGGTGAAGGGTGTGTTTCTAATGCTTATTCTACAGTGAAATAAAGAAGTTTTATTGTTAAGAAGTGTTACCCTTGCAATGAAACCTTTATTTTCCTAGTGTAGGCTTGACTTGAGTGGATGTCTTTTTGTGTGCTCCAGTAGTTTTCCCTATTTCTCCTACACCCCAGTCTGATGCTTATATTTCAATTTGAGTGAGTCATATGTGCATGATGTGTCAAATTTTACTCAGATTGCACCCAGAATGTGCATGTGGACTATGCCCAAGAAATAGTTTGAGCCATAATTGGAAACATTGACCCTTAAATGAACATTTTTAGAGGTATAAGTCATTCATTGAAACTTATAAACCTTTAAAATGTAAAACATTTCCCCTTCTTTTTACAAATACAGAGAATTAAAAAATTTGGATTGATATTTTACTTATGAATCCTTTTTTGACTTGGCTCATATTTTATGTCTTAGCTCTGTGAAGGGGTGTTAGCAATTTGAACTAAACATTTTGAAATTTGGGGGTGAAGCAATTTGAAACATAAGAACAGCTGTATTGATGAACTGAAAACATTACCGTTAGACATCCATAATCTAACCTATTTTCCAAAGGAAAATAAATACAAACATTTATTTACTATATAAAAACTTTTTTTTTCTTTACTTTTATGATAAAAAAGATACAACAGTAGATACACAGATGTTTTCCATCATTTTCCATATGTTTTAGTAATAAAAATGTTTGTATTTACTACCCTGTGGGAAATTGATTCAACAAGTTCAAACAAGATTCAAACAAGTTCCAATCCATCTAGAGCTACTTGGAAAGTTGTTAATAGCGAACTTGGCCATCTTGGCTCCTCTAATTATCCTATTATTCTGTCAAAAGACGATAAAACTATTGAAAATCCTAATGATGTTGAAAGGGTTTTCAATGAATTCTTTCTTTCTGTGGGCAATCAGAATAATCGGCAGGCTTGTCTAAATGCGGCTCTGGATTATGTAGATCAAACTAATGTACACTGTTTATCAAGAGATCATCCCATGTCTGTCTTTCTCCCAACAAATAAAGCAGAGGTTCTTCATGTAATATCAAAATTGAAAAACTCAACATCTAGTGGATGGGATGGTGTAACTTCCCGAGTTCTGAAGGGTTGTGCAAATTCGATACAGTTTGAGGACAATTGGATGGTGTGTCCTCAGGAGTCCCTCAGGGCTCTATATTAGGCCCCTTCTTATTTTCGGTTTATCTGAATGATCTTCCGAACAATATGAAATCTCATATTGTGTGTTATGCTGACGATACAACTGCTCTGTCTTTCTCAGGAGATTTAGATGGGCTAAAGTCTGCAATGAATCAGGAATTTTTCAGCCTCAATAAGTGGTTTTCTTCAAATGGTCTCCACCTAAATGAAGAGAAAACCAAGGTGATGGTTTTCTCTCCAGCAAATCGAGATTTGGAGGGTTTCGATGTAAATGGAGTCATACCTTCAGATTCTGCTTCCCTCCTTGGCGTTACCATAGAGAAGGGACTCTGCTGGTCTAAGCACATTGACACTCTCTGTTCCAAACTATCCTCCCTCACGTTTGCATTTAAGGTGCTGATGCCTGTTGTGAATATGGAAACCATTCTTCAAATTTATTATGCTTATGTTTACAGTAGGATGAAATATGCTATTGGTTTTTGGGGATCGTCAAGTGAGATGCTAAGGGTTTTCAGGCTTCAGAAACGGATTGTCCGGATCATCTGTAAAGCAGGAGTCCGTGATCATTGCAAACCATTCTTTCAACAACTAAATATTTTAACTCTTCCAGGTGTGTATATTCTGGAAGTCATGTCTTTCTTTAAAAACAATCCTCATCTCTTTGAATGCAATGTTGCCCGACATCACTATAACACTCGCCATAAAAGTAATTTGGTACATCCTATTCATAGACTGACAATTCTCGAAAAGGGTATTCATTACTCTGCCCAACGATTGTATAATGCGCTGCCTCTGTATCTGAAAAAAATTTCAAACTCCAAATTATTTTTGAGAAAATTAAAATTTATGTTGCTTGAGAAGTGCCCCTACTCAGTGAAGGAATTCCTTTCAGACTGTGCCAGAGTTTAGTGTAAAACTGTTGTTAATAATTCTGTTATATAACTGTTGTTAATATTTGTTATTTTTTTGTTAATATTGATTGAATTATTGTTGAATTATTGTAGTATTGAATTATTGTAAAATATTATAGACTGCTTGTAACAATTGCTTGTAATATTTGTAACTATTGACACGTTTCATATAACTCTTGTTATTCACGAAATAAAGATTATGATTATGATTATGATTATCCCTGTGGGAAATTGATTCGATCATGGATATGTCTAAAGGGTGTTTTCAGTTCATCTGAACAGCTGTTCTTATTCTTTTATATAAAAATTCAATATAATTGCTCTGGTAATTTCTTTGGAAACGTGTTACATATTTTCCATCTTCAAAATCACCAACACCACCCCAGAGCTAAAACATATCCATGTCAAAATTCATTTGATTTGTACAGTATTTGATGGCTCTAATAAAGTTATAGGAATGAAGGCTGATTAAGAATATTTTTGATATCCAAGTATTCAACTCAGTCCACTTCTTTTCAAAGCAAATATTGCTTAATTAAGTAAATAAAAAATACTTTTAAACATTGTGCAAAAGATAATAAAACTATAGGCCTAAAAAGTACTTGGACTATAAAGTTTAAGACATTTTCGTTACAGAATTTACCTCTGGTCCAATTTTATTTCCGTTTATCCTCAGTGATTTTAGTTTCAAATTTGTAGCCTTTGACAAACAAACTATGCCCTTTTCTGTTATGTTATTATTCATCAGATTTAGTTCCAGAACAGACTCATTTTCCTTTAAAAAAAACACATAAATCAAACTCATATAATTGTTTGTCAAACAATTTATTACGCATAGGTTATTGTACTACCCCACCTTGTTATCGTATTCGAACATCATTTAAATGTTTGAGATACATTTGCTACTGTTTTCTGACCAAACTAAGCTGGTTTTGAGCATTTGATATTCTGTAGAATAAGATTAAATCAAATAACAGCCCACGGGTAAGAGCCTTATACGAGTAAAACTAAAGAACTCCAGCAGTTACTTCACATTTATTGTTAATTTACTAACACTGTAAAAGTAGTAAATACATAAACTATTTAATCTGTATACTGGTCTACAACTATCTTAATCAGACAAGTAAATATTTTTGAATTAAGA
The DNA here is from genome assembly GCA_023375725.1 of Nephotettix cincticeps. Classification (NCBI taxonomy): domain Eukaryota; kingdom Metazoa; phylum Arthropoda; class Insecta; order Hemiptera; family Cicadellidae; genus Nephotettix; species Nephotettix cincticeps. The sequence continues at coordinate 67,838,068 of CM041788.1, forward strand.
GAGTAACTAAAACATGTCTGTATGTATCTGAATACTATATTGGTTTGAAACTGGTCATCTTTCAAGTAGCTTATAATCATTTACACACGGTGTTTAAAAACCACAATTTTAATTATTTTTCTTGAAAATAAATTGTTTTGAATAACAATTTTAGGATGCCATAACTATATCAGTGCATGAATTCGTCCTCAACGAATTTTTTGAGGTCTTTTTGAGGTCCTCAACAATGGCTTTGTCAGAAACAGGGCTGTGGACAGCCCCAGGCTTCCAAAAAAATGATTTTTAAAATTTATGTTAAATTGAACTTCAAATATTACGTCTTATGCATTTATTGAGAAAATACATCATTGTTACCAATCACGTACCAGTATATAATTAATTGCAAAGTTAAATACTAAATAAAAAATACCCTAAATATTTTCAAATAATTGAGTAGCTTTTGTTGTTGCTTTGTTTATTTGTAGACATGCACGAGTTACTCTCATTTTCTATCTCCATTATGCTGACCATGGGACTCAAACAATGACAAGGCAGCCCTCCACGCAACATTGAACACTGAGCCAACAAGTATTGTGTGATTGTGTGTGTGTCTCATGGTTTCTTTCCATCTTCCACCATGCCGCGTTGTACCAGCTAAACTCCACTTCTTAGCCACGGCCGCTCCGGGGTGGCGCGTGGGCCCTCTATTCTAACATTTAAAGTGCATTTTCTCGGTTATTCGTCGACGGATTTCGTTCAACAAAGTACCGTTTGATTTGAAATTAAAATTCCAATCTTTTTTGTGTCTTGTAAAAATTGTATAAAGTTAATGGTTTTTTTGTTATTTTAATTTAAATATTTTTAACCGCCGCCATTTTGAAAATATAAAAGCAAATTAAATGATACTTTGTAAATATTTTTCTCTTTAACCAATAAATATGTGTGCAAAGTTTGGTTTCTGTATCTTAATTATTTCTTGATATATATAGTTTTTTGTAAAAAAATAAAAAATGGCGGCTAAAGGCTAAACGAAGGATTTTTCGACAAATGGTTATAGGTTATTTTTTGTTTATTTTGATGAGTACTATCATCCCTCGAAGTTTGTGCCCCACTTTAATGAACACCCTGTATATGTGTCTGCAAACACGATAACTCGTGTAAAAGTGGTCCAATCGAGATCAAATTTGGTAGAAACGTGTATTCCTGCAATTACTCAGACGAGTTTGTAATCCAGACATATCGGTCAATCGGAGAGGTTTTGTACCCCAAAAATGGGTTTTTTTGCATTTTTCTCATATAATTTTTAAAAATTTCAAATTTTATCTTACACCATTACAATCAGCTTAAAAACTGCACAATTAAGTTTCTTTAAGTTTTTCTCTATCTCCAACGGTTAGCGAGATATTAAAAAATCTAAACATCGTATGTAGTATTTTGGGGCTCCAATGTTAATCTTATCCTCCTCAGACGCAAACTTATGGAGGATAAGAAAAAATTAATATTTCCCATATCAATCAATATTTTTAGATTAAACTTGGTATTTACCTTCATGTTGTTGATACCCACCCGTTTATGCTTAAAAATCATAGTTGATGTGTTATCATGGCAGCAAACCTGCATACTCTTTTTCCATGTTAATCATATAGGAAATAGGCAAACTCCTTTATTTATGGACAGATGTTGATGAAAGTTGGTATGAATGTTAAAAATAAAATTTTTATGGTAGAAATGCCTATTTTCAGTGTTCCTCACATTAGCAAACCTGCACACTCTTTCCCATGTCAATCTTATGGAGAATAGACAAATAATTCTCATTTTTATGGACAGATTTTTATAAAACCTGTCACTTATTATTATTATTATATTACTGATTTTGAAAATTGCTGAGTACGCAGGTCTGCTGCGACGGGGGTGTATGCCTGCTAACATAGTAACTCTTGCTAAACTAGACGACGAGAGTATTTATACTTTTCTTCCAAAAATTCCATCTAATTTTATTCTTATTTTAATATAACTTTCCCCTCCACTTACCTCAAGGAATTTAACCAAAATTTGCATCCCTCTATTTGTTATATTATTATAAGCCAAATTTACTGATACCACTTCGGGATTTCTTCCCAAGAATTCACATATTGCGCGTATATCTGTGTCGTCAATCCTTCTCCTTAAACAAACATGAAATTAGATTTGTTCTAATGTAATATAATATGCTTATGTGGCAAAAGTCACCCACCGCTTCATTCGACATAGGCACATGTTAGACTTACTGGGCTACTGTATTATCCCTTAGTTATAACATCAGTAAACAAAGTTTTAAAATACTCCAGTTCATTGAAGAATTGAATGAACATGTAGGGAAATTCAGTTTAAAATTTTCTTTTTTGAAATAAAGTTATAGTAAAAATACTCTTATATCAATGTTATTATTGACAACATTGATTTTCTCCACAGTTTACTCCTAGGCTTCCTGTTCGCATTTCTTTGATCTATGAAACATTAACACTGCAATAGGGGCACGGGCTACAGTTGTAGCTCAGTGTTTTTGTTTTTCCAGTCATTCCGTTATGTATTGTTCTAGGAGGGATAGCACACAGGAAGCTGCCCTTTGCCATTCTTTCTTCATACTCACTGTGTTATTATCCTTGATAGACTGAGCATGTCCGTGTTGTTTCCTGATGAAGTTGTTATGAGTGGCCAAGAACGTTGTTTGTTGTCGGGCACTAATAGTTTGTATTTAAAGTTTTTCTTTTTTTAGTTTTTATCTATCAAAGTTTGTAGTTTTTCAGGTATAAGAACAGACAAACATATAAATTTTTGTATTAAAAAAATATTCTGTAACCATCTAGTTATTTATTTTTATACATACAATCACCTACACAAGTTAATACTAATACTTTGAAAAAATAGGATAAAAAAGTGTATGGGCTACAATAGTAGCCCACACACCCTAATGTGTTATACTTGACGGCACGCCTACTGCAGGATAGGAGTAGCCTAAGAATCTTCCGAACTTTAATGTGGTGAAAATATCACTACCTGATTCTTGAAAACAGCTCTTTTCCAACAAGGAAAAGTATTTTTGTACCCCTTACGTCTAGGTTTCTTTTACACATGCAGGCTAGAAACAAGTCCTTGATTGTATATCTCTCATTTTGCGTCAAAGCTAACTCTGACATTTTGGTAAAACTAATGCGCAAAGTAGTACTATAATGTTTTAAATAGGACTCTTCAACTCAGCATATAAACAAAAGTCAGTTTGACAGTTCACCATGGAACCATTCCAGCTGCTGTTTAACATCTGAAAGCATATATTTCAGCAAGACTAAGGGATATTTTAAAGGCTATACTTTGAAGGCTTAAATTTTGACATGGATATGTCTAAGCTTTGGGAGGTGTTTGCAATTTGACACAAAATTATTTCAGAAGTGACATCATATGGTTTGGAGAATAGCTGTTTAGAAGAACTGAAAAAGTACCCTTCAGACATAAGCATAATCTAACAACCTATTTCCCAGAGGGAAGTAAATAATCTATTTTAATTAGTTAAAACACCTGACCTTATAATCTATTTAAGTTTTAACAAAATTGGAATCCTTGACACTCTTGTTAATTCTATATGCAGTCAAGATTTAAACATTTGATTTCCTAATTTCATAAAAATCTCTTAAGTAAATTCCCTTCAATTTAAATATGAAGTGTCCGCTAATCCAGCTACTTGGAGGTCACGAATTGCGAATAGTTGTGAATGGTGGTCAGTGGGTGTAGTATTATTTTGTGTGGATTAACGTTCACACTATTGAATACTTCGTTAATCCGCAAATACCTTCCTCATGAATAGACCAGTTTGTAATTCAGAGACAGTGGTTCGCACTCCACGTTAAACTGTAGGTCCCTTAGATATGTCATGGACTGTTGGACTATTGATTCACAGTTCTGTCTTAAGAACATGTCAGCCTTAGTCGGTAACAAGATCGCGCTACAATTATGCTACACTCATGTCTCATTCATACTTGGTTTAAAATACCTATCTGGTTAGGTTGCCATTTCAGTTAAAACTAAAGTATAAAGTAAAGTATAGGGCATGATCATTTAATTCTTCATCAAAATAAAGAGTTAACCAAATTTAAAAAAAGGGTTGAGTCAACATAATGACAAAACCATAAAAGCAGTAGAGAACTACTAAACTTCAGTACTAACAAAACAAGAAAAACACTTTGGTTGTGTACTACGAAACTAGTTTGGCGTATTGGGAACCCTGTGTCTTAAAATGATCTTGATCGTTTTCTGATGATTGCTCATTAACAACAATCATCTATATGATGTGTCCAGTTTTCAATTGTAGTAGATAACTTTTATTAAAGCATGGAACCTCTTACATAACCAACATAATATTGCAGTCATTTTTGATGGTATTTAATTATACACAAAGCTTGAAGCTTACAGGATAAATCTTAACACTTTTCACTAGAATCTGCATAAGATATAAAAGATTGGGATGTTCTCATATGTCCAAATATGTTTTTGGACAACATTGTAAAATAGTTATTCAGTTTCATTCAACCCAAAGTTTTGAACCTTTTTTATCAGCCAGGGCACTTCACAGAACATCAAATTGAGATATTGTTGTTTATGCCAAATTAGGCACTAGATGTATCTGAATATGGATGCCACTAATTAAACTTGATTAAACACTTACCTTACATATAAGACCACTCAAACCTAAGAAGGTTTTTAGCCTCACCTACAATGTCACTCCACCTCTCTCAAAACTTGTATCAAGGTGACTTCTACTCCCAATCTTCGTCAAACCTTCCAGTCCTTCCAGCCAAGTCGTGGTCGCTTCCCTCAAGGTATTCCTTGTGATGTAGCTTTGTATCCTGACCTCTTCTCAACACGTTTCCCACCTACCTGAGACTTCTGCTTTTAATTTGTGCTGCTATGTCTGGGACTTTATATAGCTCTCGTAGTTCTCTGTCGGTCTGGATTCTCCTCATTCATAAGCGAGTGTGACTTTGTTTAACATTCCGATTAAACATTTAGCTTGTTTTATTTCCAGCACCATCTGAATTTAGGATGAAATTTCAATGAAACAAAGATTATGGTATTTTAAGATTTTTCATTAATTCCACCATAGTTTGCACCATTCCACATCAGATCTTTAAAAATTACCATCAAAATTACAGAAACCTTTTTTCTTAAGCTAGTTTATTACTCTCAAAATCTGATTTTTAACTCAAACCCCATGATGTATGAAAGCTATGTCATTTTTAAAATCAAATTTAGTTATCAAAACCGTTCAAGGCCCTTATTCTGATTAAAAATACAGTAAATTTTCTATAGTTTGACAACTTTCGTTCTTCTAAGTTGTCCTAATTGTACAAAGAATATAAATATATTTTATAGGTATATTATCAATATCAATAATATTTTTCTTCCAAAAAATCACTGTTGATCGACCAATTGAAATCATTTGTTATACTTTATTCACACTAAAGTGTGCCTGACTAAGCTGTTACTGCCAGATCAGAAGGTTTACAAATGTAAAGAGGGAGGGACAGTTGGAAAAGAGAGAAAAATAGTTTTGCTATAGGTGGATGTTCCAAAAAAATCAAATAATGCAGTTCTGGTTGGCATAGCAGCCTTAATCTACTTTTGTGGAGAATATCAGTCATGGCTGGAAACGTCATTACCGGTACAGCCTGAAGCACAAGTGTCGCAGTACTGAGAGTCGAACTTTTAAGAGTTTACAGTAATTAGTTCTAATATTTTTTCTTCTTCTAACAATAAAAGATTGATGCTTAATCCTTCAATACCCACGCAGGGTGTTTTAAACACTCTGCGCTGTGTACGGGCATGGGCTATCCTACTGGCGGTCTCAGTACCCTTAAACTACACTCTGTTATTGACTAAAACTGGTTTTGGTCAGTATGTAGTGAGCTGATGTAGTCATGAACTGGAATGGACACATCAAACCAGGCCATCCTGTCTGAAAAAAAACTATCGATTGAATGGTCTAACTATCATAGTTAATTGATTGCCTGGCGACAATCAATAGTTACATATTATTCCTTCATTTATAAATTGATGATAATAAAAGTTGTCAAGAGTGTAAGAGATGTGTTTTGTTATTTATGCGGTAAACCTGATTAGTTCAATCGAAAAATGCAAGAACAGGTTTGTGCTTGCTATGTTACCAAAGCTTGTATAGAACTCAATTCACAAAAGCTAAGCAACGATTCCTAAATAGTTTTGCTTATAATTAATTTGTTTAAATCAAATCTTCAGAGGAATAATATATTTATCAAATTTTGTAGAGATTTAACTAACTACTAAATTACTTCACAACTTAAAATTCCGACCGAATAAATTTAGTTAGGTTATTCTAAATAAATACAAGCAGTAGCTTTTTTTCAAAAGTTTATTTTTTTAACAAACTATTTACAGTACAAATATTTTTAACATATTCATCTTTAACATTAATATACACTTTACTAAAGTTCAAATCATAAAAATATATCGTTTGGCTATGCACTTAAAAAATTGCATCATTTAAAATATTTAAATGTAATAGGAAAGTTTTTATTGTAGCATGAACATGAAAGTAAGGATTATAAGAAATACACAGATGAAAAACTCCAAAATATACCAAATTTAGAGTCAAAATTATTGAAAGCAAAATAGTAGTAGATTTAGCCAAATAAGTGAAATCGTATAAAAAGAGTTTTCAGTAAGAATATGTAATTGTAAAAGCTTATTCCAGTTCTAAGGATATACATTATGAATATAAAAATACTATGTCGCACACATCTTTCACACAAACATTTATTTCCCGTTTCATTCTGGATAGCTTGTTCGACAAAATAAATAGAGATTCCATGACGCCCAAGATTTTGTGCTTAACCACTCCAACATTAAATTGTTAAAGAATGTATAAAAAAATCTTAAAGGTTATTTATGGATAAATAACAATTTTTATTCTCATTTCAAAAAGTGATTTTGACGACCAAATACTCAATTCAGTTGAGGATGACAAAGAATTAAGTAGACACGGGTGACTCTGGCTCCAAAAGGAATAAGAAATACAATATGGAACGTAATTCCTTTTCCAATATAACAAATAATGACTTTTTCTATTATTTCACTAATGAAATGTTAACTTTAAAAATAAACTGTTATCTGTAAAAGATCGTGCTTTCCGATTATGAACATAATATATGACTATGAATCACAATTATGTACAAAAATATATTCAGCTGGAATATTTGCTTTTGTTGATTGACTGTTATATTACTGGTTATCTGTTATCAAACAAACCAATCTATCTTGCAAGGGGAGAATTACTTTGAGGAATGTTTACACCCAGCAGAGAAATAATATTAAAAATCCAAAAAATTTTAAAATAATAAAATCCAAAATATTCAAAAACTAAAAATCAAGACAATTTTGTTGAGACTTCAAACATAAAAATCGGGTTGAATGTCAAAGAAGACAGCACACACAAGGATTTCAAGTAAGAATATCCTCAAGATTTTCTCTCAGAAACAAAACATGCAAAACCTCATGAAGCATGATACCAAAATGAAAATTGCCGCAAACCAGATTTTTCATTGTCGAATAAACACACTTAGTCATACCAAGTTTGAGCTCACATAAAACTTGCTCAATTCAATTATATCTCATCAGTACAGAGAGAAGAAAATACTTAACTGCTGCTAAGGTAAGCAGTAGGCCTATGTTAGATAGACTAGGGTATAATTTTAAAATTTTTGGAAAGATAGTATTTAGTTTTTTTATTTAGTTGACATGGATATACAGTAAAACCTCGTTAATCCGGACTAATTGGGGCTCTAAGTCGTCCGGATTAACGAAAGTCCGGATTAAAACAAATAATCCAGACAGTGATTTTTGGGTACCCCTTGTATATAATGAAACACCTTTTGCAGATAAACTTAAATAGTATGTATATTCTGAATATAAAAATACATATTGTACAAACAGTAGTTACATTTGAACAAAAATATACACTAGGTATTTACGTCCATACAAAAAATTAGTCAACGAAAAAAGACAAAATTACTTTGAACATGAGGGTTGAGGTTCGTCCTCAAGTGACTGAACTGGTTTGAAGAAGGAGTTGAACTTTATTTGCCTTTCTTTAGTGTTAATTTCACAATTAAACAACACAACTAAAACGTGCAGTGCAATTGACCTCTGTGGAGCAACTGACGGGCTGACGGCCTGATACGAGCAGGAGAAACACAATCGTGTGACTGAGCTACTATTGGCTGACAGTAACCATGGTAACGGCACGTACGCATTGCGCTGTAAGCGCCCGCACTCGGCATACGCACACAAACATCGCCGGGCGCAGTCGTACAGCGACGATCGTATGCTACTAATCAGCGTTCTGCGAATTAAAACTGCGATCCAATGGCTGTCCGGATTAAGCGGAGTCCGTATTAATGGGGTCCGGATTAACGAGGTTTTACTGTACCTTGGGCTCAGGGGGGATATGGGCAATCTGTCAGACCAAAATTTGAAAGCGTAGGAGTAAGGAGTAGGAAGCGCTGGATTTGAAAGGACTTTATGTATGTATGTCCGCTACCTCTGCATTTCACAATATTGATCAGTATAGCCCCTTTGGCTGAGTAAGTAATTGATGTTTTTATATTAGAGGATGTAGTGGTGGTGAAAACAGCCACATATTTGACAGTTGTGTTGCTACGTCTTTTGTTTTACACATAAAATACCAAATTTATGAAATTTTACTTGTTTAAATTTCTGAGATTGAAAAAACCACATAAAGAAACGTTTTCTTCCCGTGTTAGAATTTTGGATTCAGTTGAATAATTAGTGAGCTATGAGTGCACAAAATCGTTCCAATGTGAAAAATTATAAAATCTCTATTATATATTTTATTTAAGTAGATACGTTATAGTTAATAATACTCATCATTTTTCATCACAAATAAATATAAAATAGAACCGCATACTCCCATCCAAAATTTATTCAGTAATAGTAATATAACTCAAAAGCAAAATATATGATATTGGGTTTCATAGATCATTTCTCTTGTAAATTTTCATATTTTCAAAAGAAGGATGACATTACAGCTTGCATTATTGCATGGGCTTATTCTGCACTGATGCTGCGGAGAACATACTTGACGGTGTAGGCGAAGGCTGCAAACCCGATAAATATGCAGATGTTGGCAAACATGCTCTGCATCGGGTTCTGGTGTTGGTCGTTGAGACCAAGGTTGTCCTCTGTCGGCCTCACCGAGTCCCCGGCCCAGTGATTGTCGTTAGCATCACTACTCCTTGCTTTCTCTTGGGCCTGTTTACGCTCCTCCAGCTCCTTTTTCAATGTCTGCAACAATTGACATGTTAACACCTCTTATTGAGATAATTTTTTTATACCATAATCTTCTTTATGTTTACATCATGAATGAAGACATTTTGGATTGATGAACCCTCCAAATGGCATTTGATAAATTTTGTAGATTGGGTCGTGTTTTGGGAAGTGGACAAATTTTGTCGGATGAGGTAGTTTTTCTTTTTTATAGGAGAAATAATATACGTAAAAATAATATACAAAACAAATAATTAACATGCTTGGATTGGGATGGTTTTTGTAGCCATAAAATTATATCAGCAACATAAAGTTATATAAATTGGTAAAGAATATATTTGATGAGGTTGGTTTAAAAAATATCCAAAAAGGACAAATATCATTTAATTGTCAAAAAAGGATGTTTAAAAGCTAAAGAATTTGAGCTTGATGACATGCTATTGAATTTATTGAGTAAATACAACATCATAAAGTATCTAGGAGTCAACTTTGAAAATGAAATACCATTAGACTCAAAACAACAATTAAATCACTAACAAATAGAATTCAATAATTATCATTCTAACCTTTCCTCAAAATAGATAAAATATGTTAGTTTGAAAAAGTATATCTGGCCTTTTCTTAGTGTACAACATTCAATCAGCTCCCTTAACCCTAGAACTGACAAGTATTTTCCCATTTAACTGTAACATTCACTAAATTATGTTTATATTCTTAAAATATAAGTAGAAACAAAAAAAGCATAAAAATGCACCCCCCGTATAACCACCACTAACCACAAAAGCAAAACAGGTGGTTGACTGCAGGGCAAACAGTGTGCAGTCTTAATCTATTTCTTAACAATTAAAAAACAATACAATAACGATAAATAACATAGTTTTTTCCATTACATTTCTCTACCTAAAGATAATGTTGACATCCTCTTCTTCAAATCTTTGTACCTTATTTTGCACAAAAAGTTTAATGATTATAGAAAATGATGAGAATATAGGGAAATCATCATTATTTAGAATATTTTGTCCTTCACTACTTACAGTAAAGCATTGATAATTCGGACAGCAAAAATCCGGACCTTAAATTATCCGGATTTGTCTCCAGCTAGAAATAAAATTTGTACCGTGTGCCCTTGCACTAAGATATTTACTTGAATGGGCAATGTGGGAATGGTGCGTGCATAGAACATAATGAGGAAAAGGGGAGTGGCTGTTGAAGGGGAAGAGGGGGCATTACCAAAAACCCTTAACCCTTCAACTCTGTTCGACGTACTGTGCACGCAGTGCCCGCCGCCAGTAGCAGAGTTATACACACGACTGGCAATGCGGTGTTGCGGTTTTTGTCAGTACTGCATTTCACCTTACAGGATTTATTTGGAGCTTCTCAATATTGCAGAATGCTGTCTGCCTTTCTAGCATAGTTCTTTTTGTCATTCTGCTGTCTTTGAAAGCAGGAAAACTAAACAAATTTCAGCTGGAAGAGCAAACGATAACCACTTGGTTTGTTGTTTATTTACTGTTGCCTGATATGATGTGGGAAGGCAATATTTTTGTGTTAAAAAAACACAAACACAGACATGCGTACTACAAAGGCCACGCCTTTGACAGCGTAATTCCAGTTACTTATGGGTACCCCCTCGTACAAGGATTTTGATGACTATTGAAATACTTTAGGCTACATAAAAAAAAGGATTCCTATTGATTGACTAAGCAATGAATTATTGAACTTTTCCCCTGAAACTTATTCATACTACAAGCTTTTGAGGAGAATTTAAAAACACTTAATTTTAAATTTTAAAGCGTTTCACTTGGTGGCAGGTCTATCTGGAATGTCTGGAATCATTATAATCGGAATCGAGAATCGGGAATCAATTTAAAGAATTGGAATCAACCCATTCCTCCATCCCTAGTAAAGTCTTTCAAGCCAATAAATACAGTAATGGCGAAGAAAAGTGGTGTTAACAAAAAAAATAAATATTAATATTAATCATCATAAATAATAATAATATTCATTGTGATAAATACGTATTATCATAAATTAACTCATTAACCTTTGGTGATCATTCCAAATGTAAGCAAGCAACTCCTAGAGAAGTTTAATTTTAATACTCTTCTGGCCTGTGAGTTTTACTCATCTCAATCAAAATCGATAGTTGAGGATCACAACTAACGTGACAAGAGCGTGTTCTACTGAACTGTGTACCAAGTCACAGTTATCATATTCCACTTTGTCATAAATTTTTGAGGACATACCTATCAAGGTGGTACATTATTTCAGCTCGATGGTGTGGGAGAAAACATCAATTTGGCTGGTCAGAAATCTGATTCAGAGATTCGTAAAAACAATTGCACATCTTAACCCGGTCATTGCATCAATCAAAATAAAATGCCAAAAACTTTGTCAGTTGACGAATTTTATAATTTAGTGATCCTTTTATATATTTCCAATTCCTAATTTTTGACATTAGGGAAAAAAATTTAAAAATATTTTATAAATTACACAGCTATTTGTTTCTTGATTACTTGAAATTAAAGATGAAAATAAACAAATTGAATTTGATCCATCAATAAACAATTCTAGTTCCAAAATGGAAAAGAAACTAACTGAAATTCTGTGGTAACCTAAATTTATTTAAAACTTTAAACTATGAATTAATTTACTTGTTCTATTTAACCTGTTAAAGTCCGAGTATTTCCTAAACAGCGTACTCCCCAGCCCAGGTTTTTTTTCATGATTGTTGGAAAGTTTGTCACTTGCTTTAAAAACTATTATAAAACCTACAAAAACAATAATTTATTCATGATGATACGTATAACCTATAGTATATTATTTATTGAACAAAATTAAGACGTAAACCACATATAAGCGACCACAACCCAACGTCGTCGTCTGCAGAACGTCGGTCAACAGATGACTTTTTACAGCGTTCCCATCTGAAGAAAAAATAAAACAAAATAGGCCTATACCATAAGAAAGCCTGTTTTGTCCAGAAAACAACACTATACATACAGTACAGGTGTGCGGAAAGTGAATTATTTTTTCGGATCGGATAGCTCAAGTTTGACTATATCAAGACTATATCGGATCCATATAGTTAGGGTTCGGATCGGATAGTTTTCGGATTCGGATAATCGCAATAACACAGTGGAATCACACTTATCTAAGAATAAATTAGGAAAAAATCGATAAAATTTTATCGAAATCATTAAATGGTACGTAAAAAATCATAAATTCTTCATACGATGAACAACAAAACTAAAATTTTTACTTCACTGCATTTAAAAGTACCGTAACTAATTTTAATATGGCGTAGTTCACAAATGAAATCAACAGAAACCTTATAATTCGCCATTAAATTACATCGACAGATCTTAAAAGTTAGTTACATATTTCATGATTTTATTTCACGATTCAACTATTTTATTTATTACAATGATCAAAACAAATCACCATTAACAAAGAACCAAGACGACGACGACTTTACTTTGGCTCTATGCCATCGGCTATCTGCATATCGGAAGCGATAAGCGATATTTCTGTTCTGGCGACAAAGTCACTGATATATCGGTGACAAGAACCTAGAAGAAGCAGTGACAGCGCAGCTGCTATCAAACAAAGGTCTGTGGCAGGCGCAGAGTTGGAATATCAGGCAGATAAAATACCCCGATCAGCCGTGTAACAATATTGAAACCCGTGAAATTATGGTACCTTGTCGTAATCTGGTTAGTTATTCATCTTAAAATTATCTAAAAATGGAAAACCTAATAACACGTAAATTCATTGAACAAAGACAAAATGTAGAATGAAAACAAATGGAAAATTTGTTGGTTATGTGAACACTGAATGACGAAATAGGCCAAATGTAAATTTGGCAACACTTTATCGTATTGCTCAAACCTGCAGAACTTGAGAATGCGATAACGTAACATTTGATCATCTACGTAGACGATTAAAATGAAGTAGTATTATTTTTGCTGGAAATACCGTCGCAAAATGAGCTATTATAATGGTTTGTTACCAATACCATCAAATCAACAATTCAAGTTTTGTCGTAGCCGAAATCATATTTTATATGGAATAATATCAAACCGCAATCTGATACTCTATCGATGACGCTATGCTTTGTATTTCAAAATGCAATATTGTGTTGAACTTACAGTTACTTAAATGTGTAGTTGAAGAATCAAATAATCATATCGCATCCTCAAACCGCCCAATGACGTTCTTACATTCCGATAGGGGTCTGCGGTACAGGAAATTATGAGGTCGGTACGGTACGGTACAAATTGTTGAACCTCGGTTCTTGGTACAAATTTGGTACACGAGAATAATGTCGCTAGTAACATTGACTGATCACATCCTTTTATTCATAAGTATTTTCCAGAACTTACTTAGTGAAAACATAGAGAAAGGAGTTTAAAAAAAGACATACAATGTCAGAAGAACTAATTTTACTGTACTAATTTTCAAATTGTAATATGATTTTTAAGTCCATTTTTTTTAAACATATCGCATTAAACATATTCATAATTATTTAAACATTATAATTTATGTTGTAACTAATTAATAAGAGGAAATAATCTTCTCAAGTCTATATGAAACTAAGGATGAACATACAAAATAAAAAACTTTATTGCAGAACAAAAAATACAGAAAACTGAGTCAATACACCCTAGCCAAGACCTATGGTTTATATTGTCCTGGTTTATTATTTTTAATTCAACCAATCACAATAATTATTCAAATTAAATCAAACACTTTCATAAAATGTCAAAGGGCACTTCAGACTAAAATAGTTATTTTAGTATGAAGTGGTTAATATTTTAATACTACAGTGGAACCCCTCAAATTTGAACATGTTCTTGGGAAATGAAAAAAAGAAATACCTGGAAATTAAAAAAAATTTAATCACATAAACTTATTTTTCAAGGTTTAACAAAGTCAGGGTTTTTTCGCTTAAAGTCTGTTATCTTTAACCATTGAATTTACATACTTTGTAATTATAAAATCAACGCTTTAACGAGGGGTGCCCACAGGGGGGGTCTATGACGCAGACTGCGTCATTGAAATTCTTGGGGGGGGTTCCAAATAATTTTTTTGAAGGGGGGTAAACGGATTTTAACAGTGTTTAACGTGATGATATTCAAAAATATTTTATATCACTAGATAGAATGTAAATAATAATGAACGTAGTATTAATTTAAACATAGTTTGTTTTTCTATCTGAAAATGTATAAATGGCAATGACAGTGCTCGAATACTGTCCGTGATTGTGGCGGCAGCGAAAGGTCCGGCTAGTTTCAGAAGTACTTGGTTATCTTCGGGAGTCGTGATGGTGGTCAGACGACAGACACAAGCTGCGCGACTAGGTTATGTGATCGTTGCACTTGCGTCTTTGTGTTAGTTACCCTTTCCATCTCAAAACTAATATTATCACTGAGCTGTGATAATAAGTTTGTTAAATTTTGTATTGTTTTTACACAATTAAAATGCCCAAAAAGCAAAAACTTTTTAAGTATAAATGTTTAGAGTTGTTTTGCAATGCTACCGTTAGGCATGACAAATGGAACGAACACTGTAAAAAGAAACATCCTTATAAGGTCAAACAACAGTTGGAAGTGAAATATAAAGTTATTGAGTTTAAATGCAGCGACGAAGCAAGATGGAACCCTATTTAAAAAGGTATTAAAACCCCTAAGGGTTTTTAATACCTTTATAAATCTTCTTTTAGTTTTAGATAAAATAAGGGGTGCTTATGAGTATTATTTACACCTTTGTTTATGGTACGGGGTGCCAACTTACATGGGGGGGGCTGGTTCTAAGTTTGGGGGGGGTGCTTCATGAAGCTTGGGGGGGGTGGGCACCCCTGCTTTAACTGTTGAAATGAAGAAAATCTTCACACGACCGTAATTCCAAGCCACGTCGGTTATTACAGATATGCACTTATCATCAGGTAAACGCTCACTAAACTAGACACAGACAGTAGACAGACGCGATATGCATCCCTGTTAGTAAGGGTAGGGGGAGAAAGGTTTATTTTTAGCACAGGCTCGACCCGCCAAGGTCACTGCCCTTATGAACTTATTGAGTCACGCACAGCCTGTATAACCCGTCAGTTACCGCGCGAATACAGTGACGAAATAAGTGCGTAGTATTTATTTCCCTGGAAGAACAGGCTTCGGTCCCAATCAGTTCGAATTTGAGGGGTTACTAATGAGGAAATACAGTACATATTGTAAAAAAAATAAAAGTTATTTATTTCCTTTATTCGATTATATCCTTAACATTATGATTGTTTATTTTATTTGAGTGAATCCCGAAAGAGCGGGATCAAAACGGCAAATCACAGTTCTGTATTGGTCATAATATGACCAATACTGAACGATTTGCTTTTATCTTTCCGGTTTAATGCTCATTTTATACTATCTATCCGAAAGTTCAGATATTTATTGGACTTTACCGGATACTTGTTTTGCAATCAGATCGGATCGGATATCCGGCTCCGATCCAACTTTTCGGATATCCACAGACCTCTACTATACAGTATAAAAACTTATTTAGAAGTCCACGGAAAGAAAGATCACGAAAATAAAACAATATCAGAAATCGCATGTACGTGATCGCGGCCTGGCTGCAGCACTGATCACCATGCGTTTGCGCGACTGTGGACAGGTTAGGTTTCATCAAAACCAAAAAAAAAAATATATATATAATTTTTTTTAAACCAATAGATTTAAATACAAAACATTTTTATTACTTAAGCAGTCAACGTTAAGACCCCACTGCTTAAGTAAATTTTTCATGTATATTTTTTCTTATATACTTCTAGCAGTTAGCAGAGGTAAACAGTACTACGAGCACTGTATTTTAAAAAATGAAATAAACTGTAAAATACTTACTTCTACAAGGTCAGGAAAAAGTTCGCAAAACTGTTGGTCTCGTAGGTTAAATGACAAGCTTTGCAGAGCGAGATTTTTTCTTTCATATTCACTAGCTTCAATACTTCCTAAAGTTGGACTTCTTTCCGTCTACAACAAGATATATTATTGCACATAAGTACTACTTTGGATACCTAATATACACATATTAGATTACAATAGATTTTTTTATATATTTGACTAAAAGATATTGATTAGCCTAAGTTAATTTTCTTTTGTAAAATATATACAAATCTGAATTTAAAACAGTGGAACTTGGATAACTCAAACTTCTTTAATTTGAATATTTCTCCTGGTGCACAGCATGTTGTATTCCAAAAATCGTTTTAATAAATTTTAAGCGTTTATAAATTAAACTTTATAAAATCGTGGATAAGTTTGTTTTTGATCATCCGAATTGTTGGCATGGTAAGTTAAGATTAAAAAAATTAATTTTTGACTAAAAATACTTACTTTATATTCACTTAAATACTTTTTTTAAACAATGTTCGGTAAAAGTTTTTCATCAGATCTAGTACTCATCAGCATACAGACTGATAACTTAGCTTAGGTAACGTACTGAGAAAAATCTGGAGACAAAATTGCTGAATCACCTAAAGAAGAAAATACCGGTGCCAAATGCAGCCAAAGTGTTTACTCACACACAATAACTAAGAATGTTATTTGAAAGCGGAGTTAATGTAAGTTATTCACACTTTAAATTGTTGGATGTTTTAGAATCTTTCATAAAAATGCAGCCGAGAATTTTTTTTATAAAAACATGTGTTATTCAATATTTCCTCCTCATTTGGTTCATACATTTTCATTTCAGAACTTTTCTGAACTTTGAACTTTTAAAATGAGTTGATATTCAAATATAGTGTCAATTAAGTAAACAGTTTTCATTTGAAACATGTATTTGTTGTTTTCGGCCACGTCTATAAGAACTTCTTTAATTCAAATTTTTGGTTATTTAGAAGATTTTAGCTGGTCCCTTGAGGTTACAATTATCCAAGTTCTACTGTAGTATAAAAAATCTCTGGTGACAAATTTTAATTTTTTGTTAATATTGTAATGTATAAAATTGGAAGAAAACTATACCAGAGCTTAAAATCAACTTCGTAACTCAGATTATTTTCTTTTCAGTTAACAAGTACACTTAAGTGGTTTATGAGACAAACTATTCATCATGTTTGTCCCCTACGATGAGCACTGTCATTATTATAGGTTTGTTTATACAGTTGGTCTTTTGTTTATGCACTGATTAAAAAGCAAGAGTGATTATGAAAAGTGTTATGTGTTAAGACAAAGATTTCACGCTGATGCCTTGAATAAAGTAATTTCAGCAGCCAATAATACTTGTGTTTCTGTAAATGAAAATGTTTCCATTGAGGTAATGAAAGGAATTTTTAAAAAATGGTTATGATTTTATAGCTCCGCCTACAAACTTACGGTTTACTCCAGTGAACCGGTATAGTTCAAAATGTCAATCAATTAGTAATATTTAGAAATAATAAACACATTTAAGAAACAAGATTAAGGCACCCAAAAACTGCTATAGGCCCTAATATTTTTATTAGGATCGAAAATAATTATAACTTGCCAAAAGTATTTTTATATATTATTTTGTATTTATTTACATATTTTTTTTAAACGGGTTGAAATGAGTTTTGTAGGTTAGGCCTAAGTTGTTGATGTTCCTCTGAATTTTCAGTGTCACTTCCCTCACTTTCACACTTGCAATATAATCATCTACATTCTCTTCTTCACTTCTACTTTAATTTAGTAAGCAAAATTAATGAACTCACGAGAACACAAAAATACACATACATGATGAGCTATTGCAATGAGTCATGATGTAAACAAAGCCCAACTGGTAATATGATGAAAATTAAGTAAATAAGATGATTTCACAACTGATAGTAGTAATATCGAGCAATTTATAATCAAATCTAATATTAAGTAGTCGATATAAAAGTACTCAATATGGGTTATTGATGACGTCAGTTTGGTTGAACGAGAACAAAAACATAATGGAAGAAGCGCTGCCCGTCAGCGATACTTGAGCAATTAACTTAGCATGACGGGCAAGATCCGTCACAGGTAGTGAATGGGTTAATTTTTAAGACCCAGAGATTGTGCTCTGAAGTAATTTTTTTAACAATAAAATATTATATCTTTCATTTCAATACTGACATTTTAATTTTAGGAGAAAATACTTTATGATTTCCATCTTGTGGTTAAAAATGATGACATAAAATTAGCTTACAATTTACAATTTAATACACACCATAAAACTAAGCAATCCAGTAAGAATGGTGGATACACTCCAAGCTGGATTCCATGTGTCTGGGTGGAAATCGCTTATTGATAAACACAGTCTTGTATTCGTTTTGAATCTGAAATTTAAATGAAAAATCAAACACCGTTTTGTTATTGTAAAATATAAAATGTTATAAAACCAAAATAAAATAAGAAGAAGATTTACTCCAAGCCCACCCAGCATCCAGGACCCAGTGTGTCATGTTTTCATTACCCCAGTGCTGGGTGATTTGAGAAGAAGAAAGTTATCACCAATCTATCTAACATTGGAATTCAGACTGAGATCAAAGTTCAAAGCTTGACAACCTTCAAAGTGGCAAGGTCCCAGGTAAAGAAAGATGTTCATTGTGGATAGAAAGTAGACTTACCAATACTGTGGTAATTTCAGTTGTGCCCTCTGAACTGTTAGGCCTGTTAGGCTTACAACAGTTCAACATAAAGCTCCTTCAACTTGATTTTAGTTGAGTAACAAAAAATTTGAAATTCACCTTCCATTTGGAGTGATCATATAAATGGATGGGGGCTTGAATGGGAACTCTCTTGGAAACACAAGCTTCCCGTGATAGAAGCCGCCTTCGTACGGAGTGTTCTCTGGTCCTAACACCACGTAATGCCTGAAACGGTATGGCTCTGTATTATAATATGTCTCTTTAAAAACAAAGTTTATAATGATAAACTATATTTTTACGTAAATTTTAAATAACACAAGAGTATTGATCATAAACATATCTATATAATATTATAAAGAAGAGGTGGTTTCTGTATGTTTGTTTGTGGGTTTGTTTGTGGGTTTGTTGTGGCAAGTAAACGCAAAAAATACTGAACCAAACAGTTTGAAACTTTACACAAAGGTAGATCTTAAACTCATGCAACACATAGGCATACTCATTTCCTTAAAATCCTCTCGGGCTACACCCTGTGAACGTCCTAAGTTTCAATGTTTACATTTTAAGAGAATGAAAACATAAAATTACTTGAATGTCAACAGCTGTGAACACTAAAATTTGACAGTTCGGGAAGAAGAAGAATAAAGAGCTGCCGTGACAGTCCTAGGTTTCAATGTTTACTTTTTCTAATGACAACATCCGTTTGCACTATATTTTGACAGTTCGGGAAGAAGAAGAAATAAAGTTGATTTTTCAGGTAAACTGCTGGTCGAAATTAGTGAATTATTTGAAATAGTGGAATGGTAGACTTTAAGTTTTTTCCGACGACTGTCTCTATTACATTAATCCTTATCCTCTCCCAATATTCGACAGATGTTACTTTGAAATGTTGTAGACACTCGTGTTTTGTCATTTTGTAAACAATGAAGAATTAATTAACAATAACTTAAATGTATGAGTAGAGCCTACACCTTTCAGCCTTTTTTTAACCCGTGGGAAGAATGGGAACTTTGGCTAGTTTATAATAAAACATGAAAAATATTATTTTATAGCCTACTACTTATTGAACTCTAAACACAAAACTAAAAAATGTAAATTTGGTTTTATAGTTTAACTTTATTTTTAGGTTGGGACTTAAAGTATTTTTCTTAGTGTAACATAATACCTCCAAAAAATTGTTTACTTATTTTGAATTTATTAAAACAAATTACATTGATAACTCTGAAAATAAATTTGTTATCACCTATTTTGGTGAACATGACATTTTCATGCGTAAAAAAATTCCACGGCACTTCGCGCTAGAATCATGAAAATGAACGTGGCACTCAAAGGGTTAAGTTAAAGTTTGTTGCATTAGGGAAGAAATTCTTCAGGGTCTAATAGGTAATTCTAAAATATAAAAACTCTGGGTGCATGTTACCCATTACCATTCCAAAATGTTGGTGGGGAGCGGCTCAGCAACAACATATGGAACTGGGTCTCGCTTGAGTCGCATGTAGTCCTGCTTCAGGCGGGATGTGGCACTGTTGTGCTTGTTGTTGGGCATTTTTTTAATACTCATTGCAGTCTTAACCCTACAAAATCATCCTAACATGAAATACATATTTCTCAACCCTTAGATAGGCAATTAATTTGTTTAATGCCTTATTAAACTCTTATCCTCAAATAAAATACCCTCTTAATTCTAATAGAAGATATAACCCTTTGTAAATTAAATAATATGAACATGTCTTGCAAAAGGTTCTAAATTTACAGTATATTATGATGCGTTAGGCCGTAGACAAATAATCAGTCTGACACAGATTCAGTGTGCAGCCAAACCCATAGAGCGCCACACAATATTACCACCATTACGTGCAATATGTGTATCATTTAGAAAAATAAACTTCATAAGTGGCCTATATTTAAGACTATAAACCAATGTTCCCCCATTTTTAGCGAATTTCCCATAGGGAAGTAGCTATTACCGTAGGTCTCATGGCAAGAGTTAAGCCCGGGACCATGTTATTTTTTCTTCTTTAGGTGCCCAGAGACAATAACAAAAACAATAGTCGTTAAAATTTATATATATATATATATGTGTGTCTGTTAACACGATAACTCGCGTATAAATTGTCCGATCAAGACCAAATTTGGTAGAGACGTGTATTCCTACAAATGCTCGGACGAGTTCGTAAACCAGACATATCGGTCAATGGAAACGGGTAGTTTGGGGGGGTTTTGTACCCCAAAATGGGGTTTTTTGCTTTTTTCACACGTAATCTTTAAATATTTATAATTTTATCTTTCACCATTGGAATCAGCTTAAAAAACTACACAATTAAGTTCCTTAAAGATTTTCTCTATCTCCAACAGTTACCGAGATATTAAAAAATCTAAACACAGTACGTTGTATTGTGGGGCTCCAATGTTAATCTTATGGAGGATAGAGAAAAATTAATATTTCCCATATTAATCAATATTTTTGGATAAAACTTGATATTTAGCTTCATGTGGTTGAGATCTATCCATTTATACTTAAAAATCATAGTTTATGTGTTTATCATGGCAGCAAACCTGCATACTCTTTTCCCATATTAATCATATAGGGAATAGGCAAACTCCTTTATTTATGGACAGATATTGATGAAAGTTGGTATAAATGTTAAGATAAAAACTATTTATGGTAGAAATGACTACTTTCAGCGTTCCTCACAACAGCTAACCTGCACACTTTTTCCCATGTTAATCTCTCTATAA
This sequence comes from Nephotettix cincticeps, assembly GCA_023375725.1. NCBI lineage: Eukaryota > Metazoa > Arthropoda > Insecta > Hemiptera > Cicadellidae > Nephotettix > Nephotettix cincticeps. The sequence goes on from CM041788.1 coordinate 67,859,756, forward strand.
AGAATAGGCAAATAAGTCTCATATTTATGGACAGATTTTTATAAAACTTTTCATACATTATATTATTGATTTGGAAATTCGCTGAGTACGCAGATCTGCTGCGACGGGGGTATTGTTAATTCATTTTTAACATAGATTATACCTGCTTCTCTGTCCAGATTCCCTGAGGTATAGATTTGATTGTTAACCTGTTGGATTCTGAGAAATGTAGGTGCAGGTACCACTGCTGTCATGGGTTTTATTCTGGCTGTTGAGAATTTAGTTGCAATATATATTCTATGAAAACTTTGATAAATATTATAATTATTCCATTAATTCCATATAAATATTATATATATTATTAGATATATGGATAAATATTTACTAATTTCCTTGTCGCCTAACACACGGTTACGTGAAGCCATCACACTTGTTTACAAACAACATGTCTGCTGAAATGACTCAGAATGAAGGTCGACAGCAATTCTGCCAATATTCCCAGCACAGAACAAAATATCCCATTTGGAAGGCCAGTATGCTAACGCACATTTTGGTATATTGGACGATATTTAAGGTAAAGATACAAAGCCATAGATATGCGAAATAAAAAACCTGTCAATCCGCCGAAACCCCGCCATAACGGCCATAATGTGTGCAGCACATGTTATGAGAACGCAACTGTGCGGCGACAGGACCCAACAGGTCAAGCCACTCAGGTTTAACTGTCTATTTTTGTTTTTTTAGTTTTGAAATAGACTAAACAAAACTACTCGGCAATAATGTTTAGCCTTACTAGAATATACTAGCCCAATACAGTGTGTGGTTTTTTATTACAAAACAACTCGGTTTTGTGATAATGATTAGCCTTACTAAAATAAGGCAAAAGTTTTGCACCCAGCAACTTATCCATTTTTTATTTAAAACCGATCTCAAATGAACTTTTTTCTTTCTACCATCTTAATTAAGAAGATCGGAAGAAGAATAGGAAAACCGTTTTCCAATGCTAAAATATGATACTCTGACACTACCCTATCAAGCTAGAGGATCGGCGGAAGTCGGGGTTCTGGGAAAAAAATCACTCAAATGTTCATCCTCTAATAACATAATTCAGAATAAAAACTCTGCGAAAGAGTGTTTTTCCAATGGTTTTTATTTTAATCTTTTAAGGCAAAAATATGACACCCTTTCAACCATCCAATCCAGCTTGGCGATCTGCGGGAATTGAGGTTCTGGGAGGGGGAAAATTTCAGGGAATCCGGGATAAAAAGGATAGATTTGAGAGGTGGCAGGGGTTTTTACGTCTTAAAAAGCTGACTCTGGAATAAATTAAACATGATTGTCTAGAGAGAGCACCAAGATTCATTGTGTCACTTCAATAGACCAGCTTTTATGCAATTATAGGAATTATTTAATTAGAAACACCATATTGTTTTTTTTAATTAATGTGTAGTTTCATCACATGATTAAATTATTATTACATTACTATTATTATATTATTATCATATACTAGCAGTAAGCCCGCCCTTTGTACGAGTTGTAGGAATCAGTTTAAAGAAGAAAGATTATCATACCAAAATGTAAACCTGAAATCCTAAACAAATAAATACAAAGAAAAAAAATCGATACCCAGCATTATTATTTAGCATTACTTGACAATTAAATAGATTAGAACATTTATACCACTATTATAATTAGTTATACGTTAAAATAACTTTTTAATATAGTATGATTTTGAAATGGGTATAAAATCAATGACCAATATAAACTAACTAATATTGATTTGACAGCTGTTTGTTTTTATTTATATTAAATGTTTAAACTACAAAGACAGCTGATTATTAGCAGTAGGTTATTCATTGAAAACTGATCAAAATGCGAGTAATATCGCGTAAAAGTGGGTTTTTAAATGCTCGTTATTTACTTTTCAAGGGGCGGCGGGCTATTTCTAGCATTTATAAACCTTCTCTGTAATGTAGAGAATAAATTAAATAAGTTTCATTATAATCAGTTCTCCCGTTTTTTTGGAGAAGACGGCGTAAAATGCATCCTGGAGCGTCACAGAAAAACAGAGAAAAATTTAGATAAGACCGGTTTAGCTTCTCTAACGCACGAAAAGTAAGAATAACTAAAAAATGAATAATTCTGAGCAATGTACAGACAAAACTCTAATTTGATTTATATAGATTTATCATAATTAAGTTATAATTATTTGATAATACGTGATAAAAAACATACCCGATATTGTCGAGATACTGCACTCTGCAGAGTTAATTTAGGTTGACTATTGATATTTTTATCTCGTTATTGATATTTTTAACTATCAATAGCCAACCTAACTTAACTTTGCAGAGCACTATATGTCAGCAATATACTACTATTTCGCGTATACTACGATGTAACACGAGTATTGGTCGCTGACAAACAGTGCTCTGCTGAGCTAAGCTGGTTAATGATAGTATAAAATTTATAAATAAAATTCGCCTTATCCCACTTAGCAGAGTTTGTCAGTGATGTATATTTTGAGTTTGATAACACTTTATTTATGTTAGAACGTTACTGTTATGAATGTTTCCACTTAAGCTACATGGAGAATATTTGACTATTACCTCTTCCTGGCTGTCAGCAAACTGCTGAAGGAGGTTGGAGTTTTAATCAGCTGATTGACAATAAAATAAACTAATATTAATGATAGATGAATTTAGCTGATGATTCATTGTGCCATCTTCCATGTTTAAGTATGACAAAATTAAAAATGTAATTCAGTATGACAAAATTAACTTCTATCCTGGTAGCAAAAATCTTCAAACATGTTTTTCTAGTTAAAAATCATAAATCCCTAGAATCTCATGTTTTACCCTAAATTCCATAAAACCAACCCTTTAAATAGCCCTAGATTCCCTAAAATATCCCCGATTCCTTAAAATATCCCTTTTCTCCCCGCCCAGAATCCCGATACCTGAAGATCACCAAGCTTGACTGGATGGTTCAAGGGTGTATTATTTCGGCCAAAAAAATTTTAGAAATAGTCGGAAAAACGTTCTTCTGCAGGGTTGTTTTTCTTAACCCGCCAAGAGTCAAGGTCTCAGGATGTACGCGGATGGTCGAGGGGTAATGCTCACTTTTTTTAAATGCCTTTTTAACGATTTATGTTCCATGAATTTCGAACAAATTATATCATACCTTACCACATTTGTTTGACTACTTTTCTAATCTTGAATGATACACAAAGCTTATAATAGTCATAGTCATAGTCAAACTTCTTTATTCATATTTCATGTACATGGGTGGTACAGTGAATAGTGTCATAAAAATGTATTACAGTTAAAACTTAAACAAAAAACTTATAAATTAAAATTGCATCTATAATTTCCTGCTTGTTTGCCTCCCCTGAATATAGGAGGTGGAAAACTCATCCAATGAATAAACGGCCAAGTTTATTAAATAATCTTTTAACATTTTTTTAAATTTTGATTTTTTTTAAACTCATTTTTTGATAAAAAAGATATAAAAAGCTCTGAACTGAAAACCTTTTAATAAATTTTTTTAAATATTTTTAATTAGTTTATCTAATACACAGGACACTATTAAAGAGACATTTTGCTAATACTCAGTGTATTACGACAACAACTAAATAAGTATACTAAACACATAGGCTAATTAATTTATAACAATATTTTGATGCCTTAATGGTGTTTTTAGTTGTGCTCAGCCTACTGCACTGTAACTAGTCACGAAAAAAAAGTGCAAGACAGACCGCAGGTCACTTAACTTCTCCCACCATATTCTCCCGACCACCGACACCCCAAACAACAGGTACTCCGAGTTTCAAACAAATTCCCATCTTTTATAGAAACTTAAAATGAAAAGTGAGCGCTGCATCACCTTTCGTCCATCCGCAGGTTAATTATGTTAGAGAGTCAAGTAAATTCATTTGAGTGAATTTTTCCCCTGCCCAGAAATCCGATTCCCACCAATCCCCTAGCAAGACAGGGTGGTTTTAGAGTGTCATATTTTAGCCTTAACCTTAAAAACGTCGGAAAACGGTTCTTCAGCGGAGTGGATCTTCTTAACCCGTTAAAGAGTATATTTAGCATCAAAATAGTATTGACGTTTTAAAACGTCTTTTAATGGTTCCGCAAAAAGGAGTTGCGACGTTTCTAAACGTCATTTGATGAAATTAGTTCTAATACATATATGTATATGTATATATATATATATATATATACATATAACCTGACACAGATTGATTCTTAAGCTATAAATCGATAATTAAAGACACGTAGATACGCGGAACATGTGTATTGGTGTATTAATTAGGTAAGTTAATTAATTAATTAGGCTAATTATGGGTAATCTGCGGAGGGTTTCTTAGGCAGAGTGGTCGCGGCGGGAAGTTTCAGCGGAAAATGTGGTGGCGCGTTATAAAGTTTATTAGACCTGTTATTTATAGCACTGAAGGTTCAGCGGGTAATAAAAGTGAAAGCGTTCTACACACCCTATTATTGACGTCTGTATCTCAGTAGTTGAGAGTTATTCGTTTGCTAAACATCACTCGGTGCTTTCTTTGGTTACTTTGATTGAAGGCTTAAATATTGAAAAATTGGTTGAAAAAAGTTCTAAAATGTTTATTTTAGGAAATTTTGAACCTAAAACACTTTTCTTACTATATTTACTCCATGAGGCGATGTAATTTAGAGAAAATTAAAAAAAAATTTTTTACTCTTTTGAGGTGTGTTTTGAATTTTTACCCTTAATCCTTAACAGCTCTCAAATAACGATGTTTTAAAACGTCGTTACTCCTTAAAGGGTTAAATAGGTTGTTAGAAAGTGAAAAAAATTCATTTGAGATCGATTAAAAAACAATAATGGATACCGGATGCGAAACTTTTACCCTAAAATAGTTCTAGCTTAATAAACTGTGTTGGTTTTTTTGGACAAAACAACACAGTAATAGTGTTTATCCTACTAGAATAGTACTAACTAATAAAGGGTGTTGGTTTTTTGCCAATATTCTAATATTTAACTTAGGGCCTATGGTCTATTAATTGAGTGCAGTGGTGGATAGCTTGTCAAATCATAAGATGAAGTATATCATGTTAACTTACCAATCCAAATTTTAGCTCAATTGTGTAGTGGTTAACATTGATTAAGGAAGTTTTGCTAGGTATGATATGAAAACCCATAGCATTATACCTATGCTTTTAATATGGGTTGAAATATAAAATTAAAATTACCTGTTCTATCGTTAAATCAGTTAGAAGAATCATCATAGAAGTATCATTTCTGAAAATCACACGTCAACCTTCCACAATGCCATTTTTGTGGATGAAATCCTGATTATGTTAAACCAACAGGTCTATGTACAGAAATTATGACTGGCCTTGAAATGTGTATTATTTACGAGATCAAGAAGTAGGCGAGGTTGGAATACGTGACAAAATCTAAATCTTGATATTCGCTTTCGTGATTAGTATTAATATAAAAACCTATTAACTTAACCAAACTTTATAGATATGTGGGGTACAATGATGCGCCACTACAATCGGCTGTAGTCAGTCGTCACTTGCACCTTGAACGATTCCATTCCAAGTCTAGACACTTCAGTTTTCACTTTTCCTGTCAACTGTCAGCAGTCAGCACTCTGCTCTGCAATCAACTTGTGAAACTAGTAAACAGGATCATAAAATAATAGTGTAAATGGGAGCTTAGAGTATGGTGATAAAGATTATCCTCAGCTCATAACAAGATCATGCAAACGATCGAAATCACCTGAAGTTAAATCTGTAAAACAAAGAAGGAAAAATATCCTTTTTAAAAAATTACATCATTATTACAATTACATCAATATTTTACGAAAGGAAATCACGTGATTATTCACTCCAACATAATAAACGGTATCAGTGGTAGTGTACTGACACATTATTTTCTCCCAAAAGTAAATTAAACACGACAATCTGTTTTAAAACTCTCATAGAGGTATTCTTTGAAGTTTGTGTAAATCATTTTATAATTTATTGTAACACAAATAATCATCAAATTTCTGAAAATAACATTTAGAGAAACAAAATTAAATTAAGTGATATAATTTAGTGAGACGAACCTCCCTTCCCCACGGTACTAAATGGCTTTTGAGTGGGTTTTGTTGGATGATGTGATCTTACGCTGCACACCAAGTTTTATAGAAAACGGTTGAGAAATAAGGAAGAGATTGATTTTTAATATTCTCCATTACAATAACACTGCGCGCTCACAGACAACGTACTGAGTTAATCACGAATAGTAAATTTGGTAACTTCTAAAATGTTGACTAAAAAAAACACGTTAACCGCGTGCTTCCACAATGTACTAATGTACTGAATTCAACCAAATTTTGTGTGCATATTTATTTCAACATGATTTTGTACCCGTCCACAACGTGCTTTTGGTATAAAATACCCCATCCCGTTAATATTTTGGAATAAAATTTTTAGAATCTGATTGTGCGGGTTTTTTAAATAAAATATGTAGACTAAATTCGGTTGTATTTAGTACATTATAAGTGCTTGGTTAAGTGCTCGGTACAAAATACTCATTCCCGTTTTTAAAATGAAAATGTTACTGTCTCTGCGTGTTTATAAATAAAATGCGCATACTAATTTTAGTTGAATTCAGTACGTTAGAAGTGCCTGGTCAAAATGATTTTGTACCGGGGTCAACAACGTTTTTAGGTATAAAGTACCCCATCCCGTTAATATGGAATGGAAGTTTTACCATCTGTGCGTGTTTATTAATAAAATGTGTACAATATTTGGTTGAATTTGGTATATTAGGAGTATCTGGTCAACATGATTTTGTAGCGGTCAATAAAGTTTTTTTGTGAAAAATACCCGTTCCGGTTAACTTTTCGTGATTAAATTTTAACGGTATATATCTGTAATCACAAAAGAAATGCACATAAAAAACTTGGTTGAATTCGGTACGTACATATTAGAAGTACTCTGCTGTCAACAAGTTTCTTTCTGGTCAACATTTTAGGTGGGTCCCAGTATATATTTAACTTCATGGAGAGAAAGTAAAAATGTATTTACTTCCCTTTGGGTAATAGCAGGTCATGGATATTCAAAAAGAAATGTTTTCAGTTTCCTAAACAGCTGCCCTTCCGTCACTTCCGTTTCAAATTTTGACCTGACGGATTGCCAATACCCCCCTCGCTCCAGCGTTAAAAAGTAATCATGTCATAGATATTTTCTTAACTGTAGATATTTCTTAAAAGTGACAGAGGGAATGTGATAGTATTGTATGTCTATCGTGAAACTAAAACTAGTTTTGACATGGATCTTTCTAAGCTCGAGGGGTGGGTGTTAGCAATTCGTGTCTCGTGAATATTGTAATGGAAGTGACGTCATATTATACTTACTAAAAGGACAGCTGTTTACAGGAATTGAAAACATTCCCTTTAAACATATCCATGAGCTAAGCTATTTTCCAAAGAGAATTAGGCCTATTGGGCAAATACATTTGTTTATTAAATATGATTTTTAATACGAAATTTGCAACAGAAGTACAGTATAAACAGTGCCATTAGTCTGTGCGCGCGGCTCTGACACTACTAGCCGTTCTATAAAGGTTGGACTCACTCACTGCATTATGATCGTCTGCAAAGAGCTGTAATGAACAAATTAAGTAACCTGACTATGGATGTACATTTTTTCATTCCTATATTGATATTAAATATTTATATTTATATGCCATGAGCACAGACAAATCACACCATTTGTCCTACGACGGATTTTCTAATCTTATCCTACATCTATGGTAAATAAATTTGCATTGACTTTGTTATGGCAGAACTGTTACATTTTGAACCGACAGCTGTTTCAAGCAGCTGACTAATTCTCCTGTTGACAATTATTACAAGGAAACTGAAAAGGTGAAGTTGACATTTTGTTTTAATGGACGTGGTAGAGTGAAAGGTCTAGGTAGTGTCAAATCTTATTCGTCAAGATTTGTATATTATTTATTTTTTAATACTAAATCTTTTTAAGTTTTAGTTGTTGAACCAACAATCTGGCGTATCTGAAGATTAACATATTCAAAACCACCGCCCTTAGGGCACAACACTTCGAGAGCAAAGAGATGTCCCTAAGGCTATTTATTACTAGGTTTGTCCAACATGGTAGAATCCTTTTCAGAAGTATCAGGCCACACCAAGAAGTGGTGGGCTTTGGAAAAGCCAACATATTACCTCAAGGAACCAAATTTGAGGGAATCAGAAGTAATGTTCATCCACCAACGTCAGGTGTTCTTGGTCTTCCTTCTCATCTCAGTTCAGCAAGAAAACTCTTTGTTGATAATGTCTTGAAAAGGGTTACGAATTCTCTAGCTACTGAATTACGAAGAAAAACTACCAACCAACTGCTCAGTGGTAACTCCGCTCCCTTTTTTGCTTTAGTAGGTGTCAGTCTTGCTTCAGGAACTGGTATTCTCACCAAGGAAGATGAACTTGATGGTGTGTGTTGGGAAATCAGAGTAAGTAATCACAGGGTAAAAGTTTAGCACCCGATATACACTATCAGTTTTGAAGTTGATCCCTAATTAACTTTTTTTACTTCCTATAACCTAATTAAGGATATTCATACCGCAGAAAAAGAAGAAGAATTTTCCAACAACTTTCTTATAATTTTAGGCTAAAATATGACACTCTGCAACCATCCCGTCTAGCTAGGGAATCGGCGGGAATCGAAGTTCTGGGCGGGGAAAATCACTCAAATGCATTTATTTCACTCTCTAATAACATATTTAATAAGAGCAACACCGTAAAAGAACGTTTTTTGGCCGAAATATGGCACCCTTCTACAATCCAGTTAAGTGTGGCGATCTGTAGTTGAATTGAGCTGAATTGAGGGTTCTGGGATATTTATATTGAGCAACAGGATATTTTAGGGAATTCGGTCATAAAGGGTTAATTTTAGGGAATACAGGGTAAAATGGGAGATTCTAGGGATCAAATCAAATCAAATCTCACTATATGTGGGCAATATCGTTTGTATCAACGTGCAATATACTTGTTGTAATATAATACAGTAATAATTTAATCGTGTGACCAGAGTACCTACCTGTACCTTAGTTAAGAAAACATTATTTCTAATTAAACAATTGCTATATTTGTGTATAACTTAGGCCTAATATTTAGGCCTAGTGAAGTGACACTTGGTGCTCTCTCTAGACAATCATGTTTTATTTATTCCAGAGTCAGCTGTTTAAGATGTTAGGAAGACCCATGGTAAAAATAACCCTGCTACCTCTCAAATTTACTTATTTTATCTTGGATTCCTCTAAATATCCCGTGTTTCCCCACCCAGAACCCCGATTCCGGCAGATTGCTAAGCCTGATTGGATGGTTGAAGGGTGTCATATTTTCACCTAAAAAGATTAGGAAACGTTGGAAAAATGGTCTTCCGCCGAGTTTTAATCCTGAATTATGTTATTACAGAGTGAAATAAATGCATTTGAGTGATTTTTTCTCCGCCCAGAACCCCGATTTCCGCCGATCCTCTAGCTACATGCTCTGCAGTTTCAAATGTTCTGTTTTGTAGAAAAAAGAGTGATAAGCCTCTACGGGTTTTACATAATTCAAGTACGGTAGAATTGACCTGGTGGTGCTGATCTATAATTGTTTACATAGCTAGTAAATTAGCTTTTGGGCAAGACTACATTCCAAACATGATGAAGATTCTAATCCTTTTATCATCGTGTAATTTTTACAGGATGCAGTCAGTAAAATGCAAAAGAATATGTTTCAAGCTGAGACAGAACTATTTGATCAAAACACTGCAAGTTTTGACACCTTGGAAATCGGACCTAAGATTGCGAAAGGAAGCAATGCTGTTGTATATGCTGCAAGAATGAAAGATGATCCCAGTAAGTGTTACAATATTCCATTTACGTCAATTTAGTGTTTTTGATGCCAGTTTTTTGGAAAATTGGTCAGGAAAACTAAAGTAATAGAGGGAATTATTTATTAGCAGTTATTGATAAGGTATTAACTAAATTTTAAATAGCTATACCTCAATAACCTAAGACACTTTACTAATATTACTATCAAATTTAACCTGGATCTGATTATTGACTATTCGCTATAAGTGGTTATAAAATATAAATAATTTTCTAGCCATTTTTGAACACAATTTCATTTAGGTCTATCCATCCGTTTATTTTAAATTAAAAATGTCACTGGATTAGGAAATATTCTAATTTACTCAATTTGTCTCAGTATTCATCACCTACAGAAGGAAAAAAACCTGTACAAATGCAGCCCTTGCTTTGACTGTACAAAAACTAGAGCCTGATCCACTAAACACATGCTTAACACATGCTTAGGTGGCAAGCTTTTTACTTTTAACTATGTAACATAAAAATAATTACTTATATCCTCTTGAAATATAGACTCTACTCAAGCAAAATGTCAAGGTCACTCATGTTACACTGAAGGTATGCATTGACTGAAGCCTTTCCTTCAGCCATTCCTCCATTATTTTCATAAATTTATTTATTTCTACATACCGTATTGAGCATTTTTTGGCAATTTATTAAAAAGTCTTATCTCTATGCAGTCTGAGCTTTTGTTTGTCTTCTCAAGTATTACCCTTCTTATCTCTAGTTTATAACCTTGTCTGGTACTGTTGGGATGTAAGTCTGACCTTATTACATATTTTATTTTACTTTTACAATGCAATTAAGTATATACAAGCAAGGAACAGTCATTATGCCCAACTCCCTAAAATGTTTTTTTGCACGAGACTCTTTGATTTAAGTTTTTCATAGTTCTTATAGTCGACTCCATCTAGTCTGGACTCGGATGGTTCGGACGTCCAATGGTCTGGACTATTTCTTGGTAATGAGTCATCAGCGCGCGGTCAAGTAGGTATCTCATGGCATAAATCGACAAGATTGGACATGTTTGTTTATTTCCTGTCAAAATATAAATAAATAACATCAGTTCAGTTTAAAATTGAGTTCGATAAGGATCTTCAGTGAAGCAGGAAATGGCAATGTAGGTGTGGGAATTTTGACTCATGCCTTTGGGAGGGCAGCACTGGAACTATGTCGCCAGTTGCTCTACGCAATAATTGTAGTTAGTTGCTCTACAACAGATCAGCTATGGTTGTAAGGAATGATGATTGATTGAGGAAATGGCATGATTATGCCTTCAAGAAAACAGTTTAAGCGAAAAAGCAGAAGAAAATAATAGATTTCTAATAATATGTTTAGTATTATAAAGCTAAGATTTTTATTCATCTTAGGTTACAGTCAATATGTTTGAGATAATCTTATTAATATAAAGTCAGAGTTCTGTTTTTTCATACTGTAAAATAAATTTGCAATGGTCCAATTTGCGGTGCTTTAAAATGTCATGTTCATTCCTATTTATGGTGATACATGTAATTTATCAACGTCACAAAAAACTACGATCCAGTGAGTTGGAAACAAAAACCTGTAATGTTTGAGAAAGTACACCTTAAAATCGCCTTAAAATGTTATTTATGTAGATACCGGACGCTAATATAGGTTGCAATTTATATATTTTTAAAACCGCCGGATGGTCCGGAATTTTTTTAATCTGGACGGGGGTCCGGTCCCAAGGTGTCTGTATTAGAGGGAGTTAACTGTAAAGCCTTTTTTTGCTATTTTATTATCTGGTCCGAGGATTAGCAATTTATTCACAAAGTAATGCCATAAGTAAGCTGTGAGTTAAAAAAGGCATAGTAGGCATTTATCAGCATGTCATGGCTTAAATTCTCTCTGAGTTTTCTTAGCAAAAAAACTTATCCTTGCATACTTCTTACAAAGGTGTTGTTTATGTTCTTCCCATCTTAATTTTTTGTCCATATGAATTCCTAGTAATTTAACAAAACTTTCTGTTTTAAATGATTTCTCTATTGAAAAAATTATACTCTGTTTTGCTGTCATTAACTTTCAAGGAGTTGGCTGAAAACCAATCACATGCTTATTTGATTATTGCTTCTAGCATTTTTACCATACTTTCAAAATTTTTTCCAACTTGGAGCAAGGTAGTATCATCTGCATATAAAATGGTTTTACAAGGCATATTTATGGAAAAATCATTCACTGCAAAAACAAATAAAAAGGGCCCCAAAACTGAGCCTTGCGGTACTCTATATCTGATAATTCTGTTGTCTGATGTGTCATTATTCTGAACCACCATCTGTTCTCTATTCTGGAGGTATGTTGCTATTCATTTAAGCTCAGAGCCTTGCATACCATACTTCTCTAACTTTCTAATCATGTCTTAGAGTCACTTACAAAAATGCATACCTAAGTTAATGTCCCGTAAGTGATTAAAACTTTAGGTAATTGTGTACAATATCTGCCTCAACTCCAATATCTTCCTTTAATATTAAAGCCCCCTCAGCCTTTTTGAAGAGGAAATAAATGTCACTGATAGGGTAATGAGCAAATTTCAAAGTAACAACGATGGCAGATTCCTGCTAGCAATGGCTACCTGTGCGAGTGATATTTTTCCCACCCGAAACCCCGATTCCCTAGCTAGTTGGGATTACGATGTAACGCAACTTGAATTAGTCGCCAACAAACAGCGATCTGTGGAGATAAGTTAGGTTTGTTATTGATAAAAAATTACCCATATAAATAGTATCAAGAATGATTAATCTAACCAAACAAAATTATTGATCTAATCCTAATCTGTTTGTGTTACATGCTCATTGAATGTTTAATGTAACCATAGATTCCGACACGTTTCATGTTGATGAACCTGTCTCTTCGTTTCCGTATGCTGTGAAGATGATGTTCAACTATGATGCTGAATCAAACGCTTCTTCGATACTTCGATCGATGTACTGCGAAACTGTTCCTGCCAGAGTGCATTACTCTACTCCTGAGCTTGCAGAGTGGGAAAAAAGGTCAGTTGCTGTTTATTTTATAGTGTTGGGAAGCTGTTTAGAGTGAGAATTTGATTTGATTACTGGAATAGTTTATTAAAGAATAGTATTGTGTATTTGGATACTCTTCAACTTTTTAAAATTTCAAATTATTATTCTACAATACGAATATTAGGTTATTTAAAAATCACTTTCTGCTGTTTTCATACATTTATTTTATTAATATAATATATTAGTATATAAATTATAATCCAATTGAATACTATAGTACGAGCAGGGTTTGTGCTGTATATATATATATATATATATATATATATATATATATATGTGTGTGTGTGTGTGTGTGTGTGTGTGTGTGTGTGTGTGTGTGTGTGTGTGTGTGTGTGTGTGTATCTATATAGCATTGGGAATATTTTGTGATCTTTTTAAAGCATTTGATCGAGTAAACCATGATGTGCTTTGTGATAAGTTGGAAATGTATGGCGTCCGCGGGATCCCTTTAGCTTGGTTTCGGTCATATCTTTCTGAACGGTTATAGTTTGTTAAAATGTCAGAAATCAGATCTGACCATGCTAAGCGTAAGCATGGGGTATCTCAGGGCAGCATTTTGGGCCCTCTCCTGTTCATAGTTTACATGCAACAGGTTCATATGCCACTTGCAAACTCCACACTCTATGCAGATGACACAACTCTGCTTTTTGGAGGCGCTCAATCAGATTTGCAAAACAGAATTGAGAGCACACTTCATTCAGGTTAACAAAAAAACAATCTTATGCTTAATTAAAAAAATCAGTCTTCTTACAATTTTTGACAGTTAATAAAGTTTCTTCAGCCATTTCTCTAGATGAATTTGAAATAAAAGAATGTTCATCAGTAAAGTTTCTAGGCCTAACGGTTGATTATCATGGTTGCCTCATATAACACAGCCTTGTAGTAGACTCAGCCAAACAAGCTATGCACTTAGATCATTACAACCACTTTTGGACTCCAAAATCCTACTTATGGTCTACTACGGATGTTTCTCTTCTATAATGATATACGGGATAGAAGTGTGGGGTAGATCTCCACATGCCTCAAAGGTCTTCTTAGCCCAAAAGGGTGCTGTCCACATTATTCTAGGACTTTCTCCATTACACTCATGCAGAGGAGTCTTTCGTTCTCAGAACATGCTCGCTTTGCCTTCAATTTTTATTCTCAAGGTAATAATGTTGACTGTAGCTGGCCCTCAAAACTTTTCAGCTGTTGGTTCTAGTCTTACATAACCCAACCAGGCATGGTGGCTTTCTCCGTACTCCAGTACATCGTCTGGCACTAACCGAAAGGGACGTAAATTTTGCTGGACCTTTCTTTTTCAACAAACTCCCTGGAAACATAAAGAGTAGTTGTGGAAAGGCTTCTGTTTTTCTTAGAACTCTTAGAACGTTTTTAATTGAAAAGGAGTATTACTCGATAGACGAGTTTCTTTCTGGCTGAGACCAGTGTAGACTTGAGTCAAGGTGGAAGTCAGACGCTAAATTTAAGACGCTAAATTTAAGAGCCTTGTTTTATAATATTTTACACTTCTTTGTTTATCATTCACTTGTTTTAATTTGTTTTCTTGAAATTTTTTGACGACTTCGATATACATTATTTACCTATTTATTTATTCAGAAATAAACTATTACTATGACTATATATATATATATATATATATATATATATATATATATATATAAATTCCATTACTAAACTAGCTAACAATATGTGTTTTCGGTTTTGTATGTATAATTTTCATCAATATAAAAAAAAGAAATCTGGCGTAGCCTTTGTGATCAAACTGATCTTTGTGATAACTCATAGAAAGAATCCTAATTTATTAATTTACTTACTGACCAACTGAGAAAGTAGGATAACCATAATGTGTGATACAGCGTGGAGGAGCATATGGCTGCTCTGCCCCCCCACCCTAACATTGTAGCCATGCACTGTGCATTTGCGGACTGGGTGCCGTCCATCCCTGGAGCTCTTACTGACTACCCGGATGCCCTTCCCGCTCGCCTCAACCCCGATGGCTCCGGTAGGAACATGAGCCTCTTCTTGCTCATGAAGAGGTAAGTCAGGGATTGATGGTTAAGTACAATAACAAGTTATACTTTGCTGAATTTTGTAGTTTTTAGTTTATTTAACTTTTAAATGAAATCAGAATTAAAATAGACTGTCCCTAATAAACACTGACTTTTCCGTTGCTCTACTACATCTGTTTCTTGTGGTAAATCAATATTTTAATGTTTTAGATTATAGAATAGAATATGTTTTATTTCCATTAAATAACAGGAGTTACAAATTAAATTAAAATACAAAATTAAATTAAAACACAAATTAAATTAGGATTTGTCACGTCTTACAGCTACAAATAAAAATAACAAAAAATAAAATCTAAATAATTACACACTCTTTAAAATATAAAATTGCTTAATTTGGGGAGTTAACGTAAATAAAGGTTATATAGCAAAATACCCCTGTCGCAGCAGACCTGCGTACTCAGCGAATTTCCAAATCAATAATATAATAATAATAATATACGACAAGTCAAGTGGTCAAAATCTGTCGATGAACGAGAATTATTTGCCTATTCTCCATAAGATTAACATGGGAAAGAGTGTACAGGTTTGCTGCTGTGAGGAACACTGAGAGTAGGCATTTATACCTTCAAAAACATTTATTTTTAACATTTATACCAACTTTCATCAACATCTGTCCATAAATAAAGGAGTTTGTCTATTCTCCATATGATTAACATGGGAATAAATTTTTATCCAAAAATATTGGTTAATAAGTGAAATATTAATTTTTCCTTATCCTCCATAAGATTAACATTGGAGCCTCAAAATACAACGTACTGTGTTTAGATTTTTTTATATCTCGGTAACCGTTGGAGATAGAGAAAAACTTTCAGGAACTCAATTGTGTAGTTTTTTAAGCTGATTTTAATGGTGGATGATTAAATCTAAAAATTTTTTAAATTACATACAAAAAACGCAAAAAAACCCATTTTGGGGTACAAAACCCCCCCAAACTACCCGTTCTCATTGATCGATATGTCTGGTTTACGAACTCGTCCGAGCATTTGTAGGAATACACGTCTATACCAAATTTGGTCTCGATCCGACCATTTTTACGAAAGTTATCGTGTTCACAGACACACACACATATATATATATATATAAATATTAACGACTATTGTTTTTGGTCTCTAGGCACCTAAAGAAGAAAAAATAACATGGTCCCGGGCTTAAGTCTTGCCATGAGACCTACGGTAATAGCTTCTTCCCTATGGGAAATTCGCTAAAAAATAAATAATCTATTAGGGGAAAACATAACATTAATATAAGGCCCATCCAACTTTATCCAAGACATCATTCATTTCACATGTCATGCATTCATTGGTGGAATCAAATGCCTTGTGCTTAAACCAGGATTCAATAACAGATATAAATCTATTGAAAGGTAATTTTTTAATACTAAAAGGTAGCTTATTAAAAAATTTAATTCGCTGAAGTCTACGGCTATGTAATGCCTTGCTAAGTCTTAGGTTTGAAAGAACAAGATTTTGTTTAAAGCTAGTATTATGACTGTGGATTGATTCATAAGAAATGAAAGAATTAATATTTTCTTTTACATAAAGCAAATTTTGAAAAATGTAAATACTAATAAGTGTCATAATTTTCAAATTTCTTAAAGAATTTCTGCATGGTTCTTGTGGAGAAAAACCAACTATCAACATTATTGCTTTTTTTCCAAATAAAAAAGGGTTACCATATGCCATTTTGCCAAATAAATTTTAATGGGTATTTATGTCAAAGCTACTGTTACTGAGTCAAGCAGGACTCATTTTACCCAACACCTTTTTGGGAAGGTGGTCCAAATCTAGCAGGCACCCTGAGATTTGAACCCGTGACCTCGAGTGAAGTCTAAAGCTCCATCCCATTATGCCGAATGGCACGACTTTGCCCATTTTATGGAAGTAGACGAGGAAGTAACCCATGCCCAGTGAGGAACTGTGATAAGGAAGTTGACCTCACCAAACCCGCCCTTGACATACATGGAAAGTCTTGAAATCATCCGACACATCCATGCGCCTCTTGCCTTCCGGTTCCAGCTCTCCTGCCAGAGTGTCATGATTGCCTTCCTTGCCATCTATGCCGCCTCCCAGACACCCAAGAGTGGATTTGGTATGGAATACCAGTTTCTTTATAATATTTAATGACGACTGAGATTTACAAATGCACTTTATTCAAAAAATAAAGATATGTCTTTTCCTGGGCAAGGAAGTCAATCGGAATGACTCCCACAACCACCAAACGCTCCGGAATCGATGATTGGTTATGTTTCCTTTAGATGGATAAATATTTTATTTTTTAATATTTTTTCATTAATTGATCTCTATAAGTATTGCCTATTTTGTTGCTACAGGTATGACTGCAGTTTGAAAGACTACATAACTGAAAAGAAGCCGGACATTCGAGAAGGCATTTTGCTGCTCACGCAGCTACTTGAAGCCGTGGCACACATGAATAAATATGGAGTAGCCCATCGGTAAAGTTTAAAGACTTTTATGGCCTATATGTCAATTTATTTTAAAATAAGTATAAAAATGTTTATTCTAAGGAAATTGATATTCTATAATATGCCTACATATTAAATGTGTATTTGACTGAAGAATCACAAAATGTCAGGGATATTGACCAAAGAAACAATTCTGAAAATTAGACATTCTCTCATACAAAAGCACTAAGAGCTTCCCATCTTCAGAAATTAAAAGTTTCCAGTAATTTATATATCAAAGCAGGATTGATTAAAATCTGACTTGTCATGTTTCATGTTACACACTATGGCAACAACATACATGTGTTACACTATGGTAATGTTAAAAAGTGTAACATAATCTATTGAGAGGTTTGACTGGGTAATTGAGACCAAACGTTTAATGGAGGATTTTATTTCCTTTTGAATTCAAGATTGAATATATTTGTGATGTAATTCTAAGATTTATGGTGTTTTCTTTCCATTAATTAATTCCTATAATGTTCTTGAATTCCCTCATATCAACAAACACCTTTTGATTCTGAAGATATTACTATATTATTATATATTATTATATTATTATTATATTACTATTAACCCATTCCTGTCTGGCAGAACGGTCGAAACCTGAGGCCACCCGGGCTGAACGAAAATCGAGCCTCGTTCACTACGACCGCGCGTCACTATTAGCATGAAAGAATTAACAGTAACTTCATGAATTATATGTTTTGATTTCTTTGCTCTGTTCCTTATACTCTTTAACTGTGTAAAGAAACTTTAGCAACTAAAGAACTTTTAGCAAGAAACAAAATTATTACTGTACTTTTTCACCAGTTCCAAGCTCTAGACTTAGAAACAAGTAGGTACTTTTGTTTCGTCAAATTTTATTTTATTTTCAAAAGATTCCTTTATTTCACTTGGCAGATCTACTTCTAGTTACCTGCAGTAATAAATAGTTAATGATACATCTTTAAATAATAATCATTATAACTGTATTATCATCAATAAATACAATCGCTAAACGAATTGTGCGAACGAGAAAATAATTTACTGTCAATACAGAACATTTGACACTAAATAAGATGATAAAAGAGGACGCCAACACCATCTATCGGATGAGAAATGAACTAGGACACCTAACGGCGGAAAAAAGAACTACGTCGAAATATAAGCAGGCAACGCACATTGTTTGCTCATAACCACCCCGCGGCCCGCAACGCGGGACGCACGGCGCACGTCATTAAAATCTGTCTAGCAAAATACGCTGACGTACAATGTACGTCATTAGATGGGAATGGGTTAACAATATGATGAAATATATAGAATTATTTAAACTGTAGATAATTGGCTCTATATCATTCAGTTTAAGACACCAATTAATGATTTATCAGCTGATTTTAGTGAACAAAGAACACTAAATTTGTACTGGCTGTTTTTTTTATTTTACATATAATCTGGAGCAACATGCTTTGATCTAGATTATTACGTAGATAGGACTCAATTTTAACAAATGGTTTGATTCATCAAGGGATCTGAAGAGCGATAACATATTACTGGACTTATCGGAGGGTCAGGCTTGTCCCATGTTGGCTGTGTCGGACTTTGGCTGCTGTCTGGCTGACAAGAGTGTTGGATTGTCCATGCCGTTCCGCACTTGGGACACCAACAGAGGAGGTAACGCTGCGCTGATGGCGCCTGAGGTACGT
The DNA here is from genome assembly GCA_023375725.1 of Nephotettix cincticeps. Lineage (NCBI taxonomy): Eukaryota > Metazoa > Arthropoda > Insecta > Hemiptera > Cicadellidae > Nephotettix > Nephotettix cincticeps. Next base: position 67,878,903 of record CM041788.1, read on the forward strand.
GTTAGCTTTTCTAATTTTTTAACTGAACCACCCATGTATCCCCATCAGGCCTCGGGCCTGCTTGATGAATTGAAGGCAGCGAGGTATTGCAGTAGTGTTGGTCACATAGGCTAGCCAGAGCTGACCGCTGATTGACAGAAGTCAGCTCCATGTAGTTTTGAACCAGGAACGTTGGCTTACTGGGCTTACTGGGCCAGTAGACCAAACCCTTTGAGTTTGACACCTGAGTTATCCCATCGGTTGAAACACAATCTCTTCCTCAATCTTCACCGACTATTGATTCCTGTTTTATTTGTTTTAAATTGATCTAATATACATTAACCACAAGCCTACCTCTGTTATTCATTTTGTCATAAAACTGTCTGCAATTTATACTACTAAACCATAAGTATGTAGGATTATCAATAGTTTATTTGTAGTTTTTGATGTTAAAAAACACTGCCTTGTTTCCACCATGCTGGCTTGGAGGCGGAGTATAGAATATCTATAGCTAAATCTTTTAATTTAAATGTGATTATTAGGTAATCACTTAATACGAGAGGAATTTATCTACCCCCAGAAAAGTGTAGTTAAAAACATATACCTGTGCAACAAAATAATATTTGTATTTATCAATACTAAATTGACTAGTAATGTATGTTTGTAGAAGCTTGGTATTTTAAGCCGATTCATGATTTTATAAATTTAACAATTGACAAAAAAATTTTTCGTTTTTAACATTTTATCCAATTTTTAACAAATTGGTCCAATCGATTTTTTTCAAATCTAATGATTAACCAGATGTTACTTAGGAATTTGGAAATTAAAAATAATCTAGAAACTTTTAAGGGCTAATCTATTTCTGAAGCTGAGGTCTCTGTTACAGGTTGCTTGTGCCACGCCAGGACTATTCTCTCATATCGACTACTCCAAGTCGGATGTGTGGACCGTGGGTAGCATCGGTTACGAGCTGTTGTCCGACTTGGGTAATCCATTCTATCGAGGAGCCGGGGGTATGGGCCTCCGCAACACCTCATATGAGGATGCTGAAATCCCTCAATTGGGAGATGAGGTGCCTCCAGTGATTGCAAGGCTTGTGCGCAGTTTGCTGGCCAAGAACCCCTCCCAGGTCTGTTGAGTTGTTCTTTAAACTGAATCAACTGACTTGTTTCAATATTGTACAACAGCATACTTAAATATACTAGGCCTATGTATCTAAAAATACAAAAAATTGGAATACAGTAAAGTCCCGTTTATCCGATCCCGGAGCCGAATCATCCAGATCAGGTTTTGAAAAAAATCATGTAAATAATAGTTATGATGTGAATTTTATCCCAAGCTTCTTCAAATTTCAGACGCAACCGCAGTACCTTGCTGGACACGGCAAGTGTTACTAATGATAAATGTATGCTTTATATTATGAACACACATTCTGTATATTGGGGGTGTTTCCAAGTGGAGCGCAACAAACCCTTCGCCCATGCTGGAGCGGTCAATATTTGACATTACAATACTGAACTAACAAAGTGTAGGTGTTTAAGGTTAGATGTATAGTATTTGTTTGTTTCAGAATTATTTGTATGGTCAAAGTGCAATACTGAATCTGTGGTCATGAGTGGTTGCAAAAGGAAGATGGTTGTTTTAACGTCAGAAGAGCATTTTATTTTCTACCTAAAACTAAGAATAATAACTTTTAATAAAATTAAAAATTTTTTAACATGTTAAACGTTTGCAATTGTGGCTATGCTGTTGTACAGAGTTATATTCGGTGTGCAACACTAATATTGCAAGCGCTATTAATGATCGTTGTCTGTGTGATGTAGATGTCTATAATGGTATGTTTTCAGTATTGTTGTCAGATCATCCGGATTTTCAGATATCCAGATCGGGACCCTGCCACATTAATACAGTTAAACTGGACTTTACTGTTGTTGGATTGACTAATTAATATAATTGAAAACTCATTGGTTGTTGCTTGGTGGAACTATTTTTGGCCCAGTACGGAGACATCATCAGAAGCGACAAGGATGTACAACGGTTGAATCACTTCACATGAAGGTCTTTATAAATTTTAAGAAGTTTTTAAACAAATGGAAACGAGAATTAAAATTTGAAATGGGGGATGAACGACGTATTCTGGCGGGCTGAAGTTTCAAATCTCGACGCTGAGACAAATCTAGTTCCAACAAGCAACAACCATTAGATTATTAATTTGCTGATATTCAAACCGTTACTCTTTGTTAAAAATTTCCAATTCAACTTGTATTCTCAAACATTTTATAATTTTGAATTTTGTGGACGGTGGTGAACTGTTACATTACTTTTCTTAGTACTACCACAGAATCGTATATTAGTTCTGCAAGATTAGTAATGAACACATTATAAACAGTACCTGGTGACCGAGCTTTGCTCGGATAGAATAAGACATGTTTTTACAAGTTAATTAGCAAAATTAAAACAAATTTACTGCCCAATGAAAACATTTATGTGGCTGAAATAAAACCGATTTAATACACCATAATTAATATATAACAAAACGTATCGTTGACGTTAGTCAATTGAGCGATGCCGTCGTCTTTTAGCCAAAGCCGATCATTTAGTGTTTAATTATCCATACCGTTATTATTAAGCCTGTGATCAACTGATTTTGTCATAAACGGAATGAGGATTGAAAAGCAAAAGAGAAATTTAATTTACATCAATTAATTGGTTTGTTACAGTGGCTTCAAGCAATACAACGAATACGTTTTCTATCAAAACACGGAAGATTTTGGAAATACTTTTTTCTGCTTTTATTTCGCACGGCTATGTTATCCTTAAGTTTTTACAAATTGTTTAGTAACCTGATAATTTTGCATTTATTTAATTCATAAAATAAATATTAATGCATAACCTCTATATTGTTCCCTATATTGCAGTCTTCAATCAAGAACTGTCAAACGGTTATAAACAGCTGTTTTGGTTTGTATTGTTTACATTTTACTCTCCATAAGCGTAATGTTAAATTTTTAGATTTTAAACTTAATATTACAGTCAAACACAAATTTTCCTGGATATTAGACCTATCTGGAACTTATTTTCTACTCGGAAATTAGTTATTTCCAAAATTTAAAGAAATTCCTCGGTGCCGTTTTCAAGATCCGTATGCAAATATATATATATATATATATATACAAACCTTGCTCGTATTATAGTATTGGATAAGGCTATTTCATGAAAATTAAAATTGCCAGTCAATTAAAATTAGGTAATGCACAGTAACGAGGTCATTGTTGCAACAAAAACAAAATGTTTACTTTAGGACATTTTTCACCATAAAATTCAATTAATTAGTGAAGTAGATCAAAACTTTATTTTTGTTCTACGTGTAGGAAATATTTTTGCCAAATACTGTACAAACTACTTTAAAATCTTGAGTTAAGATTTTAACCCTGTGATGATGCTACACTAAGTAGCGAAATGTACATTGGGAAAATAGGAACATTTAGATCTCTAGGCAAGTAAAGGTAAATAAATTTAACTATGTATATAAAGGTCTAAAAAACTGGAAATCATAAAATATTAAATTACAAATAGTTTAAATGGTGTACTTTGTTACTGTTAGTACCAGCTGAATTAATTATCAGGATTAAATTATAATAGAACAAGTATTACAGGCCCTTCAAACACGGTCAGTGTGGTTTGTTCACACCAAAATGACCAAAAAATTGAACTGATGGAAGGATGATTTAATCATTTGTTGATTGTCTGAAGTGAGCGTGTGTATGGTTTGTCACTTCAGTTTGTTACATCAGTCATCTGCGAATGTGCACAGACAACATTTGAGTCATATATATGACGATTACGATTAAAAAGCCTCATTTTAGCGAATTTCCCATAGGGAAGAAGCTATTACCGTAGGTCTCATGGCGAGACTTAAGCCCGGGACCATGTTATTTTTTCTTCTTTAGGTGCCCAGAGTCCAAAAACAATAGTCGTTAAATTTTATATATATATATATATATATATGTATATATATATGTATATATATATGTGTCTGTTAGCACGATAACTCTCGTAAAAATGGTCCGATTGAGACCAAATTTGGTAGAAACGTGTATTCCTACAAATGCTCGGACGAGTTCGTTAACCAGACATATCGGTCAATGGGAACGGGTAGTTTGGGGGGGTTTTGTACCCCAAAATGGGGTTTTTTGCGTTTTTCACATGTAATTTTTAAAAATTTCGAATTTTATATTTCACCATTGGAATCAGCTTAAAAAACTACACAATTAAGTTTCTTAAAGTTTTTCTCTATCTCCAATGGTTACCGAGCTATTAAAAAATCTAAACACAGTACGTTGTATTGTGAGGCTCCAATGTTAATCTTATGGAGGATAGGGAAAATTAATATTTCCCATATTAATCAATATTTTTGGATAAAACTTGATATTTAGCTTCATGTGGTTGAGGTCTATCCATTTATGCTTAAAAATCATAGTTTATGTGTTTATCATGGCAGCAAACCTGCATACTCTTTTCCCATGTTAATCTTATGGAGAATAGGCAAACTCCTTAATTTATGGACAGATGTTGATGAAAGTTGGTATAAATATTAAGATAAAAACTATTTATGGTAGAAATTACTACTTTCAGTGTTCCTCACAGCAGCTAACCTGCACACTCTTTCCCATGTTAATCTTATGGAGAATAGACAAACAATGCTCATGTTTATGGACAAACTTTTATAAAACTTGTCATATATTTATTATTATTATGTTATTGATTTAGAAATTCGCTGAGTACGCAGATCTGCTGCGACGGGGGTATTCTTAAGTGTACTGATGTATTGCATGTGTATTTTTATTTAGTGTTTTTTTGTGACAGAGGCCCAGTGCTGAGGTGGCAGCCACTATCTGTCAGTTGTTCCTCTGGGCTCCCACTGCCTGGCTCAGCTCTCAGCGCAAGGACGTTCTGCCCAGCAGCAGCGAGGTAAATACTTGGGTGTACACAAGTGTTCAAGTAATCACACTTAATCCAATACTGTAAAAGGGTAATACGAGAGCTGTTCGGAAAGTAACCTCCAGTTGATTAAAAAAATACACCAAGTTAAATAAAAATATTTTAATATATACATCTTTGCACTATTTTTTGACACAGTCTCCATAACGATTGAGTCACTTATCATATCTCTTCACAAGTTTTGAAATTCCTTCTGCATAAAAATCACTTACCTGTCCCTGGAGCCAGCCTGTGACTGCATCTTTGAGCTCTTTGTCGTCATCAAAGTGCTGGTACCCGAGCCATTTTTTCATATGCATAAAGAGGTGATAATCACTTGGCGCCAGATCTGGGCTCTAAGGTAGATGGTTGAAAACGTCCTAATTGAAGTACTCAAGAAGGGCTGTTGTTCTGCGAGCAGAGTGAGTAAGGGCCTTATCATGAAAAATAAACGATACCGTTTTTTACGAATGTTTTCTCGTCCACTTTCAAATAAACTAATGAAAAACAGTGAATGGGTACATTCATGGACAACTCCTTCACTCATAACTCTTTGTCCGTACACGGCACAAAGCTCACAATGAATAGCTGCTACAGAATATTCTATGGCTGTAAAAAACATTATAACAGCTCAAACTTAACATTTCGCGAGGTTTTCTATTGCAGCCTAAATTTCAAACTGATACAAAAACTAAACTAGCGCAAGTACGATGTTCACTCGACCACGGCTTGATGCGACTGACCTCCCGGGTGTGTGAATGCAAAGATGGCATCGCTACTACCCGCACTGTGACCAATCGGAGGTTACTTTCTGAATGGCCCTCGTATTTTACACTTATCTTTACATGTTAATAGAAATAAGTAATAAGTAATTGGGAATTTTGTGATATTTATTTACCTATTTGTTGGTCTTTACAATTAGGAAGTTGAAACAAGGAATGTGTCCAAGTAACCCAGAACAATGCAATTTGTTGAAAAGGAACTTCTGAAGTCCCTATATTTTTAGACCTTACATCACTACATTTTAATATTCAAGTGTAATATGTCAATTTATAATTTATTTTATGTCAGTTTATAATTTAGTTGAGTTTGGCTCAAACAATCTATCTAATGTGACAATCTATCTATACATGTGTCTATCGTTGATATGTAGAGAGTAGACATCTTTTGAAGCATGAGGATCTATACAACTTAAAATGTTTTAAGTTAACACTTTGGACCTGAAGCCCGACCCTAGGTCAGGCTAGCTTATTTGACCCATCGGCTGACACCCTACCCTAAACCGGGCTGCCTTATTAAATTCCATAGCAACAAGTTTATGGTGTATATTCTGGTTTTGGCACTTATAACATATTCTTCAGTCATTAATCTTTACATGTCTTTGGTTTCCTTTAGTCTACCAGGACTTTGTAAAAAAATTTTCTGAATTATGTTTCACTCAATCGCTCAGAGCAGACAGCTGTTGCTACTAGTTGTGTTGTGTTAAAGTTGTTTTTGTTTACGATACGTGCGAGCTAGTTTGTTTTTATTGTTGTATTGCTACACCACTGTTATATAGTTTCAAAAATATGTACATATAGGTTATATTAAGTTTGATCTAATAATCATTTTTGTTTTATTACTCTAAAATGCCCTAGGCCCCAGTATTCAACCAGTGTTAATGTTAATGTTAGTCCAAAGTGTTAAAGGTGGTGGTGTAATAAGAGTTAAAATGAAAATTAAAACTAACATGGAAGAGCATGCCTGTGTACATGATTGTACCTATTGATGTGAAATTCTTCTTCCAATCAGCTTTTTTGTGTTAGAGATAATGTTTATCAGTTCATTATAACCACAATTTCTGTTTGGCTTATCAGTGTGATTTACCAGCTCTATCAACCAGTGCTTTTATTACTTTGGTTTACAACCCTAATACTGCAATTGATAACAACGGAATGGTTTTCAGTATTTACAGTTCAAATAAAAACAAAACAGTTCAAACATAAAACAATTATAAATGCATTTCTTTTAACTGATTTTGACAGGTTTTAAAGACAAGATGTATGCATTGTCTTTAAAATTGCTAAAGATTTCATAAAAGCCTGATTTTTTATTTTGGTTTGGCATGAGAAAATGTCACTGCCTCATTAGAAATCTGTCCTAGTCCTTCGTCACTTGAGATTTGTCAACTTTTGTCTCAAAAAACAAAACATACAAATAATGCCAGGGTTCTAATTTTATTTTGGAAGAATGAAAATATACAAATCAAAAAACCTGTATTTTAGTTAACCAGACACATTGGCCCCAAGATATGCTCATGGTTGTTTGATTGTGGAATAAGATGAGACGTTTTTCAAAAACCAATATGTTTTAAAACCCATATTTGACATTTGCAAACCAACACAATCGCTTAATTTGTTGTTTGCTACTTTAATCCTCTGTTATTTACTTCAGCTGACTATAATACTTCACTGAGGAAGACTGGCTTTACCGGCTTTGATTTTGACCCACAGATTCTCCAGTGGCTGCTCTGTCTCACCACCAAGGTGTTGTGTGAGAACCGGAGTTATGCAGCGGCTGGCTCTCGCCGCACGGCTACAGAGTATCAGCTGATTGCCTGTTTCCTACACCGTGCTAAACTATCCGTCATCAGGCAGGCTCTGACCTGGATTTATCAGTAAACCTTTACCTGTCTTATAATCGTTTTAATTTAATTGTAAGACAATCTTCTGTTTGCTGTGAAAAAATCCACTTTTTGGCAGAAGTTGCTAAAATTACTTAATTAAAAAAAAATCAGATTGATTAACAAACATTTCAATTTTATTTTATACATGAAATTTAAGAATAGTAAAATTTGTCAATTTTATAATTTTGTTTTCATAAAATTTACTGTTGTTCATATCATTGTTAGTCCAGATATTTTTATGTTATCTAAAGAGGCAATGACTTACTTTCTATCATTATCTGCTCTGAGATTAAGATCAATGGTACTCTCAATATTTTTTTATATATTTAATATTTATTAAATATATTTTATAAACAATCAAAGAGATCTTAAGTTTAGTTTGAAAGTACGTATTATTTATTAGTTTTTATTTATTCTTGAAACACTTGTGATATGATTGTAATCCTATAAATTATTATTTATTACTAACCAAATGCAAGTTTGAAGCTGAATTTATCTTCTTAAGAGTCACTATCACTGTAAAGAATTGCATACATCCAATAAATGTTAGCTTATCGGTGCTGTGGTATATAATCAAGCTTTTTTTGAAAAAATTGGCTGCATACATTTTAAGATGAAGTAGACTGGTAGGAGCCAGGGTTGAAAAGCTGATGATTTCTTATTAGTTTGTTGTTGAGACTGATTTGCCATGTATATGATGTACAGCAAAGGTTTGTATAGAAGAGATAATACTGAATAAAATACTTATATTTTTTTGTTAAATTTTTTATTTTCCTCATTGTTCTACAATATATAAAGTCTATTACGTTTCTTTGATGTAAGCTAAGTCCATTCTCAAGGAAGTGACGAGCTATTTTTTTTAATACCTTTGTTAGACAACTTAATGAGCAATTATGGACATCATTGATTGTGTTCTAAATTTTATGTATTTATTAGCGTTATAAGTAGAGGTGTGGATATCCGAAAAGTCGGATCGGTTTCGGATCGGATCGGATATCCGGCTCCGATCCGAATGCAAAATAAGTATCCGAAAAAGTCGTATAAATATCCGAACGTTCGGATAGACTGTATAAAATGAGGTTAAAACCGAAAGATAAATGCTAAACTTTCCGTTTGAGATACGTCAGCGATACGGATCAACAGAACAGCGATACGGATCAACAGAAATGTTTAAGTATATGACGAAATTACGCAATTCATACCCTATTGGAATGTAAGAACGTCTTTGGGTGGTCCGAGGATGCGATATGATTATTCGATTCTTCAACTATGTATTTTAAGTTACCCATTAATTTCAAAAAGATATTGCATTTTGAAATACAAAGCATAGCGTCATCGATAGTTGCACAGAATATCAGATTGCGGTTTGATATTATTTCGCATAAAATATGATTTCGGCTACAAAAAACTGAATTGTCGATTTAATATTTGGTAACAAAGCTCAACCATCATCCTCAACCTCAAGTATTTGCAGCAAAAATATATACTATTTAATTTTGATCGTCTGATCGAATTAAACTTTAAATATTTTGACATAATGGACTATTTTTTGTTATCACATTCTCGAGTTCTCCGGGTTTGAGCAATACTATAAAGTGTTGTCAAATTTACATTTGGCCTATTACGTTTTTCAGTGTTAACATACCAACAAATTTTCCACTCGTTTTCATTCTACATTTTCTCTTTGTTGAATGATTTTATGCGTCATTAGTTTTTAAATGGAACATTTGAGATAATTTTAAAATGAATAAATTAACTAGATTACGACAAGGTACCATATTTTCACAGGTTATGTTCTGCCCGATACTCCAACTCTGCTCCTGCGCAGAGTCTGTTGTCCAATAGTCAGCGGCAGCGCTGTAACTGCTTTTTCTAGTTCCTTGTCACAGATATATCAGAGACAGAACCATAACGGTGACTTCGTCACCGGTACAAAAATATCGCATATCCTTACTGAAACGCAAATAGCCGATGGCAACGAGACGACTTCGTCTGTCAAATCTCGGTTCTTTGTTTATGGCGATTTGTTCTTGTCATTTTAATAAATAAAATTGAGAATTATTATTTATCAATCTATCCATGGTTTTATATTACTAACTTTTAAGAACTGTTTATGTAATTTATTGGCGAATTTTAAGGTTTCTGTTGATTTCATTCCGTGAATAATATGGCGTATATTAAAATTCGTTACTTTTCCTTTTCAATGCAGTTAAGTAAAAATTTTAGTTTTATTGTTCAGCCTATGACGAATTTATGATTTTTTATGTCCCAATCTAATAACTTTGATAACATTGTATCGATTTTTTCTCATTTATTCTTGGATAAGTGTGATTCCACTGTGTTATTGCGAGTATCCGATTTCAAAAACTATCCGATCCGAGCCCTAACTATCCGATCCGAAAAAAATTTACTATCAGCACACCTCTAGTTATAAGTACTAAAAAAATGAAGATGAGGAGGGTCCCAGCAAGGCATGTTCCATGTGGAATATTTTTCACGAGAATAACAAAGTCACTGAAAAGAAGATATTTATAAGAAAGAGAGAGTCCACACAAGTATTGGAAAAATATGGAGAGTCCACCTAATTCTTAAAAAAAGTCAACAACCACCAAACTAAACCAGATTCAGACTCGGCCAATAGAACACTTTTGACTGGTTTTATACTCTAACCCCACCTTTTTTTAATTAAAAAGAAATACTGGTGAAGATGAGGATCTAGCCAAGGGTTCCTCAACCTTTCATTTGAGAGTTAACAGTCTAGGATGAACACCTCTGTTGTGTCTTGCATTTATATCTTTTACTTACTACCTACAACCAGCTGTTATAGTTAATATTTATTTTTGTTCTTTTAATCCTTTGGTTTTGACAATTTTTGCCTTGTCTTATTCTGAACTAAGTAAACAAACATAATAAAAAAATCAATGAAACTGAAAACAAATTTACTTTCTTTGATGTGTGAAAAATATGGGGCCCCAACATCCATGGACACATTTCGGGAAGGACACATGATCAAAGTATTTATACCAAGAACCTTCCGTGTATTTCAATCAATTTAATTCTGAAATTAATGGTAAGCAGTCAGAGAGCATTCTTCTATTGACTAATCTGATAATGTTTGTTGTTCTAAAAGTGTTTGAAACCAAAATAAAATAATATTTGGGGTTTAAAACTCTTATACCAAACACAAACCACTTAAATGTCATTTTAGATAATACTGTTACAACATGCAGGTCCCTACTCAAATTCGTTCAACCATTAGAATAGAAATTTAGAATGATTAAGTTCAGCCTTTGATCGTTCATTTATTGTTGTTAATGCTTTTTTATTGGTTTTTATATTAAATTTGTTTTAGAACCACTTTTTGTTTGAAGGCGCTTTAAGCTGAACACTTCCACTCTCAACCCTACTAACAGGTGCAAAAGAAAGTAAAAAGACTGCTAACCTCTCAAAAAAATAAAATAGTAAAAGCTTTGCAGGAAATAAACTGAGCACTGCAAGGCTATTTAAAATATATCACTATATTTATTAATAATTAATTACAATGAAATGTAAAATCTTGATTATAAATAACTGGTTGAAAATGTTATTTAGTTTCTTATTCCTTCAGTACTGTACTCAGCCTTACCCTCCAAACACAAGCACTGCCTGGAAAAAGCAACTTTTAACTATAGTGATAAAACAAAATTTAGAAGCAGGTCTTCACATCCACGAGCCTTTACGAATTCCAACTTCAGGTTTAATGAACAAAAACAAAACTACTGCAGAATAACTATGTATATTTGCTTTACTGTACATATTTACTATGTAACACAATTTTACAATATTTGGTAAATACCCCACTGCTTGAACATATTATTGAACCATAATACAATATTCCAGTATATAAAAATAGTACACTCCAATACCTTCTTCAATCACAAAACTGTTCATATATTGCTCTGGTTAAGACCACAAAACTCGAAATTTACTACAAAATACCAAGAAAATATAACTGCAGCTACTTTCAATTCATAATCAACATTTTAACAATACTTGGCACTTAACATAAATCGGTGAAATAAAATAAGAACAATCTACGTCTAGAAATAATGCTTTAAAAAATGTAATATCTTATCACAATACAATCAGCATGATAATAAATATTTTATCATAGTTCTAATTCTAATAAAACTGGTGGTGTGTCTGGTGTAAAGACTCTGGCGTATGTTGTTATCACTGCGTTATGTGCAATATTGTGCATCGGTTGATTATTGTTCATGCCTTGTGTAATGAATACTCACAGATTACTATAAATACTATTTCAAATACTCAATAAACACTTTTAGACATGACATACTCCTGAATATTAAATACACAATGTTAAGGTATAAAAATGGCATCTGTCTGTAGTGAAAATACAAAAAGTTTTGATGGAAAATTACAGAATTTATGAAAAATTATAACTATATTATTTTTGATTTATTTAATTTAAAAAATAATTGTGCTAACTTTTTGTGGTAATATGAAAATAAACAAAAATGGAAATTTAAAATGAAAGATTAGGGATGACAAAAATTTGGCTTTCAAACACAAAGTAGTCTTTGAAGTGGGATCCATTGATTATAAACTAATTATATTTAAAAAAAAATGATTCCACCATACTATGCCTGGTAAGTTACAATAGCCCCAATAATTTCATTTCATGTTCTAAAAATAAGATTAATTCTAACAAGTGTATGTTTATATAACATGCAAACTGAATTAAATTTGATTTATATCTAGCCCAACCCAAATAACATCTCAGAACAAATAGTCCTCAAGAATCAAGTTCTAAATAGTTAAACTGATATTCTGATCTATGACATCATTGAGATTAATGGCATTGTATATTCAAACTTATGGCAACTTGAACAAAAATAAAGTATAGATAACTATCTCATAATAACCACAAATATATTATTATTAAGAATGCACATAAACATGAATTGAAGTTAGTTATTAGCTCTTTTACGTAAGCAATATTTTGTGATACAAATCTTTGCTTACCAACCTTGACTGAATCTTGAACATTGGAGGTGGATCACCATAAGAGCTAATGAGGAATTTCAGTCTTTTGAAAAAGCTTACGCTAAATTAATGAATCACAGACTTAACCCACCATTCTGATACATATTTATATAAACACATAAAATCACTATTTAGGAACATAGGAATTTCAGAAAAGTTTTAAACTAATTAATGAATACCTCAATAATTAAAGTAGGTAAGTAATGTTTTCCAGGTTAAATAAAAAATACCATTCTGTGATTGTGTTACTGCTAAACTCTTAGTTTGTCAAAGGCATGCATTAAACATTTTAAAAATTAAACCTGATAGCTTCTAAATTAAAAAAGAATTATGTAAAAGATAACTATTGTTTTAAATAAATATAAATATTATTTATATAAAACATAATATATTTAAAGTAATAATTTTGCTGCACTATAAATACAGATCCTACCAGACTGATTTTTTCCCTTATTCTGAGTATGAAAAGTTATTCCTCCTAAAGCCAATTAAGTTGAACATTAATCTGGAATAATATTTCTAATTTCATAATTTTCGGTTGCACCATACAAAAACTAATAATGGTTGTACCACCATTAAATACATTTAAACCCATAAACTTAAAACTACTAACCAGACAAATTAATACAGGTAAATTATAAATAAAAATATAAGACTTAATGAAAATAAGTCCATCCAATCAATCGTTAAACAATATGGGCAACAAAAATTTGAGAAATCGAAAACCGATTACCAATAAGATTGGTAAAATGATTGAATACTAAAAAGACCCTCAGTTCAAATTGTTTAAAGGTAGACCTAAATCTTTCAAATTTAATTCAAGCGGTGAAGATAAAAATCATAACAAATTCTTCTTACACTGAACAGCAACTACCAAAATAAAATTATAAACAAATTAAATTTTGTTACTCACTTACATTCATAATCTATTATAAAAATATAATAATATTGCATCAATAAACTCAAATAAAGAAAAACAAACTATAAAGTATATAACAAATAAATATGTTAATAAGTAGGTCTAGCTGAAACAGTAGAATTTAGAGGCAAATTAACGAAGTATATACTTAAAGGAGTGAATGCTATGTACAAAGATGCACAGAGGAGGAGGTCGATGCCCTGGCCGTCTGTGCAGTGTTGGATAGAGGTTCAACAGCCAATAGTAGGAGACCCTGGATCAGGTACAGAGGAGCCCTGGACAGTAGTACAAATTATTAGCAGTGAATTGATAGCATGAGTTCCTCAGTAGTACACTATAAAAAGACATGTTTTACTTTCACTTGCTTGGTCAGCATAGGTAATCGGACGGATCAGTGTGCTGACCCACTTGCTGAGCAGTGTTTTTTTAATTATTCTACGATAAAAGTGATCGACGAACGAATATGCAGAATTTTTTTCAAACTAAACTGACAAAGTACAACCAATGGCCCATATATAACACTGTGGTAACTTTATATGGAAGACATTATATGATTCCTAAATCCTAAAAAGTAATATTTAGATAATTTTATCAAAAGTTTCTCATCAAATGCTAAAAAGTATGCACTGGGCTTATTGAGGTGAGGGCTGCCACTCTTGGCATCATGGTGAGGGGCAGTTATCTTCCCCGGAAGGAGCTGGTCAGGAGGTTAAGCAGTTTTCCAGGCTTTCAAGTCTGGAAGGTCCATGACACTCTCAACAGGGTGTGTGCTAAAAGCCACATAGCTGATATGCTGAAGAAACCTTGTTCCACCACTTTGTGTGATGAGGTAATGCTTAAAAAATAAGTTGCTAGGAAAAAAGTTCAGGAAGTTTGATAGTTTATGTCATGTCAGAGTCCTTAATGTAAAAGCATACTGTAGTGTTTACCTGAGAGCACGTCACCGGTTAAGCGTATCACAGAAAGTAGTGCCTTCGGCCACTGTGTTTGATCCTGTTGACCAAGTTGCAGATCTTAAGTGCTGGACCCAACTTTAGGTTCATATACTTCATCATCATGTCTGAGTTCAGAAGCAACAAGGCTTTGCCGTCTATTTCCTACAAAAAATAAATTGCCGATCAAACGTCATGATTGAATTAATTATTTAATTTACATCTGAGATACTTTAGTATAATCTTTTATTTTATATTATGTATAAAAATTGAATATTTAGTTTATTCAAGTAAAAAAAACTAGTAAATAAACAAATAAATAAATAAACAAGTAAATAAAAAACTAATGTAGGACTGCAAATAGTCCAAAAATATTATTTATCTATTATAAACTACTCAATTAAATTACTAACTGTTTTAACTATTAAATGACAAAAACAAATATATCTATTTTTAAAATTTTGATAAAATCTGGATTCTCTTTTGTATAGGTTTTATTTAAATAAAAATAACATATTTAACAAATAGGGAAATGAGAAAAATAAAAGCTATTTCTAGAGGAATTTATTAGTATTTTGGTCAAAACTATAAATAAAAAAATTCAAAAAGTAACAACATATAAAATATAAGTAGCCCAAACATTATAAAAATTTTTTTTTTGTTTTCATCCATTTCAAATGGTTAGTTTTTAATTAAATTCATTTTTTTAATTAAAAAAATACATACAACTTTTAAAAATTAAATTAGTTGTGGTTACAATATTTATTTAAAACTAATCATTATTCTTCTTTAAAGGTAAATGGCTTAATTAATTAAACTCACACAACTTGAATGAATAATTCTATTGTTTACTAACTCAATCCACTCAGATTAATGATTAAAAAACATAAAACTCATTAACTTTTAACTAGATCATACTATGTAGAGAAATGCAAGTATTTGACCGAAAAATTAAATAATGAAGATGCTCCAATCCAAAAGTCAACAAACCCCCCTTCCCCCTGAGCAAGGGTCAAGGTCTTATTTTTTGTTACCCACTGCCTATTGTCTGTCCACCTCACCACACTTATCTCTTAACACTAACTTACACCTGGTTTGACTGAGAATCACATTTTATCAGTTTTTATTTATGATTCGTCATACTGATATAACATTTAGAGGTGTGCGGATATCCGAAAATTCGGTTCGGATCGGATACCCGAAACCGATCCTAATGTATTTAAGATATCCGATCCTATCCGATAAATATCCGAATTTTCGGATAGACTGTATAATACAGCAATTTGAACAAAAACAACGAGATTTTCGTCGAGTTAATACCCGCGAAGCTGGAATAATTTTTGCTTGAACCTTGATAAGACGACGAAATTACGTAGTCTTTCATCAAAACAATGTCGTTGACTGGTAGACGCGATACACTTATAGCGATTCGAATGAGGAATGACGACCGCAGATGACGAAATTACGCAATTCATATCCAATCGGAATGTAAGAACGTCATTGGGCGGTCCAAGGATGCGGTATGATTATTCGATTCTTCAACTACGCATTTAAGTAAACGTAAGTTCAACACGATATTGCATTTTGAAATACAAAGCATAGCGTCATCGATAGTTGCACCGAGTAGCAGATTGCGGTTTGATATTGTTCCATATAAAATTTTATTTCGGCTACGAAAAAACTTGAATTGTTGATTTAATGTTATTGGTAACAAACCATCGTAATAGCTTGTTTTGCGACGGGGTTTCCGGCAAAAATAATACTACTTCATTCTGATCGTCTACGTAGACGATCAATTGTTTAGTTATCGCATTCTCAACTACTCCGGGTTTGAGCAATACGATTAAGTGTTGACAAATTAACATTTGGCCTATTTCGTCGTTCAGTGTTCACATAACCAACAAATTTTCCACTTGTTTTCAATCTACATTTTCTCTTTGTTAAATGAATTTAAGCATTATTAGATTTACATTTTAAGATGAATAACTAACTAGATTACGACGAGGTACCATAATTTCACAGGTTTCAATATTGTTACACAGCCGATCGGGGTATTCTATCTGCCAAATATTCCAACTCTGCGCCTGCGCACAGGCCTTTGTTTGATAGCAGCTGCATTGTCACTGCCCCTGCCGATACGCAGATAGCCGATGGCATCGATCTAACAACGACGGCCGCAAAATCTTGATTCTTTGTTAATGGTGATTTGTTTTTATCATTGTAAAAAATAAAATAATTGAATCGTGAAATAAAATTGAGAATTAGTTGATTATTAGTAGAATGAATTGATGCATTAGTAGAAAGTTGATGTCATTTAACGGCGAATTATAAGGTTTCTGTTGATTTAATTTGTGAATTACGCCATATTAAAATTTGTCACTGGTAATTTTAAATGCAGTGAAGTAAAAATTTTAGTTTTATTGTTCATCCTATGAAGAATTTATGATTTTTTATGTACCATTTAATAATTTTGATAACATTTTATTGATTTTTTCCTAATTTATTCTTAGATAAGTCTGATTTCACTTTTTTATTGCAGTATCCGAATCCTAAAACTATCCGATCCGAACCCAAACTATCCGATCCGGATCCGATCCGAACTTGAGCTATCCGATCCGAACTGTAACCGTACCGTACTGTACCGCTTTGTGCTGTATTGCTTTGTGCTGTATTACGTAATGTTTTAGTTTTGATGTTATTTAAAGTGTTACAACCAAAATTATGTTTTTTTATTTAATATCCGGATGCTTTATTCCCCTCTCATATTGGATTTTTTTGCTATCCGGATCGTCCGACGCCACATTAATCCGGATATGAGAGAGTGTACTGTTGTAGTTGTAGTAGTAGTAGTAGGAATTGAGGTTACTTTACAATGACCTCTCAGCAAAAATCAAGGATTCAAGTGGGTGTTTCCATATAGCTCATCATCAATAATTCAGTCATCTTTCAACTAATTTAGTTTGACTATGTGCCTTCTTTTTATATGGTTATTTAGTTATTTAGTAATCAGATAGTAAAACCAGCTTCGTCAACTACGGTTCAAGTAGGTTGACGTTTGCGACTGGTGGCGCATTCATGCAATTTTTGGTAATATGGCAATACCAATACAGTATTAATTTCTTAAATTAATTATTGAGCCAATGACAACGCAGTACAAACATCCAAGTTGAGCAAGCACACTGCGCAATTAGTTCCACTAAACAAATGCAACAATCGACAAGAAAACTTATTGTAATAACCTGTCACTAAGCAAAACAAAACAATCTTATTAGCGGAACGTTTGATAAGAAAAATGTTGATTGTTTCATCATCTCGCATATTTTATTGGATAGTGGATCCAATAAAATATCGGCCGATTTTTTACCAGCCGTCCAAAATCGGTGTGGGTGAAAATAGCCTAAAGCTATTTTGAGGTTAATAAGAACATTCTGATACATACGTTTTTGTATTTATGATATTCCCAACAAAAATATTAAAATTGGGGTGAGGTTTTGTCTATTGCTGACCCGATCAGTCGAAAAAATATCGTCTATTATCAGACGATATACAAGTGAAATAATTTTCTTTTTCATCAAAATAACACTTTTATAATATTTATAGACCTGTCATTGGCCCAATCAGGTCGGCAGATGTTCTGAGCACGACTACCAGTGCCAGTAACGTGGGCCGGGCCGGCGTGGCAGCTAACATGGTAAAAAAATTACTCTTTGGAGATGTAATTTACCAGCTCTGACATAAAGACCTTTTAAAAGGTCATTATGCTTTAAAGGGTTGAGAGAGTTTCCTAGCTAGTTTAACCCTTTAAAGAGTACTGTATTTTGCGTCAAAATAGGAGTGACCTTATGTAGGGGTGTGCGATGCAGCAAAAAAATTTCGATTCGATACAACGATGCGATACAAAGAATTTCGATACGAATCGATGCGATTCGATTCGATACAACACGACAAACACACAACACAATTTCGTGTAAAACAGAAATCATATAACAGAAGATAATAAAAAACCATGGAATTAAAGCCAAAAAATATATTATTAGACTATTCACTAAATTTTACAGTTCATAATTAGTTTGATAATTTTTAGTTTGATAACTTTCAAGTTCAAAAGATTTGTGTTAAGGTATTTTATCTATGTATATTATATCAATAAAGCAAAGTTCGCTAAAAGATTTCCAAGATTCGCTAAAATTTTTAATAACTTGGAATATGTATAGCTAGCCTTGATGAGACTAAACAAGAATTATTTAAAAAAATTAATGTAGGTCTACAATTAGTAAAAATATATTATATATCTATTATAAACTACTAAATTAAATAAAAAACTATTGAATGACAAAAACAAATATATCTCTAGTTTTAAAATTTTGATACAATTTCAAAATTCTTTTGTATAGGTTTTAAATAACATATCTAACAAATTTGGAAATAAGAAAAATAAAAGATATTACTAGAGGAAATGAGTAGTATTGTAGTGAAAACTATAAATAAAAATTCAAAAAGTAATAATATAGAAAATATAAAAACAGAAGTAAACTGTTATTTTAAAAAATAGTTTTAGTATCATCCCATTTCAAATGGTTAGTTTCATATTTTAAATTTAAAAATATATAAAACTTTTAATAATGAAGTTAGATGTGGTTACATATTTGTTTAAAACTATTTAATCATTACTCTTATTTAAAAGTAAATTTCTTAATTACACACACAACTTAATTTGATTGCTTATTCACTAAATCACCTCAGATTAATGATTATTTAAAGAGAAAACATAAAACTCAATTTTTAACTAGATCATACTATGAAGAGAAATGTAAGTATTTGACCGAAAAACAAAATAATGAAGTCGCTCAGTCAGTTCCAAATATCAACAAACCCCCTTGTCCCGGAGCAAGGCTCAAGGTCATTTTTTATTACCGACTGCCGCTATTGTCTGACCACCTGTCCACCTCACTTATCTCTTAACAAAAATAGCTTACACCGATTTAACTGAGAATCATTAATTTAATGTTTTTATTCACGATTCACTGATAAAACATTTAATATGTACATTATAATAGACAATTTAGAATAATGTCAAATACTCAAGGTTTAGTTTTTGGAATTAATATTATTAAAAAACTATGGATCTACTTTTTTGCTTCATAAGAAATGCAATGGAGGCTGTCAATTGATACTGCATGAAAAAGGAGCCATTCTTAAAACTAAACTAAACAAACTATGATTTAAATAAATACAATTCAATTTTGGTTGTTAATATTTTTGATGTATTTTTTGTTACTATTGATGTCTGTTGTGTCCAGCGGAGGAATACCTAACCATAAACAACTCCCATTAAAATTGTACTCGTCATGTCACGTGTTAAAAACTTCTCTGACTTGTTTGTCAATTTTGAGAAAGGATTTAAAATCAGTTTGAATTTGCGCATCGGGACTCGGGACTCGCTCGATACATCGCACACCCCTAACCTTATGTGATTTTGGTATGTTGTGGGTAATCTGCAGAGGGTTTCTTAGGCGGGTTGGTCACGGTGGGAAGTTTTGGCAGCAAAAGTGGCGGCGCAGGATGAAGTTTTATTAGACCTGTTATTTATTAGCACTGAATAAAAGTGAAAGCGTTGTACACTCCCCTATTATTATATCTCTGTAGCTAAGAGTTATTTGTTTGCTAAACAACACTCCGTGCTTTTTTTAGTTACTTTATTGAAAATTTGAAAATTAAAAATTGATTGAAAAAAGTTCTAAAATGTTTATGTTAGGGCATTTTGAACCTAAAACACGTTTCTAACCATATTTACTTCATGTTGGAATGTATTTTAGTAAAAATTAAAAGAAATTTTTTTACTCTTTTGAGCTGTGTTTTGAGTTTTTACCCTTATTCCTTAACAGCTCTCAAATAATGGCGTTTTAACACGTCATTACTTCTTAAAGGGTTATTTGCATCTGCTAAAATGTAAAAATTTGAATCACAAATACTTGAGACAGGAACTCACATGTCGCCTGAAGAGGTCAGCGTGTACGGCCAGGGCGGGGTCAGTATGAGAGATGTGGGCGATAACGTCTTCTATCGACCACTCGCTGGGGTCAGCTGCCAACTTGGGCGGACCTTCTGACTGTGTTGTTGATGTCGCTACTTCTTGTTCTGTGGACGTAAAATTAAATTCTAATAGTCTTGACACATTACTATTGATAAACTTAACAGATTATTGGTTTTTCAGCCTATTTCTTGAAAAGCTTTTTGACCTGGTAGAGCTTTAGTATTCTAATTGTGTTTTGGCTTCACATGCTCTAGTAGCGCAATATATGTTACAGCAAACAGACACTGGGTTTAATGATCAGTGCAGTGTATTTTCATGTTAAAGTTTTAACATTTGTAACAACCACAATGTGGGCCTAAAAGAATCTGTATCTGATAATGCATTAAAAATGATCAAAGGCCCTCCTTCCAGCTGAACCCACTCATCATCATTACTCATCATTACTTTCATGTTCATGAAAATAATAGTAATTACTGTATAGTCCAAAACCTGTATATAAAAAAAAATTAGGTAGATGAGCTGTTTGCAAAATAATGGGCAGGTATCATAACCTCTTGTGGCCATCACATGTTGTTATTATAAAATATTTTTTCTTTACAGTCATATGTTTAATGTTTATGTTTTTGTTTATCATCTCTGTTAAGTTTATTTTCAGTTCAATACAACTTTTATTTTAATTCCTGACTTATGATTTACTCTGCAATTATTAATATTTGTACAAGGTAATATTTTACTACATTGGTGACCCCGTTAACGACTTATTTGTGAAGCTATGGATAACCCAGATCAATGTCTTCCCGGCTCAATGGACACGACGCATATCTCACCCGTTTCACTAAAAATTCCACCATTTTGGGAAAAGAACGTTATGTTGTGGTTTCACCAAATTGAGTGTCAATTCTCTCTTCATGGAATCTCAAAAGAAACTACAAAGTACAATTATGTGATGGGCTGTTTAGACACTGAAGTAGCAAGTAAGCTCACAGACTTTATCGGTAAACCTTTATCCTCGACCCCCTACTCTGACTTGAAGAAGAGGCTATGTTCAGAATATGAAATCTCAGAACACATCAAACTGAAGCAACTGACAAGTGAAGTTTGCCTCGGAGATAAGAAACCATCGGCTCTTCTGCGTGAGATGAGGACATTGGCAGGCTCTCAGGTATCTGACAATTTCTTAAAAGTAATTTTCTTGCAACGCTTACCTAATCACATTCGTACTGCATTGGCAGCATCTCAAACCGATTCACTAGATGACTTAGCCAAGATAGGAGACAAAATATCTGAAGTTTCAGCTGCTGATACTTATGTTTGTTCTCAAGGGGCTAGTGCTCAATCGCCTGACCGCATTGCTGCCTTGGAAAAACAGGTAAATGATCTCGCTCAATCAATTGATGCTCTAGTTAAGTTCAGAAAACATGAGTTTCCTGCAGCACCAAAACGTGATAATTTTTCAAATAGAAAAAAGCCTAATCAAACTGAATTGTGTTGGTATCACCTTAAATTTGGTGACAATGCTAAGAAGTGTATTCAACCATGTTTGTTCTCGCCAAAAAGTCATTGCGAACAGGAAAACTTTCTGCCCCGTCATTGAATGCGGCTAATGATGACAGGGGCTTTAAATCTTGTCGCCTTTTTGTTACCAACTTAATTTGTGGTCGGAGGTTTTTAGTGGACTCTGGTGCAGACATTTCCGTCCTACCTCCAGCTAATACGGATAAGCTTAACGAATGTAACAGACAGTTATATGCTGCAAATGGCTCTGTAATAAAAACATTTGGGGAACGGAACATTAAACTTGACCTGGGTTTGAAAAGGAAATTTTCCTGGACTTTCATAATTGCTAATGTGACCCAGCCAATAATTGGGGCTGACTTTTTATCTCATTTTGGTTTACTGGTTGACATTAAAAACCAAAGATTAATAGATACCAGGACTCAACTTTCTGTTGTGGGATTTCAAAACTACTCATCCCAACGATCTGTTTTGGTGCTTGATCCAAATGGCAAATATTCCAAATTGATCTCTCAATACCCTAATTTACTTAAAGAAACCCCTAACTTCCATGTCTCACAGGACACAGTCTTTCACTCAATTCAGACAACAGGCCAACCTGTGACCTCTAGACCTAGGCGTTTATCTCCTGAAAAACTTGCAGTAGCAAAAGCTGAGTTTCACAAAATGGTCAACTTAGGTATTTGTAGGCCTTCAAAAAGCTGTTGGGCTAGTCCACTTCACTTAGTACCGAAAAGTGACGGTTCTTGGAGACCATGTGGGGATTATCGTGCCCTAAATGCCAACACAGTTCCTGATAGATATCCAATTCCATATTTGCAAGATTTTAATAGCCAGTTAAATGGCAAAACTATATTTTCCAAAATTGATCTTGTTCGGGCTTTTCATCACATCCCTATAGCCCCTGAAGACATTAAAAAAAGCCGCTGTCATTACACCTTTTGGTTTATTTGAATTTCTCAAGATGCCATTTGGGTTAAGGAATGCAGCCCAAACCTTTCAACGGTACATTAACTCACTTCTTCAAGAATTTGATTTCACCTTTTGCTACTTAGATGATATTTTGGTTGCCTCTTCCTCAGAGGAGGAACACATTGCGCACCTAAAAAGAGTTTTTGACAAGCTGAATGAACATCATATCAATATAAATACAGCAAAAAGTGTTTTTGGAATGTGCGAGATTCCTTTCCTTGGTTATCTGGTTTCGAAAGGTGGCATATTACCTTTACCAGACAAAGTTGATGCTATTATAGGCTATAAACTCCCTGAAACTGTTCTTGAGCTACGTCGGTTCTTAGGCCTCATTAATTTCTATAGACGTTCACCTAACGCAGCCGAAACTCAACAAAAGCTCTTTGATATGTGCAAAGGTACTACTAAACGTGATAGGCGAAAGTTAAATTGGACTCCTGAATGCAAAAAAGCTTTTCAGGATGCAAAGGATCAGCTTATCAATGCCACATTGTTGGCGCATCCATCCCCTGATGCTCCTCTTGCTCTCATGGTCGATGCATCTGATTTTGCCGTAGGATCTTCTCTTCATCAGATTCGCAATGGCAACCTAGAACCCCTTGGATTTTTCTCTAAATCTCTTACACCAACTGAGAAGAAATACAGTACGTACGACAGAGAACTCCTTGCTGCATACCTTTCTGTAAAACATTTCCGATATCTTATTGAAGGAAGAAACTTTGTGATATATACAGATCACAAGCCCCTGTCCTTTGCCTTCAAAAGACCATCTGAAGCATGTAGCCCCAGACAATTACGCCACTTAGATTTCATCGGTCAATTCACAACCGACCTGCGATACCTTCCAGGAAAACAAAACATTCCAGCAGATTTTATGTCAAGGTTAAATACAATCGATCTACCTTCAACTGTTTCTTTTGAAGCAATTGCTGAGATGCAACCTCAGGATATTGAACTCCAGAACATAAAAACGTCAAACACAACTTCTCTTAAGTTTCAAAGCATGTTACTCCCTAACGGAATGTACCTGGATTGTGACGTCAGTACCGGAAAACTAAGGCCATTTATTCCTCAACATTTTAGAAGACAATTATTCGATTCTATCCATAACCTTGCACATCCTGGAATCAAAGGGACATTGGATCTTATTAAACATCGGTTTGTTTGGCCTTCCATAAACAAAGATGTCAGGCTTTGGGCTAAAACTTGTGTAGCTTGCCAACGGTCGAAGGTGTGGAAACACACTAATAGTGAAATTGGAACTTATAACACAAGTGAGGGACGTTTTTCTCACATTAACATTGACTTAGTTGGACCTTTAACTCCTTCTCAAGGATTTTCTTATATGCTGACAATCATCGACCGCTTTACCCGTTGGGTCGAGGCAACACCTATCAAAGACATTTCTGCAGAGACGGTAGCTGAAGCACTTCTTTCCACATGGATATCACGATTTGGGGTTCCTCAGTTCATCACAACAGATAGAGGAAGACAATTTGACTGCAACCTTTTCAATGAATTAACAAAACATCTTGGTATCCATCACATCAAGACTACTGCGTATCATCCAGCAGCTAATGGAAAAATAGAAAGATGGCACCGACACTTAAAATCAGCCTTAACAGCACAACTCACATCAGGCTGGACACGGAAACTACCGATGGTGCTACTGGGACTAAGATCATACATCATTCCTGAGTACAATGTTACTTCTGCAGAAATGACACTTGGTCAGTCCGTCAGATTACCTTGTGATCTTTTTCAAGACACAAAGGATACGATTGATGTTCCTGACCTTGTTCATAATTTAAAGAGAAAAATGAAAGATATCAAACCTATAGAAGCCAAATATCATTCATCTAAGAACATTTTTGTCCATCCTGACCTACGTCAATCAAGTCATGTTTTCGTACGGAATGATGCTGTAAGAAAACCGTTGCAGCCTGTCTACAATGGGCCATACCCAGTAGTCTCACGGTCAGATAAGTGGTTTGCCGTTGAGATTCCAACAGGCACGAAAAATGTCTCCATAGACAGGCTGAAACCAGCTTTTCTCTTGAATGACTCCTCACCCGAAAGGCTACAACAAAAACGTGTGCCATCGAAGACTCCGGCTCCTGAAAAGGTGGACGTACAACCTCAAAAAACTCTAGTGTTCACCCGATCCGGTCGTACAGTCAACCCACCTAATCGTCTGTTACAAGCTTAGTTATTAATTGAAATCTAACTATCTAATGGCTTCGTTGACACTAGGGGGGGAATATATGTGGCCATCACATGTTGTTATTATAAAATATTTTTTCTTTACAGTCATATGTTTAATGTTTATGTTTTTGTTTATCATCTCTGTTAAGTTTATTTTCAGTTCAATACAACTTTTATTTTAATTCCTGACTTATGATTTACTCTGCAATTATTAATATTTGTACAAGGTAATATTTTACTACACTCTAAAGGAGTATACTCTTAAAACTACTCTTAGACCACTCTCTGACTGAGTTATGTCTTTTATGGGATTTCGGGCCTGTCAGTTTAGTGGAAGATTGACATTTTTAAAGAAATAGTCAAATTATCCAAACATTTTATTCTGATTAACCATAATTATCTAAGTTCCACCAACTATCATTGGGAGACTAATGATTTTAATGTTTCAATAGTCCAAACATGAAAATTTACTAATTCCTTGGCAGAAACACAAGCCGGATTACACGACACATTGAACGGCTTGATTATAGAGACTGCATTGTACTGTATTTTATCTACGAAGTAAAATTTATGAAAGGAACAAGTAATCACCTCAATAACAAAGTATTTTCGTTCATTCGTACATTTTAATTATAAATTTTTATATTTGTATAAATGCTATTGTGCAATTGATTGTACTGTGGCATAGTAAAAATTACTTGAATATATTAGTCACTCACCGACAGGTTTACGAGGGATCTTGGCAGGGGAGGGCGTGGAAGTGGTGGGGAGGTTCTGGGTCCCCGCCGCTCCCAAGCTGTCAGATGAACTCTCAGCCGAACACCTGCGTTTGTTCACCCCACTCTCCCTGACTCCTTCACCTGATTCTTTAAAACAAGATCACTTACATCAGGAGGGTAAACAAAATAATACACAAAAGAATAAGTGTGCCACAGTTTTAAATTATAAAAAGCTGTATTTTAAAATAGAAATATACAGTAAAGCTGCATCCTGTATTTGAAACAGTTTTTTGTTTTTAAAAATTTTCAGAACGTTTTTTCACAAATTTTGTTATATGTTATTTATATTTCTCAATTGTTTTGCATGAAATGTGGCGCAAAGTTTGTGTATGGCCAAATAAATAAAAAACCACGTAAAAAAATTGTGTTATCTCACTGGAGGGTTAAAATAAGTTTAACTTGTAAAGAGATGGTTTGATGAGCATCTGCTACTTTCACTCGGACACTTGTATTAGTGTGTAAGCCTACCTCTCTTGAGGACGTTGTTATTGGCGCACTTGACGCACGGAGCACTCCTTGGCTGGGAGGAGTACAGCTGCTCACAACACATGAGCTCCTCCAGCAGTATCTCCAGGAACCCTCCAAGCTGATCCTGCTTGTCTATCACCGGTAGCCTCACTGTCACTGATTTCCCTTCGAATGAAGCTGTCAAACACAGAAAAATGGATTTGTCTTAAAACAACTTTGGAGATATTTAGAGGCACATTATTTATCATTAAAAAATTAACAAATTTTAAATTTAGAAATGTTATCTAAATAAGATTGTTCATGATATAAAATGATGGGGTGTTGCCTAAATATAATAAAATACCCCCGTCGCAGCAGACCTGCGTACTCAGCGAATTTCCAAATCAATAATATTTAAAAAAATAAATGTCAAATTTAAAAAAATATGTCCATAAACATGAGAATTATTTGCCTATTCTCCATAAGATTAACATGGCAAAGAGTGTGCAGGTTTGCTGCTGTGAGGAACACTGAAATTAGGCATTTCTACCATAAATAATTTTTATCTTAACATTTATACCAACTTTCATCAACATCTGTCCATAAATAAAGGAGTTTGCCTATTCCCTATATGATTATTATGGGAAAAGAGTATGCAGGTTTGCTGCCATGATAAACACATAAACTATGATTTTTAAGCATAAATGGATAGATCTCAACCACATGAAGCTAAATATCAAGTTTTATCCAAAAATATTCATTAATATGGGAAATATTATTTTTTCCCTATCCTCCATAAGATTAACATTGGAGCCCCACAATACAATGTACTGTGTTTAGATTTTTTAATATCTCGGTAACCGTTGGAGATGGAGAAAAACTTTAAGGAACTTAATTGTGTAGTTTTTTAAGCTGATTCTAATGGTGAAAGATAAAATTAGAAATTTTTAAAAATTACATGTGAAAAACGCAAAAACCCCATTTTGGGGTACAAAACCCCCCCAAACTACCCGTTCCCATTGACCGATATGTCTGATTTACGAACTCGTCCGAGCACTTGTAGAAATACACGTCTCAACCAAATTTGGTCTTGATTGGACCATTTTTACGAGAGTTATCGTGTTCACAGACACATATATATATATATATATAAAAATTTTAACGACTATTGTTTTTGGACTCTGGGCACCTAAAGAAGAAAAAATAACATGGTCCCGGGCTTAAGTCTCACCATGAGACCTACGGTAATAGCTTCTTCCCTATGGGAAATTCGCTAAAAGTACAAAATTTGTGTTTTTTTACTGTATATTTTCAACAACCTTCTTTTCACTATTTCCCATATCTAGCCTATATAAATAAAATACCCCCGTCGCAGCAGACCTGCGTACTCAGCGAATTTCCAAATCAATAATATAATAATAATAATATATGACAAGTTTTATCAAAATCTGTCCATAAACACGAGAATTATTTGCCTATTCTCCATAAGATTAACATGGCAAAGAGTGTGCAGGTTTGCTGCTGTGAGGAACACTGAAATTAGACATTTCTACCATAAATAATTTTTATCTAAACATTTATACCAACTTTCATCAAAATCTGTCCATAAATAAAGGAGTTTGCTTATTCCCTATATGATAATTATGGGAAAAGAGTATGCAGGTTTGCTGCCATGATAAACACATAAACTATGATTTTTAAGCATAAATGGGTAGATCTCAACCACATGAACCTAAATATCAAGTTTTATCCAAAAATATTCATTAATATGGGAAATATTAATTTTTCCTAATCCTCCATAAGATTAACATTGGAGCCTTAAAATACAATGTACTGTGTTTAGATTTTTTTATATCTCGGTAACCGTTTAAGATAGAGAAAAACTTTAAGGAACTTAATTGTGTAGTTTTTTAAGCTGATTCCAATGGTGAAATATAAATTTTGAAATTTTTAAAAATTACATGTGAAAAACGCAGAAAACCCCATTTTGGGGTACAAAACCCCCCCCAAAGTACCCGTTCCCATTGACCGATATGTCTGGTTTACGAACTCGTCCGAGCAGTTGTAGGAATACACCTCTCTACCAAATTTGGTCTTGATCGGACCATTTTTACGAGAGTAATCGTGCTAACAGACACATATATATATATATACATATATACATATATACATATATATATACATATATATATAAAAATTTTAACGACTATTGTTTTTGGTCTCTGGGCACCTAAAGAAGAAAAAATAACATGGTCTCGGGCTTAACTCTTGCCATGAGACCTACGGTAATAGCTTCTTCCCTATGGGAAATTCGCTAATAGAGTTTTATCTTTACATTGCTCAGAATTAATAATTTTTTAGTTGTACTTTTCGTGCGTTAGAGAAGCCAAAACCTGTCTTATCTCAATTTTTCTCTGTTTGTCTGTCACGCTCCAGGAGGCATTTTACGCCGACCCTTGAAAAGTAAATAACGAGCATTTAAAAAACCACTTTTTACACGATATTGGTCGCATTTTGCTTCATTTTTAACGAATAACCTACGGGCAATTATCAGCTGTCTTTGAAGTTTAAAGATTTAATAGAAAGACAAACAGCTGTAAAATCAATATCAGTTAGTTTATATTGGTCATTGATTTAAATCCATTTCCAAATCATACTGTATTAAAAAGTTATTTTAACGTATAACTAATAATAATGGTATACATGTTCTAATCTATTTAATTGTAAAGTAATGCAAAATAATAAAGCTGGGTATTGATTTGTTTAGGATTTCAGGTTTACATTTTGGTATGATGATCTTTCCTCTTTAAACTGAATCCTACAACCCGTACAAAGGACGGACTTACTGCTAGTTGTATCTCATACTCCATAACATAGATTATGTTATTAGGAATTAACATTATTGATCTAGGGAAAAACCTTTGAGTTAGAGAGATCAGGAATTTGGGGGAGTACAAAAAATATGAAATTTTGAATCTTAAGGTGTCCTTAACATGTTTTTATAGTTGGAAATTTTTTTCAGACTCCCCCTTTTAAGTCAAAATCGATTTACATTTGAATTTATAAATTATGAGTTTTACAATGTTAAAGGCAGAATAAAATCGGTCCAAACTCACCAGTAACAACTACTTCACTGTCGCCTTGCCTGAGCATGCCAAATATCTGCTTCTGGTCAAAGGCACAGTCCACTAGGCTCTGCACACTCTCACGAAGCACACGGCCAATGATGTCAGGTCCAAACTGTGGTGGCAACTGAGCCACCTTGCCCGGGTCCAGGTAAGGCCCACACCAGCAACCGTGGTTCATGTACACTGTCGCTGTCAACCAGAATGTTACCATCAGCACATTAGCGACTCTTACCACAGTATAGTGGTGGAACTGTACTGACATCCGATACTGTCCCAGCAACTATGCTTCCCAACACACCATACAAAAGGATTGAAAAATATTCACGTCAGCCCTTAAACTAATAAATAGTAAATTAACCCTTCCTGGATGGGTGAATTCATGACATAGGCTGGGACAAATTAAAGAAAAAAAATAAAAATGAATTTTCATTATTTGTGTTTTGTTATATTTGTATAAATTAAATAAACAATGGAACACTTCAGACTGTCAACATATTTTTTACTCGGTTTTATATAAAAATAAGTCCTGTTTATCTGAAAAAGGACTGGAGAAAGGACTATATTCGATTTCTCATTAATGCATTAAAATTAACATTTATAAATTTAATATTTTAAAAACATTAATCCAATTTCTTTCAGATCAGAGTAGAAATATTTTATTTACTATACGATGAATATTTTTGTTTTAAATCACCTCTCCAGGTAATAACAAACCTTATGAGCAAGTTTCATTGGGTGACGTGGCTTTAGGCTGCATACTTTGCATGAAACTTTCATGCAAAATAATAACTGTAAATAAATGAGGAAGATTTTAGTTTTTGTATAATCTCCATATGAATAGCATTGATCAACTAGATGACCTACTGTAATTAACACGTCCAATCCTGACAATTTATGCCATGAGAAACGCGACCACGCGCTGATGACTCATTTCCAAGTACAGTAGAACTTGGATAACTTGAACCTCAAGGAACCAGAAAAAATTTGAATTATCAAAATATTCGAATTAGAAAAGTTTTTGCTAGTGGTTGAAATAAACAGCAAAACATCATGTTTGAACATTGTATATTAAAAAAAGTTAGGTTAATATTATTGATTAAAAATCCTAATTTTTGTTAAATATCGATAATGTGTTTGGAGGGATCCCGAAAATTTAGCTATTTTAAACTTTTTCTTAAATTCCTTCTCTACCCCCTTGATTGCCGCTATTTATTCTTGCGACGTCAAAGATTTGTAGATTCGCTTTAACGAAGCGAACCAGTTCATACAAACGACGTGGTAACATGAACACAGACGAAGTCACAAATGCCAACACGAAACAAAGACGACGAATATCGGAACAAACCACCATCAATGATACACAAGGTACTGAATTGCGTGATGTGATTTATGAGCAGTAGAGGACTGATGAGGGGTATCATGTGACCAGTCAACAGCAGGTGTACATGCTTTGAGAAGGGTTGGCGGGGGTGGGTGAGTTGATCTAGCTAAAAATAGTCTACGGACAGGAAGCCCGAATGTCGTTTCCGGAAAATCGCACACAATGACTTGTTCCCTTTATAGATTTACGCTGCAAAAAATTCAAATTATCCAAAAAATTAATCGAATTAACCAGGATATTTTAACATTGTTTTTATATAAAATTCTAGGAACCAAGTCAAAACTTCGAAATAAAGAAGTTTTCGAATTACAGAAGTTCGAATTATCTACGTTCCACTGTAGTAGTCCGGACCATCGGGCGTCCGAAAAAATATCAAAAAATATATCCTCTTTATTATAAATATAAAAATCCTTTTCTTTCTTTAAAATAATAACTCTGTCCAACTAATATACAGAACCCTCCTTTAGCTGAAAGTTTCCTATAAAAAATGCTCTTAACCTTTAGTTTTACAGAGGCTTGGCGGGATATTAACTTCCATTAAACAATGTTCATTATGACACAAAATATCTACACTTGAATTGGCTATAAAAAAGGTTTAGTTCGTGAAATTTTTTACAAAAGCCACCTCGAATATTCAAGTGCATAAGTAGTAGATTATTATGGATCAAATTGTCAGAATTTTAACAATTTTCCCACTTATAGTATTCACTACTAATATAAAAATGGGACTGAAATGTTTGACTGTGTTTCGGTTAACAGGGCTTCAGACAATCGATACTCTACTGTAATATTAAAAGGAAGTAAAAACATTATAAAGAATGATTAAAATTAGTTTCCAGATTTCAAAATTGTACCAGCATAACCATGAACACAAACTTTTTAATATTAAAAGTTCTTGATGCTGGGTTACTGACCTGAGACTGGGCTCTTCTGTGTGGTTGAGGACACTGTCTCACTCGGACAGTGGGCCGGGGTGGTCCCATCACCCACGCCGGGCGAGGGAGGGATGCTGCACACCCGCGTCTTGAACCGGCTTGCACCCGTTGCGGCTAAAACTCATAATTTTTCCAAATTATTCTCCAGTAGCCAGTTTGAAACAAATTTTTATTGAATTGAATATCCGAAAAGTAGGATTGGATTCGGATCAGATATACAAGTGTCTGGTAAGGTCTGATAAATATATGAATTTTTGGATGTACAGTATAAACTGAACTGAAAGATAAAAACAAAACTCCTTTTTCCCCTTTGAGATTATGTCAACATAGAACATCTCTGATCAAACGAAAATATTGAAGCAGATTAACGAAATTCAAGTCCTATTGGTCCTATTGGCCAGTCGGAGGATGCAGTATGATTATTGAATTCTTTACGTATTCAAGTAACAGATAAAGTTTAACACGATATTGAATTTGAAATAAAAAGCATATCTTCATCGATAATTACATAGATACCAGTTCGATATTAAAAATAATCAAAAAACAATTTTGATTAGGAATTTGAACTTAATTTTAAGTAAACAGGATGAGACGCCCAGGTAAACTAGCCAAAATAACATTCCCATAAATCAAATGTTCAGCTTAGCAACCAGTAATTAATCTTACATTAATCAACCAGTCCACAGAAATCAATTTGAAATATTGCACCTGCTACGAATAAAATCCACTTCTTTCCATTATGTTGTAATTTTGGTCCAAACGTGCAACCCCGAGTTATCTCGTTTTTTTATAAAGGTATTTTGCGTAAAATAAAATATTTTTAAATTAAAAACTGCTGATCCAGTTGACATCGGTTTACATAAAGTTATACATTTTTCTAAATTTCTCCTGATTTAGAGGGCACAGGCAGGTGGAAAGTACTAGTGAGCCAATGGGTTTTATTTTTTGAGGATTGGCTCGGTTTACTAAACCCCGGATAATAGGGCGTCCACTATACCTCATTTGCAACCCTATCAGCTGGCCAATTTCGTAAATTAATTGAAGATAAAGGGTACGCTTGTGAGGGGGCATAAGCATAACTTCATCTTCATACTCACTCTTCTGCCCTGGAGGCTGTAAGGGGTGACCGCTCTTGGCACACCACCCCACAGGAAAGATGTCTCGTGAGTCGTAACGGCACCAGTAGTCAAATGCTCCCCGCCAACCATCAAACGTCACGTGAATCATATCACCTTTTTCAGCACCTTTAACATCAATTGCTTTTAGTAAAATGTTTTACTTAGGCAACTTCATCGGTGCCAAGTTCAATTTTAATCCCAAGAACAACGTAAAATGGTGAACACGATAGCGATAAAAAATACAGTAAAGTCCGGTTTTTCTGGGTTAATGTGACAGAGTCTGAATCTGGATAGATAAAAATTTGTATAATCTGAAAATATGGCGTGAATGTTATATAGACAACAATCGCAAAGGGAGCGTTTCACAAACCCGAGATTTCACTACACCGAGTAAGGCTAAAAATCTAATAAATATAGAAATTTCACTACGCCGAGGTTTCATAAAACCGAGTAAGTTATAAAATTCAACTGTTTCACTAAACCGAGTTTCACAAAACCGAGTAAGGGGCTGGGTACCGTCCGCTCTAGAAGTGACTGTAGAAGCCTGTGTAGAGTGCAGTATTACGTGCTTTGCAGGCACTCGCTGTCCAGTCATGTAGTGAACATAACGTGTGACATAATAAACAACAAATTCAAATGACAATCAAACTCTCTCTGCTTTGGCATACAATCATCACCAGAGAATAGTAATCTCCAGAAAATTTTCTTTCATCAATAACTTATAGCTTGTTTTTTAATCACTTCTTGATTAGCATTATACATGTTGGTTTTACTATAGGATGAAGTAAAAACTAACGTCTTCCAACACAACTTAATATTTTTTGTATATATTTACCGTTGTATATAATTACAATATAAGTGTAAATATTACGTAGTGTTGGAAGACATGAGTTTTACTTCATCCTATAGCTTTTTTGTGATAAGCTATATTTTATACAGGAAAGGAAAAATTGAACTGTTCTGAATAAAAAAGTCGTTCAAATTAACAATGAAATTCTCTCTGCTTTGGAGCATACAATTAATTATCTCCAGAGAATAGTAATCTACAGAAAATTTTCTTTTATCAATAACTTATAGGTTGTTATTGTGATAAGTTCTATTTTTTACAGGCAAGAAAAAACTGAATTGTTCTACATAAAAAAATCGTTCTTATAAACAATCAAATTCTCTCTGCTTTCGAGCATACAATTATTTTCGTTTACTATTTTCTATAATTTTCTTTTTAACATTCATCCATGGACAATTTTATTTCTGTATAATATATTAAAACAGTATAAAGTAGCTTAAGTTATTAGATCAATAATGCCATTTACACAGATTTCAGGCAGTGAATGCCTTCAAAGCGCATGATACTGCGCGTTGTTGGCCTGCCGGCCGACGTGCTCTTGGTGCGAACTCACTTCTAGAGCGAACGGTACCCAGCCCCTTACTCGGTTTTGTGAAACTCGGTTTAGTGAAACAGTTGAATTTTATAACATACTCGGTTTTGTGAAACCTCAGTGTAGTGAAATTTTGATATTTATTAGATTTTTAGCCTTACTCGGCGTAGTGAAAACTCGGTTTTGTGAAACCCACCCATCGCAAACGGCGCCTGCATATTAGTGCTGCAAACTGCATATAACTACAATACAACATGATAGCTGCAAAATATCACAGGCGTTCATCATTTGAAAAAGTTGTTTTTAATTTTGTCTGGAAAACCAGCACTTTTTTATCATCATATGTTAATTTGTTAATTTCTTGTTCAATTATTGAATCTATAAACAGTTCATTAATAAAATACTTTAATTGTGTTTTATTCTCTTTTTCTAATCTCTTTTTTTATGTAATCTCCTCCAGACAATATCAGCTGCAGTAGTTTGTCAGTAGCGCTTCCTTGCAACATAAAGGTTACGTAATCATCGAGAATGATACTTGCAACGTACATGAAATATTGCGGTTGCGTCTGACATTTTGAAGACGCTCAAGATGAAACTCACTCATTTTAACTGTTGGTAATTTTTTTTGCAAAATATTTCAAATTTATTTCCCTACATGAATGTATGAAATAAATTGTATCTGTTATAAAGCCTTTTGAAATATCAAGTCTAATAGAAAATGCTGTAATTTTTTAAAATTTTGCATACTCACATTTTTATTTGGCCTACTCATATAAACAAATAAATAACAAGTTTTCTATTACTTCAGTAAATAAACAAACATAAAATATGAACATTTACATTTGTCAGGAAAAATACATATTCAATATTCCAGTTGGAAAATAGCTTTTTGTTTTGATTTACCTAAAAATCACCAAAATACACATAACTTTAAAATCTTGTTAATATGCTTGTTTTACATAAATTCCAAGATATACTAAATCTTTGAAATTTTATACAAAAACAGAAAACATATATTTTATTGGACATAAATAAAAATATAAGTTTATAAAGGTACACGATGGAAAAATAGTAAACAAGCTAACGCTAAAACAGATGCGAGATAAATGGCATTGTTCGTAGGCGTAGACTAGGAGAAAATACATCCTACATCACTTTGACCAACTGCAAAAACTTTCGAAACTAAAATTTCGCTTTCGAGATGTTCAAACTATACTTAGTTTGCTACAGGATTTCTTTCTGTTGTTGTTCTTTCTGATGTTCATATTTATTTTATTTTACAAAACAAACTACAAGTGGAGTAATAAAAGACATTACAAACGTCTAAAATAGACGTTTGGCCATATAGACAACTTTAACTTCACCCGTCTACAGACTTTTAGTAGAAAAATCACAGTCCATAAACTAATGACTATAGACAAATCTTTCAACTGACAAAGTACGGTATATTAAAATAATCTACGTTTTCAGTCGTGCCAACCACTACTCTCTAATACTAAAACTAAACCTTCGATGAATTTTAGAAATATAAATAAAAACTCTGAGAGCACAAACACAAAACAACACGAATATTACATTAAAAAACTACACATATTAGAGATTTTAACCGTTACCGGAATTATCACGCGACACGTAACGGAAGAGAAGCTAGCCTGGACCAGTAAGGGGTAGTTTTCTGCCTCCTGACGAGCTCGTTGACAGGATGCTGCAGTTTGACAGGTCTCTTCATCTAGAAGATTCCTGATTCTCCAGGAAAGAGAATTTTAGGGGTGCGCAAAAAGCTGCAACGGCTGAAGCACCTTGGGAAATCCGCCCCTTCGAATGAGATGAGATGAGAATAGCCTGGACCAGTCCGGGCTAGCTTCTCTACGGGTAGGCTCTAATATGTGTAGCTTTTTAAAGTACTTTTCGTGTTGTTTTGTGTTTGTGCTCTCAGAGTTTTTATTTTATTCTAAATGATGACGTCCTCTGGACAAAATTGACGCCCTCATGTTCACCAGATGAAGACCCCATGTGGTGTCGAAACTGCAGTAGTGAGTAAAAATAAAATCACCGCTTAACACTTATAACGTAACATAATTTATAAAACGCTAAGAGAAACATACGGTCAATTTGACTGTCACTGTGCTTTATTGGTGTTTCGTGTTTTTTATTGTTTTTATGTATCATTTGGCAATTACATGAGTAACAAATGATGTTTTATAACATCTTATGACAAATCACATTTATTACGCAAAGATCATGTGACAGAAAAAAATGAAACTCCAAACTCCACGCTTCAAGACGACCAGCTCTGGCCTCGGGTAAAAATCCGTATAGGATTTTTGCCCAAGGCCATATTTGTGGTCCTATAGTGTGTAATATAGATGTTATTTTACTTCTAGTAGGTGTTCTTTTGTTTATTGCGTTTTAATACAGCCTTTTACCGATTATACAAGGTATAATCACAGGTATATTCGACCGACGATTGCCAGCCGGTAAGCGAAACACACGGTAAATATGACCGACCGTAATCACACAATTCGTCCAATATGTACGACAACGTCCTGCCAACTAGTTGGAAGTGACCAAATATTACGGAGAGGGGTTTGGGGGGAAGGTACTGAGGGTGGCAGCCGTCAAGGTCAAGCAGTTTAGCCACTATTACGTAGTAAAATTACCGATCGGTCAATTTGACTGATGTTTCGTTTTAAGTGTTAAGGATCACGTTGACAGTTGAGGTATTTAATCATTAATTTATTATAACTGTGTGATTCAGAGGCTAACAACATGAAAATAGAAAATGTGTTGTTTTCACACTTTTCTTACAGATTTGTTGTTTTTGTTCACAAGGTGAACAGACGATCAAACAAAAAAATTTATCTCTAACTACGATTCAGACAGTAAAAGAGGAAACCAAAGACATCTAAAATGAAATGAGTAAGATTAAAATGTGCCAGACAGTATATATTATATTAAAAACTACTAGCTAACGATATTTTGTCAGCAGGTTTCTTTACAGTACTAGCCACATACGGTATATTGTTAGTGCAGTCTTTTTTGACAATAACTGTACTAAAAATTTAAAAAATTGTCTAGATTATATAACAATCACGCATGTACCAAATTTCACGACGATCAGTGAGGTCATTCGGGTTTGTACATAGACAGATATCAGTCCGAAAACAACTTTATTAGACTGAATAGACGTTTATATCTACTCTCAACTAAAATTTTGACTAAAACCATACTTTCTCCATATGCTATGTATAAGGGAAGATAGTAAAAATTAATGTAAGATAGTAGCTTCGAAAGATGTGATATTCTCCACACCACATGATAATCTCACATGGAAACTCACCTACAGTAGCTGCACATATCAGTTGTGGGTTCTTCTTGTCAACAGCTTCAAGCTTCATTCCTACTTGAAAAATATTGGATTTTGGGGTCGGAGGCTCTCTCTTAAAAATTTTTGCTGGTGCCATCTCTGCTCCATTGAGTGTCTTCAAAAGAAACATCGGCCAAGATGATGCATTCATACGAAACCCTAAAAAATTAACACATTTACTGGCGTTTATAGTAAAATAACACCCTTCTGAGAATGGATAAAATTTAATTTAAGAAATGAATACATCAAACCAGAGTTAATAAGATACATTTTTTCGTACTAAGACCCATATTGTTATATTATGAAAATTTAAGGGATTAGATAATGTTGAAAAAACAAAAACTGGTAAGAATTCGGTCTATTTAAAACTTTTGGCTGAACTTAAAGCGCCTTTTTGCCTATAAAAGTAATGACAACTGTGACTACACATATGGTGTCTACGGTCTGTGAGATCATTATCATTCATTGGGCCTACTACACTTTAGGTTTCTTCGGTATCGTAGACCGATGTCAACAGTTTCCACAACAAATAAGTGACTTCGGCCCGCTGGATCGATCCCGCCTCAAGTGTCTTTGGTGTATGGGACCTTAACAAAGAATCACGGAAGATCCTCAAAATTACATCCGCGCATCTGGCGGTAGTCTAACTCGAGGTAGGAAGGTAGCGGGTGGCACATGTCCTACACCCTAGTGGGGGGGGGAGGCAGAAACTTCAAAATACTAAGTCGTGAGACCGATGATACCACTTTAGGGTTAAAATATTTAAAAAACTAACAGATTTCATAATATCTGTTGATTGACATTGCCTTTGAATTCACAAAATATTGACATTTCCCGCTTAAACAAATAGACTGTTACTAGTTCCAAAGAATGAAAAAATCTACAATGAAGAGAAAAATATAATGACATTTTTAGCAAAGAGGAAAGGTTATAAACAGAGTTTGCTCGACAAAATAATGAATAAGAAAAAGAAAACAATAAAAGGACCCTTCACAAACCAAAATAAAAAGCCGAGTTTTTATGTTTACCTTATAGTTCCACAATGAATAAACCAGTAAGAAAAACCATTCAACAACTGTAATTATCAGCTTTAAAAACAATATCATAAGTAAATTAAAAAATTTAAAAAAGCAAAAAACCGACAATAATTGTTGATTTTTCATAATTATTACAAAATATCAGGAATATATCAAATAAAATGCAATGACTGTAAATATTTGAACCATCCCATATCAAAACTGTAAGAAATGCAACTGGTATTAATAAACGAATATAAAAATACTCCTATTATATATTATAAAATGTGAAACATACCTAGAGGTGGTTGTAACATTCCACCATTCTTTTCACAATGACCAATAGGATGTATTTCATTTGAGTCGACAAGACGCCAAAAGTCATTTTTGTTGTCACTGCCATCAAGACGAAGACGAAGCCTCGGGCCCAACACTCCCACTACAGTCGCGATGCATGTAGAAGTTAGGTTGCGAGGATCTAGCGCTTCCAGCTTCATGCCGATTTTGAATTCATTCACAGGTGGATTTGTGTGCTAAAAATATACAATACTTCATTGGATGGGCCTATTTATTTCTAAATACTTAACGAAAATAACAAATAGCTATTCTCCATGTTTAGGTTGAATATATCACGATTGACTTCACGTTAGTGATAATAAGATTAGAGGTCTGCGGGTAATGATTTTTACTGTCGGGTCGGGTACGAGTTGGGTAGTAGATTACAAAAAATTTTCGGGTCGGGTCGGGTTCGGGTATGCAAGTAAAAAAAATTCGGGTCGGGTTCGGGTATTGTAAGCCTAAAATTCAGGTTGACTTTGGATTTTATATTTTGATTGACCTACTTGGCATTATTGATGCAAGTCAGAAACCTATCATTGCATTTACCAACTTATTTATTTCACATATAGGCCCTAAAGTCATTAAACACATTATATGTACAGTTCTCTGTTTGGTATATAAACCCCAACAGTTTTTGTTCCATTTAATTAATTATAAATCATTATAATTTAAGTTGTAAATAATTCATACTGGGAAATTATTTTCTCAGGTCTATATGAAACTAAGGATGTATTTTATTGCAGAATAAAAAACACAGAAAATGTATTGAGTCAATACCCTAAGCCAAGGGTTCATTAGACCTATTTTTTATATTGTCCTGGTTTCTCATTTTTAATTCAACCAACCACAATCATTGTTCAAATTAAATCAACACTTTCACAAAATGTCAAAGGGCTCTTTAGACTAAAATAGTTATTTTAGAATAAAGTGGTTAATTTTTAAAATTACAGTGGAACCCCTCAAATCTGAACAAGTTCTCAGAAAATCAAAAAAAGAAATAGCTGAAAATAAAAAAAAATTTTAATGACTTAAAAAATTTACTTTTACTTAAAATTAACTTAATCACTTACAAATTTTAACTTATTTTTCAAGGTCTAACAAAGTCAGGTTTTTCTCGCGTCAAGTATGTTATCTTTAACTGTTCAAGTGAAGAAAATCTCTACACGCACGTGATTCCAAGCCACGTCTGTTGTTAGCGATACACACTTATCAGCAGGTAAACGCCCACTAAACTAGACACAGACAGTAGACAGACGTGATACGCATCCCTGATAGTAACAAAATAAGTGTGTAATATTATTTCCCGGGAAGAAAAAACTTCGGTCCCAATCAGTTCGGATTTGAAAGGTTATTAATGAGAAAATCCAGAACATATCGTTAAAAAAATAAAACGGTTTATTTATGTCCTTTATTCAGTTATATCCTTAACATTATGATTTTTTATTTTATTTGAGTGAAAATCCCGAAAGAGCGAGATCACTACGGCAAATCACAGTTCTGTATAGGTCATATAACATCGTCAACAGGCTGTCAGAGCAAAAACAACGATCAATTAAAAGAATCACGAATCACAGTTTAAAAGGTTTTCACTGTGATTGAAAAATCACACGTATTCCCATCACTACTTGAAACACGACTAATACGAGCTTCATACTGGTACGACTATTTTGTTGCGTCAAAAGGAGGAACGGTTCCCTGATCGTGTAAGCTGCTCCATGTTGATATGATAATAAGCTGCGAATGCACAATAATTTTGAGCCAGCAGGGAGACGGCCAGTTGCCTGATTTTCACGAAAATCTTGGTGGCATTGAGGTTGTGCAATCGAATGTATTAAGACAGTACAAATTACTTCGAAGTTTGACATCTCGATTGAGAGCATCTGTATTCAATAATATTGCGTGAACGTAGCGTGGCTCATAAGTTTTGGACAAAATGTTATTACCCGGGGTCTCGGGTTAATTTCAATGTGATCTCGGGTATTTTGTACAATCTGATGCCTTTTGGGTAGTTGGTACCTGCCCGACCCGACACCTAATATAAGCCCGCCCGAATTAAATCCGAGACGAGCCGAGCCCACCTGACTACTCGGGTTCACGCAATTACCCGAATTTTCAGATACCCGCAGACCTCTAAATAAGATCCTTATCATCACTAATGAAGCAGAAAACAGTATTTTACAAAAATATTGTTTTCTGTTTCTTTCTTTAGCTAGGCTGGTCAACCCAAACGTACTACTTGAGCGAATGAATCGACCCACCTTGGAACCTGTTTCATTAAACCTTTTGTATAATTTTGTTTGTTTTTTCTGGCCTAGATCTTGTATAATATTAATAGATGATAATAGTTAGTCAAGAACAAGAATGTGTGGTTAATCCAGATTAATGTGGCATGGTCCGAATCCAGATAGCTGAAAATCCGGATAATCTGAAAGTTTATTAGGATATAAACACCCATGTCTGCAATATTAAGTGTTTAAAACTGTCGTACAGCGAATAGCCGAGAAATATTGCAAGCATTTAATATGTTAAAAATTTTTTGATTTTACTAAAGAGTAAAAAATTATAATAAAGTTGAAAAAAAATTCTCAGTCTCTTGTGTACTTTTTTTTAGTTATATGGATATGTTATATGTTATTATTTGTAGTGAATGATTAATAAGGATTTTATTTTATAAGAAGAAAGATTAAATTTCTTGATTGGCCTGAACCTGTTTAAACTTTTTCTTTCTAATAAAGTAAATATTCTATTTCAACCTTACACTTCTACCTGGAACCAAAATATCAAGACAATACAGGTTTCACACATAAAGATATGTTACCAGCCGTCCCAGTCAGTGGCTAATTCTTTTTTTTTTACTAAGAAACACATAAAAGGTCCTATCTTAATATATGGCCATGCAATTAGATACCTGTAAAAATAATAAACACATGAAACAGTTTGAACACTATAGTAAATGGCTTAAAAACTTTAACCCTAGAAGTGGTAAAGTCATAATTCACGACGCATTTAAAAATTCAATACGAAGTGGCAGGTGGAGGCATCTGTCGTCAATTTTAGTGAACTTATCACCTTTGTGACCGTGTTGCCCACTGGGGGCAAGCAACCGAATCTGCTCACGAAGTGCACTAGACTGCCGGCATGTTTTATAACCAAGTAAGCGCTTTCTACTCCTATGCACTGGTGGCTGAACCGGTTAAAGCGCTGCGCTGACGAGCGTAACATTCTAGCCATTCGGAAATGCTAGGGTTCGAATCCCGACCATGGGCAATCCCATTCACAATCACATTTGTCTTGTATATGTGTGGTATAGCGGAATGGGGAGCCCACCTTAAATAAACGGTGGCCGGCTTGTGTGGAAGTTGACTGCATTTATAGGCTTAAATGCGATTGCAGTGGACACCTGTTTTGCTTTTGTGGTTAGTGGTTATAAAGGGGGAGGCATGTTTTATGCTTTTTTTTATTTATACTTAATATTTCAAGAAGACATTAGCAATTATTTTTATGTTACAGTTAAAAGTAAAAAGCTTACCACTTCTAGAGTTAAAACATGATTGATCAACTTTAAAACTTCATCAACAGTGATTGAAAATTTAAAAAAAGACATAAATTTAACTCCTAATAAAAATCATACTCCTTATGATTCAGAATTTTAATACTTAGACATAACTAAAAGTTTCCCAAGTAGCTATCAGCGGCTCCCTGTAGGTTAAAATTAAACTTCAAAGGCCCCTCATAAAATGTTTGATCCTTCATTCAGGTATACTTAAAGGTAAACACCAAATATTCTGACTTACCTGTTTGAAGTAGTCGGAGGGAGCAGCTGTGCTATTGGTCTCCTTAAGGTAAGATTCCCAATTAAAATTGAAGGTGGCCGGGATCTGTGAAGGCTGAAGGAGAGGACTGGATGAAGGGGAAGGAGACCCAGCTGATGGGGACTTTTCTCCATTGGCTGGAACAGAAAATAGCCTTTTATATATTGTACAGTCATTTTTTAACAACTGGATGTTCCTCTAATCTGGAGATATCAAGTAGAATTTCCATAGTAAAACTAACCCTCAAGACAAAAATTTCTGAATTATACTGAAACCTTGACTTAAAACTGGGCCGAAACAAATCCAACCTTTAATGTTCATTGTTTTTCACTAACTTTTGTAAACTTCACGGTTTTGGCTTAAAAACTACCAAAAATATTCCTATAACACTAAATAATTTGCTATGTTAAAAAGTTTAGATCATTGTGTATATAAAAAGTGGTTATTTTACTGTATTTGGAAACTACAGCTTATGAAACAATAGGCCCATTATTCTCAAAGATTGGTTTAAGTTTGGTTAATTTTATCAAACCACAAATGCTTCCCCCTAAGCCTCCCTTGGATAGACCAATTTACCTGTATTTTGAATTTGAAAGAATATTTTCAAATATTTTACATGTCTTTACTAAATTTCACCAATATTCAGGTTTTTTTAAACAAGAGTTATCATGTTTGGCTATAATATATAGTGATGTGGGCCGGGTAAATACCCTGTGGGAAGGTAAATATAAATTGGGGATCTACCCCAGGCCCGAGTAAATACCCCAAAACTGGGTATTTATAATTTTTATTTAAGTTAGAGAAGATTGAGATGTGTTTTTGTAATTATTATCATGTAAGGATAGTAAAATGATGATAAAATGTTTTAAACAAAATTTCATATAGTCACTACTAGCTTTTTACTTCTGGATGGCGATTATATCCAGAATACTCAATTTCTATAATAGATAGATGAATTTATTTTATTGAAAGTGAAGAAAAATAATTTGTAAAGTAGTAATTATTATTTAGAAAGACAGGAAAATTTAACCTAGTAGTGGCCTATGTGTAAACAACTTAAGAAAATAATTTTGGATGATGCTGTATTTTGGGTACGAGTAGAAAAAATGATAAACATAGGCCTATTGAGTGCCATGATAGATCTGATAACAAGTTTCGAAGGCAATCCACAAGGTTTATGTAAAGTTAAAAGAACTGCAAGAGACGTTGACTAGTGAAATTCCTCTTTCACCATTTCAAAAAGTGGAGGAGAAGATTTTACAAAATCTTACAAAGAAGATGAAACGTCGAATAAGCAAGATTCACCTTGCAGGGGACCTACTAAATCCTAGTAGTATTGACTGTCATCTAAAACCAGAGAGACTATTTGATGCTATTGGTTTCATCTGTGAAACAGGCCAGTCAATGGGCTTAGCGACCAATGAAATTAAAAAAGGCATAGCCGATTATTGGGACAAAGAAGGATTACGGAATAGGACTTTATCTGGGATGGTGTTGCAGAAAAAAGTGAGAAACAAGTTGCACCCCTATTGTGGTGGAGACAGTTAAGAGACACTTGTGTGTTGGCTAATATTTCCATAAAAATCCTCGGAGCCATCTGCCATCATAACATCTGCAGCTACAGAGAGAACCTTCAGCACTTTCTCTTGGATCAAAAAGAATGTTCAAAAATATTGGTGGTTTTACAGGATACAAACTGGACAACCATTGAACTGTATAAACGAACTAGCCAGAGTTCAGTACTGTTTATTTTGGCTGATACTGTATGAATATGAATATTTCTGTAGAATTTCTCTTATTAAGCCATGTTCTTTGTAGTTTTTCAGCACAGTGGTTGTAACTTGAAACAAGTTTTTTTTTCAACTTTGTACAACAATAACATTTCAAGGTAAGTTGAAAAATATTTAATGAGAATAATA
Source organism: Nephotettix cincticeps (assembly GCA_023375725.1). Lineage (NCBI taxonomy): Eukaryota > Metazoa > Arthropoda > Insecta > Hemiptera > Cicadellidae > Nephotettix > Nephotettix cincticeps. Next base: position 67,923,770 of record CM041788.1, read on the forward strand.
TTATAAATAGTTTTAACTGTTTTGGAGTATTCTAAAATTTTATACATAATCATTTATTGCTAATAAAACTATTCATGGCAAGTTCAAATGCTTTTATTGCATCATAAATACCCAACAATTCCTGGATATTTACAAATTAAAATATTTTGTTTGTTATTTAATGGGTATATCAATTTTTAAAATGATAAAAATTGAAATAGCCACAGCCTTTTTAATATACTATTTTTTAGTAAGTAAAAATTAACTGATGCTTATTTAACGTTAAGTATTATTTTAAAAAAAGTGGTAAATCATTAAATAAAAGGTACTAGCAAAGCTTCAAGTTACTGTAAAAGGTATTATAGACTATCCTAATTCATCATGTAATGACAACAATAACATATTTAGGGGTGAATATAAATGAACTTCAATCGATTTCATAAATAGCCAAAATACCCGGGTATTTATGGACCTTGGGTATTTACCCCGAGTTTTAAATACCCGTGTATTTTAAAACACTAATAATATATGAACACATAGATAGAGTCTTGAACAAAAGTTGTTTTGATATCCAGGAACCTAAAAAAATGTACCCCTGTCTAGATGTTTTAATGACAGCTACAGTTAGCTTTATTTTCAAAAATAAAAAACTAATCCAATAAACTTATAAATCTTAGCAAACAGTGATTGTGAATGACTGTATCGATTATAATTGCTTGTAATAATAGACCAAAATAATAAAACTTTGATATCAGAGCTACACAACTTGCTCGCAATTAACTAAGTTGGCCCATCTTTATATTGTAAAAATTCTTCAAAAACAAATGGGAAAAATTTTAAAGTCTGTTAAGTAGCCTATATGAATGAGATACCTCTGTTCTGCTCTCCAGTGGCCTCTTTCTGGTGCTTGTGTAAACAATTAGTGCTGCAAAACTCCTTGGGAGGAGAATCTGGCTGTTCAAATCTCACTGGAGTCCCTCGGATGACATTGTCGCACTGGCTGCATGCCCCCTTTTAAATAAAATAAACAATATCAATACAGACATATACTTCCACCCTTCAAAAGTAACATAGTAAAATGACTATGTGTAGTAAAACCAATATACTCTACAGTATACAGAAACGTAAATCAAACCTCAATAATTTGAAATCCTTGTTAATTCACATTTTTTACTCAACGTGAACTTCCCTATCTTAGCAATGTTAATTTTACCTCTACAAATCAAACAGTTCACGAGAAATACCGTGATAGGTAATTCAAATTTTATTTTAACAGTATTTTTTGCCATTAAAATACTTTTATAATTCAAAAAGATGCAATACCTGCACCTCTACAATTCGAAGTAAAGACAAAAACCCTGGATTATTTGATATTAAATTAAATTTTTTATGATTGAAAACATTGGCGTTTTACTGGTTTGCATTTAGACTGGAAATTCCTAAAAATAAGTAGATCTTTCTAACAATAGACAGGAAGTAGCTAAGGGAAAAAATATCAGGGATCAATACCACCTCATTTTGTTCGTTTACAAATTTCTCTCTAAAATCTGTACACTGAAAAATGGCCATTAAAAGTAGAGTTAAAAACACCTTATTTGGATGTGACCAAAACCCCTGACTGTATTCATTGATCATACTGCATTGAACCTCTATCCTATTGAAACTTGAGGGAAAATCAACCTTGTTAAATCAAACCTCTTTTATCCTTAATACTGTATAATTCAAAGTTTTCCTGGTCCTCTTCGTATTCGATTTATTGAGGTTCCACTGTACCAGTTAGAATACCTAACTAAACTATACCTTACTAACAAGATTATCTTAACTAGCCTATATATTGTTGTTTAAAAATACCACTATTTTTAATGTAAATAATTGCCCAGTTTTTTATAGAGTAAAACGTTGGAACACACAAAAGGTTAGATTGTGAAAGTGAGAACTAAGATACCTAAATAAATATCTCGTAATGTGTTGGGTATTGTGCCTTTAATGTTAAATACACATATTTATTCCCCTTGATGGAAATGTTAATATTTTCCTACACTACCTGATGGTAAAATTTCAGTTAAATAGATTAGAACAAAAAATACTAGATGCCTGAGATAAGCCTTTACATACCGGTAACAATAAATTCAAGCAATCTTAGGCCAAACCATGAATACACTAAAACCTCGTTTATACAGTTTTGATGGGCCCGGGACATTTCGAATACGCGAATTTTCGGATAAACTGTTTTACCGATTTTTGGAAGAAAAGGCTAAATAAACACAAGTTTTTTCTATACCTCTATACGGGAGCGCATTAGAGTTGCATTCCTTTGATTAGTGTTTATACACAGCTGATTTTTTTTGACTGACAGTATTGTGCTAACTGACAGACAACATGGCTTTCAAAATGGGAAATCAACCACAACAGCTCTGATCGACTTGGCAGACTACATAATTGACATTCTCGAGGAGGGAAAACTTACAACAAGCTTTTTCCTTGACTTAAGCAAAGCATTTGACTGCTTTAGCCATGAACTCATATTACACAAGTTAGACAAATTAGGCACTAAAGGCACATCTAAGATGTGGTTCAACAGCTATCTTGAAGACTGGAAACAAATAGTAGAAATCACACAAACAAAAAATGGAGTTACAGAAAGAACTAGATCAAAACCCATGGCTCTGAATCGGGGACTACCACAGGGACCTATATTAGGACCAATATTGTTTATACTCTTCACAAGTGACATATCAGAATACCTGGGAAACTCTTGTATGCTATCTATGTATGCTGATGACATCACCTTGCTTTTAAGCGGAAACAATTATCTAGATGTAAAATCTTTCACAGCACTGAACATGGCATACCAATATTGCCACTCTAACGACTTGGTGGTAAATCCAGGAAAAACAAGCCAACTGGCTTATGGGAGAAGATGTACCAAAAATAACTCATGTAGAAAGAAATACCCAGGCTAAGTATCTAGGAGTCCTAGTAGATGAAGGTCTTACCTGGTCAAAGCATATAGATAACCTCCTTCCTAAACTCAATTCATCACTTTATGTGATTAAACGTACAAAATCCATTAGCAACCTTTCTACTGCATAAATAGCCTACCATTCTCTGTTTGAAACACATCTCAGGTACGGCCTCATTGTTTGGGGATGAATTTCGGCAAGAAATCATCAGAGAGTTTTTATACTGCAAAAGAGGGCTGTAAGAGCCTTAGCTGAGCTAAATTTCAGAGAAAGTTGTAGAGAAGCTTTCAAGACTCTGAAGATTATGACATTAATAAATCTCTAAATAATAGAAGTCATCCTGTATGCCAATGGGAAAACATTTACACAAAATAGACAGTTCCATGGATACAATACTCGACATGGTACAAGATACTCTATCCCAGCTCACCATCTCATCCAATATGAAAAGAAACCATCCTACATGGGCATGAAGCTGCACAACCTACTGCCAGAAGAACTGAGATGCCACACCGGGAGAAGAATGAAGACTGCTCTAACAGAATGGCTGATTAACAATCCATTCTATACATTGACAGAGTTCATGGAAAGAAGACAATAAACATTTTTTTAACCATCCATCAGACGCCATTTCAATACTTGATGTATTTTGAAAATAAAGCATATTTGTATTTGTGAACGGACTGCCGAAAACGCCACACTGTACCGGCCAAATCACCGCACAGTACCGGCTGAATTCACCGCGCAGTACCGGACAAAAATGCTGCGCAGTGCCGGACAAATACAGTCCGCGCCGTTTATGTTGTCGCAAATCATGCTGTACTTTTCCAGCAACATTTTTTATTTTTCTCTTGGAACCATTTCGGATAAGTGAGTAGACCTATCAGATAAATGAGGTTTTAGTGTATTAAAAAAACTTTCCAAAGACCTTTCACAAACTCTCTTCCTATAACTATTATGAATTTTTGGCGGTGTAAGCCAATGGAAAAAAATGGCCCTGTGCTCCTAGATCTAGGTCTTGCTATGATAGCTACAGTAATGGCTTTTTTGCTAGATAGTAGGCTATTCATTTAAAAAAAGGAATTTTAAAGATGTGGAACTCACCTTATTGTATGCTTTACGAAACTCAGAGAGACAAGTTTCAGAACAAAACTCCTTTTTTCCATGTTGTGTAGGCAAAATATATTTCAGAGCCTGTCTACTTTCAGCACACCATGTACATGCTTTGTTTTTAGGAGGTCTTCCTGTAACAAAAACAAATTATAGGACTAGTGAAATTTAAAAGTTTGATATTCATAATTTTTAAAATTAAAAAAATATATATATAAAATAAGGTACAAACAGTGTAAAATTTTTATCAATCTTAGCATTTTAACAGAATAATATATCTTGACTAGTAAAAGTATTATGAACCTCAGCTTTATCACTTCTCAAAGCAGTCGTACATTACAGACTTGTACGGTCTCTAGTACGAGTAGTACAGAGGACTGTACAAGTTGAACAACCATGGCGACTAGCCTACTTAATCCCAAATGCAAACCCTTAAATAAGAATAAATTATAAATGCTTTAATATATATCAGTAATATGAACTTGACACAATTGAAGCAATTGTATAATTTACAGAATCAGTATAGGATGACAATATTAAGTTAGCTTTCACGGGATTAGGGATTCGAATGAACAAATTTGTAATGTTTAAAAACCGACTTATAAAAAACTACAAAAGGCATATATCACATAAATATAATAGGCTATATGAGCTACCTGATCGATAACGATAAGATACATTAAAGTTATTATTTAATGGTTTACTATATAAATCTTTAATATTATTATTGTGGGATACATGGTTACTATTGATATTACCTTAAGCATGTATAATATTACTGATAGCTATTACTCTAGCACAGCTGTGATAAGAAAATACTGAAATTAATTTTAAGAAATATATTGTATGACAATAGCCTGTACATTTAGGTAATGTTTTTGGCTAATAAACGAATCTGATTCTGTGATTAAAATAGCCAATATTGCCTATTTATAGAACAATAAGGTCATGAGTACTTCACAAGTTTAGCTTTGTACAACATGATATAAAGTAACATAGCTAATATAGGAGTCTTAAATAATTTAGAGTAAACTATAAACTTTCAATCATCAATGAGTACCATACCTCGAACTTTGCCTTGAGGAGTAGTCATAATCAATAAGTTGTGGATAATCTGCAAGTAGCCAGCAAAACCTGGAGAAACCATTCATGGATTAGTCAGCATGAATTTCCGTGATTTCACAAGGTTTCAACTTGTGATTTCAACTTACTATGATAAAGTTTACAAGATTAAAGTCAACTGCAACTTTTTTGCTAAGCCCTACTATCAAGTCTGTCCTGTCACCCTCTAATCCCATACAGAGTTCCGTAGGGATCTACTATGAGCCCTGTCCTGTTTCTTGTCTACGTAAACGATTAGGATCACCAAATCCCAGTCTTCTTTTATATTACAAATATCAGTCTTCTTTTTATATTACAACAAACGTCTCTAAGCATAAAAATCTAATAGAACTTAAATAAATACCATTGTCAAAATTAATCAAGTGGTCTAATTCTTTAATTCAATCAAATTAAAACTGAACCTAGGAAAGAGAAACATCGCTAGTTTTCAAACCTCTCAAAGGCATTGCAATATCTTTTGAAAAGCTTAATATCTTCATAGGGGAAACCCTTTTCAATGAACTGAATGAGTTTGACTTTCTGGATGTGCAATTGGACGATAATAAGGACTGGAGCGGGCATTAGGGCAACATGGAGAAAAATTGTCAGGGGCATTTTTGTGCACAGAAATCTAGCCGATTTCAACAACATTGAGTTACTCAAGACAGCCTATTATTGCCTACTGTACTCCAGTCACACATCTTCCACTCAATCATCTTGTGAGGCGCGACAGAATCCAAGCAAAACTGATTTTCAAATTGCAAAAGAAGGCCTTCGATTCTTCAAAGGCCTTCTTGATGTAATTTGAGTATGCTTCTCATGCTCAAATTACCTCCGCGCTCTCATTGCAAAAATCATTTTGTGGACTTGGGCCTGAGTTAAAATATAATTTTAAATAAAAAAGAATATTAACTGGGAAGTAAGATAACGACTTGTTGGACAGCCGGATAACCGTACGGCGTGGCGGCGCGGTGACTAAGCGCAAGTGCCAACATTGAAATGAAGTTTTTGATAGTGTTTAGTAGCAAGTGAGCATCCAACATTGGTATTTTAGAAAAATGAATAGACCAACAGAAATCAACTTGCAGGGGAAAATGACTCAAAACTGAAAATATACTCATTTAAACCTCGTTGAAAAATAACAGTGCCATAAATCACATTAGTAAACAAACTATTACTTTGCAGCTAAATGATATAGTTTTACTCTTTAGGCTAGGCCCTATATCATCAAAAACCCAGTAGGCCTAATGATATTTCTTTTGTTACCTCTTTATTGTATATGTTTCCTGTCAAATATAAAAAAAAGTATCTAATACATCTTTTTTTGTCAAATTTTAGTAGGCCTATTGGATATATTTTATTGAAATCAAAGGAAGCAATAAAAACACAAGACAAAACAATAGTTTTATCAAGCTTAAAAGGGGGTTAGACCTAGCCTACTTGGTGTTTAATAGGTTAAAGTGAGTTGCGGATAAAAGTTTGGGAACCACTGGTCTATACTTGACAAACAATTCCAGACTTTCCCCAATGAGGCTTTTCTCCTAAACATACACCTTAAATAATGTTGATACATCTCAGTCTTACAATTGTATTAACAATTCTTTGGCCCGACAACATATAGTGAATAATAGTACATAGGCTAACCTTAACCAAAGCCTTGGCCATATACTTTGACAAACTGAATGCATCTTACCCTTACCTAAAAGAAATATTGAAGTGTACTTAGTTAATATACGTGTTTCAATTTTATTGCACTTTTCAATACTAGTAGACCATAAATATTGACTGTGCTTGTATTTCAAGAATTTCGGCACTGAATTATTGATAATCACGATAGCCGACTACATATTGAACCTATCTACGAGTAATCAACATATAGAATCAATCTGCAGGTCAGCGTAATAATGGCTGGACAAATTCTTGTTAGAAATTCACAATAAGTAGGTAAATAACCCTATAACTAACACAAATAAGCTTTAACTTTCAATTATACGTACACGATTACTAGAAATTGTTAACAAAATGTCAACATCGCCATCGCTATAATTACGATTCACAATCACACTCACACATTCACAATAATTCACAAACATGAACCACGAAAACGAAATAAGAAATAAGCAAAACGGCTGCCTAAAACCATAGAGGAACTGAAGGATTAGTGTCTAAAGAATACGGATACTAAGAATAAAGTATAACGTCCTTAGAGAACAGCAAAAATCATAAATAAAACAATCATGTTCCCCAATTCTCGTTTTATATTATTTTCTTTAATTTGCATTTATTAAAGGGAGACGTACTATATTATGCTACATTTAATTTGGGGGAGGGAGGAGTTTTAGCACAGTGACCAAATGATAATTGAGATGATAAGTGATACTGAAATAGGGATTTATAAGATAAGGTGACTATATTTTTCTGAGCAGAACCCAGAACGCTTGTAAAATTCTATCTCCGAACTCCTTCCTTGTAAATAATAAATATAAAATAATAATTTAAACAGAATTCTGATACACTTTGTAATATAAAATTTTATTTTATTTATAAAAATAATAAGTGCAAATTTACTACAATAAACTTACCATTATTTTAAAATAAACAGGTCTATGGAAAACAAACAATTGTAAATCGTATTTATTCTTAAGGGTCTTAGGATTTAATTGTTAGATCTTTATATAAATCAAATCGAAGAACACCGCATTCATGGGCTGGATCTGGGACGTTCAGCCGTCGCGGGCGACATCCAAATAATCCGGGACTCGACCTGAAATTACGGGAATGTCCAGGGAAAATCGGGACGGATGGTCATCTTATTATAAAGACTTTCTGTAAAAACCATACTTTTAATACTTTTTACTTTTTAATCATAGAGCCATTAGGTCAAACTTTTCCAGATTACGGAGTAGTCCACCAATTAAAAAATGACATTTCAAAGGAAAAACTGTTTCTAATTAAAAATACAAAGTAGGTTTTAGACTATAAGTACAGTACTGGTATTAACTTTCAATTCTTAATTTGAATGTTTGAGACATAAAGTGAATAGGGGATTATTTATTTGAAATTGTAGAGAACTGAGTAGTTTTGGAAGATGAAGCAACTGAAGCTAATCAACTGAAATAACTAGAAACATTTAATTAAGTAAATTATCTTTGTAAACATTATTCTAAAAAACTAAAGGGTAAAATATCTGTGCGAAATAAAAGCAGAGGAAAGTATTTCCAATATCTTTAGAGTTTTGAAAGAAAACGTGTATTCGTTCTACTGCTCGAAGCCACTGTAACAAACCAATTAATTTGTGTAAATTAAATTTCTCTTTTGCTTTTCAATCCTTATTCCTTTTCTAACAAAATCAGTTGATTACAGGCTAATAATAACTGCATGGATAATTAAATACAGTAGAAGATCAGTCAAAACGATTGAGGTTGGCCGAAATCCTTAAACGTCGCCGTAGCTCAGTTAGTAGCGCTAGGGTTTCACGTGCCGAAGATGTGAGATCGATTCCCTTCCAGGGCATCACATTTTTGTAATTAAGTTGTATTAAATCGGTTTGATTTAAACCATATAAATATTTTCACTGAGTGTTTTAATTTTGCGAATTAACTTAATACATAATACATGTCTTATTCTATCCGAACAAGCTCGGTCACCAGGTACTCATTTTAAACATGTGAATCAGGAAGCTTGCCTGAAACAAGCACATATGTCTAACGAATAAGCGGCGCTAGTGCCAACCTAGCGGATTTTTATAGTCCCTAACGTCACTCACACCGCCTTAAAGCTCAATTTACTACTGTCCTATTAACGATAGAAATGTACATATTTATCAAAAGGCATGGGTGGAGTTAAGGAAGGGGGGTATGGTAACCACTGGTAAATGTAAAGCAATTCTGTTTCCTTTAGTTGAGTCATGTTTATCAGATGATCTTTTAATAGTGTAACAGTCCTATTCTAATTTTGATTCAGAGATGCAAAGTCAAAGTCAAAAAAATAATTTATTTCCAGAAAATATAACATCGCTACATAATCTCTTAAATAAAAAATAAAAAACAATGGTGCAATATAAGTACAATTTATAAATTAAAATTATTAGGAAATAAGCCTACATGGGCAGAATGCCTGTGCGTAGGCTTGGTCATCACAGTCAGCGAACAGTGAAGTTAGTTCTGGAAATTTGGAAAAAAAAAATTTAAATTGTGAATAGAAAATTAGAAAAAGAAAAGTGTAAAAAATGTATCGTAAAAATTGGTGGATTCAGAAAAAGATAAATGGTGTTAAAAATCAGTCACTAATACTAAAATTACTAAAATTATTAAGCTACGGTACTACACAAAAATATAGTACTGCAGATTAAAAATTTAGACTTATGAAGTTTGTGAAAACTGAAGTAGCAAACAATTAGGGAGTGAATTACATTTGCCTCCTCAGGTTTCAAGGAATCAAATAGTAGTTAGATTTGTTGTTACCACTGTACTAAGTATGGCCATGTAATAGGAAGTGCTAAAAATGAGACAGAAATTAATGTATTTAAGAGAAAACTCATCAAAGCCCTACTAGTTAGGAAAGAATATTACAGTTTGAACAAATATTACTCAAGTGAGATATAAAAATAAACTATCATATTTCAAACTGTCAGTTATTTGTAAATGATTGAAATAATTGTATATTGTATAATGCTTTTAAAGAAATATGATGATTGTTATGAACTTAAATGTTTTTCCAACAATAAAGAAGTTTGAGTTTGAGTTTAGTGTCATGTCCCAATTGAGCTACTCCATTTGCTATAATTAATAATTATTTGCTATAAACACAAATCGTTGATACCTTTGTGTTCTAGGGTTGATGTAGAATTCGAACTACTGCCTCTGAAATGGTCTACTTATGAGAATAGTCTTTGTGAATTAACATAGTATTCAATAGTGTGGACATTAATCCACACCAGAGAACACTACACCCACTGACCATCGCTCATACTATCCACAATTTGTGACCTCCAAGTAGCTGGATAACAGGACGCCACCGTCCCAGAGGAGCTGTAGTTAGAGGATCTAACACAAACCCGCACACGCTTACAGCTCAACTGAGCTAACAGCTGGCACCCGCTCCCGCTAGAACCAATCCTTTGCAGGTTTGGGAAGGTTGGCCAGTGACAGAAGTTGTATTCAACCATCCTCCACCAGCTTTTCAAGTTGATTGACCACTGAGACTATAAACAGGGGTTCCTCTTTAAACTGTTTATCTCAACTTACCTTAATAGAGGTTATTCTAAAAACTAAATAACCAAAATTAATTAATTAATTTACTCCAAAAAACCAAAAGTATTATGAGAAAGTTGTTTTTAATTTCTCTGATTTATATTCTTGACATGAAAATATATATTCATTAATCTCAATATATCAAATTGTCAGTAGAAGGTAATTATTTAATTAACATGTTTAAACATCATCTATCTTTCAATAAGTTTGCCATTCCTAAATTGGCAGGTGTATGTTCAATTAATTGTATGTTACATGCAATATTATAAAGCGTGTGTTAAAGGTTACAAAACTTTAAGTTTAATAGTTTCTTAAAACACAATGTTTTCAGTTTAACTTTTAAAATATTGGTCATCATCTGGGTGCATAACTATGGCAAGAAGTTTTCATGGTTTATTTTTTATTTTGGTAATTTACTCTTTCTCAGTAGTCAGCTCATCTTTGACTAAAAATGACATCAATATGAATCGTGTATTCAAAATCAAGAATGGAATTCGTCCAAACAAAGAAGAAAGAGATCTTTGCAAGCCTAAAACATACAAGAACAGGAAAGGTTTCAAGTTGATATATTATGACTGTGATGGTGAACCTACAATCTGCGAAAACTCGATTTACCGGTACTATTTCGAACTTAGGACTGAAGATAACTATCTGATTGAGATTCTATGTGCTAGGTATGCCTATAAACATAGAGCCTTGGAGTATGAATGCAGCGAGGATAACACTCACATATTTAATGTGAACCCAACACGTGAGTTGATCGAACCAGACAAGACCGATCCTTGCCTCACTATGAAGTTCACTGTAAGACGGAATCCTGACTTCAAGGAAAACTCCAGAAATCCAGAGTACACTACCTTCAAGGCAGAAAGACTTGAACTTGGTCTTTGTAACAGTGACATATGCAAACGTGAAATAATAAATTGTAAGAGAAAGAATGGACACTGGTGCTTTGGATATTTTTGTTTCAGTGATCCACCTCACGAGTGGATAGAAGATAACAGGACAACTGAAAACTTCATCTACTGAAACATCTTCATCATGATATTGTACAAGACTACCCTGGCAGTGGTGAAATCATGTAAAAGGTTTGCTAAAAAGAGCTCTTAAAATAAAAGTAATCTGTAAGTATTTCCAATACTTACTGTCTAGCACTTACAGAACCGTTTTACTGCTCTTCAAAATGAGATTATTACAGAAACCACTTGTTTGTAAGCTTAAGAATGGAAGAAAAAAGTTAAAAAGCATGCTTATGTTTATGAAGTCTATTCTACTAAAGTATGTTTGTTTGAGTTTGATCTAAAAAAATATTAATAAAATCCATGTTAATGCCGAAACGGTCGTAACTAAATATTACGAAATTTGAGCTGTTGACGACGTAATTTATAGCTAGTAGTTAGTTAAAAAATATATTTTCAATGTGATGTTCACTTCTTTCAGGAGTTTGTGCACTGAATAGTAAAAAGAAGTCTATGTATTCATATTTGTTTAGGTATGCAAAATGTTAAATCAAGAAAAATATAATAATAAATAATATAAATATATAATATTTTTTTTAATCCCAAGTACATAATTAATAAGAACACTTTGTTGAAAATTTCAAAGATGCTTTTTGCAAAAGATTTTATAAAATACAAAATTATAAAGTTTCTAAGTATGTATATCCTTAAATAAAATACTATTTTAAAGGCAGTTTAAGTTTGAATACATTTCCCAATTACAACCTCTGAGTTACAAAATTAAGACCATAGTAGTATAGTAAAGAAGCTATAAATTAATAAGTTTTTGACAAATTTAAATTCATTTTCACTCTGAGCTGCTGTTATACAATACAAGTTTATCATTATTAAACAATTAAAACAAATTAATAAAAAATCAAGAAAAGTTAAACAACATTTTTTAATTTGCTAAACTTTGTGGATAGTCGTGAGCGACGGTCGGTGGATGTATTGTTCTCTTGTGTAGATTAACATCTGCACTATTGAATAATATGTTAATCTGCTAAGTCCACCCTCATAATTAGACCAGTTCATAATTCAGAGGCAGTGGTTCAGACTCCATGTTAAACTGTAGACCCTTAGATGCCCATTGGGCTGTTAATTAACATTTCCGTCTAAGGTACATGTCATGCTTAATCAATAACAAGACTCCAAGTTCGTGCCACAATCACCCTACACTCATTTATCATTCATACTTGGCTTAAAATACCTACCTGAGTACGTTCCTATTTTAGTAAAAAATGTACGAGTATCAGATATAAAAAGTATAATAAGATGTATGGAATGTATGGAACACTTTTTAAATCAAAAAGTAAAATTTAGATTGATCCAAACATTACAACTTTGGCCTTTTTCCGTTGGAAATGGGCATGATCTTGTGGTCTTGTTAATAATTCAGGCTTACATGCACCTTCAAAAGGAATTTTAATTGATAGCCCAACAGCCAATGACACTTAAAGGAACCTAAAGTTTAATGTTGGATACAAACTAAAATTTAGTCTCTGAATTTCAAACTGGTCTAATTATGAGGATGGTCTTAAAAGAACAAAGTATTCAATAGTGCATACTTTAATTAATGCTAGGGAATATCACATCCACCAGCCGCCATTTTTAACTATACCCAATCTGTGACCTACGAGTATTTGGATTACACTGTCCCAGTCAACTTGTCAATTTTTTAATGTTTTCTAGTCAAATAAATTTTGTTATATCAAATTAATATATTATATAATGTAATTCACCATCATCATTATTGTTACCTTTTTTATTGGGCACAGTCACCTACTTTTATTTTTGTGGCTGGATGTCGTCAGTAATACACAATATACACAAAGCACAAAAAATATCGATCCAGTCACTTTATTCCGACGTTTCACGGGACCGAAACATTAACGTCCCATGTCTTCAGGGTTTGAAAAACTTTGCTTTTCCTGCACACGGGCCGAACGCCTAACCACGACTGGTTATGACACGAATGTCGTGGTTAGGCATTCCCATTGACCGATATATGGTTTATTAACTCATCTGAGCAAATGTAGGAATACACGTCTCTACCAAATTTGGTCTCGATCAGACCATTTTTACGTGAGTTATCGTGTTCACAGACACACACACACATATAATATATGTGTGTTTGTGTGTTAATATATTTATATATATTATATAATATATATAATTTATATATATATTATATAAATTTTAACGAATATTGTTTTTTGGGCACCTACAGATGAAAAAATAACATGGTCCTGAGCTTAAGTCTTGCAATGAGACCTATGCTTCCTCCTTGGGGCCTAAGGGAAATTCCCTAAAAAACCTAATCCTCATATCGCTATAAGTTAACACTTTTAGTGAAATAGGGAGTTTATGCAGTACCGTAGGTGAAAAATACACATATTTTAAACATGTAGATTTCAAGGTGGTAAGCTTTAACAGTAGGTTTTCAATTGGGTGAAGAAAATCTATGCTTGTGATTTTGGCAGTTTAGCCTATATGTGTCATAAAAACTTTCTCAAAAATCAGTAAGATCTTAAACCTGATAACTTTTTGCTCAAAAGCTCAGAACTGTTATTGATGGGGATGAAATTGTGTTGCCTGCCTCTTTAGTCCCTTTATTTAACACCAATTAGGAAAAAACTAATCAAGAAAGGTTTGTAAACATTTTTATTAAAATCGCTATAAAATGTCATTTATGCTTATAAAGGCTAAATTTGCATTCAAGCTTGAACTGTGGAAGTCAATAATGACATGGTAGCGATGTTTTGGATGGCGATTGACAATGAGTTTGTAGACAATATTTGATGATTGTACTTCATATATCATATGATATGTAGCTTATAGTCAATTGTCAATATGAGTAGAATAATTCTAACACATAAATATCACAAAATATGTCATTAATTTTATGTATCTTATAAAATATACATTTTAAAAGTAATACAGTATAATAATAACAATATTTTAAAGTAGTTGGCAAAACTATAAACATTTTGCATAAGATTATACCCATACCGTTCAGTAACAATAATTATGTACTGTGTTAACACTATAACATGTATAAACTGTGTTACATGATCATAACATGAAAACGAGAATAAAACAATAATTTATTCTGGATTTCATTTCAGGTTTACACACAGTATTTTTTATTTACCGTATTTACGTTCTCAAGATTTTGTAAATATTTAATACATGACTTTAAAATCCTCAAGATTATTTTTCTTTCATAATAAAGAGAAATAAATAATCGTAGAGCTGTCTAATAATTAACTACCAAAGCTAAATATTTCTTAAAAGTAAAATGACTATGGAACCCAACATTCATTTTATGGTCTTGGAGGTCTTGCATCGATTAAATGTAGGTACATTCTAATTAACCACTTATTTTTATTCTAAATATATTTAGCATTCTAGTTAAAAGTATTCTTTATCAGCTTATGAAGTGTCATAAAGCAATCTTGTAACAAATGATCTCTGATATTAATTGTAAAGAAGCATGATAGAATAATTTCCCACACAACTATAAATAACAATTATCAAAGCATTAATAATACATTCTGGCCTTTCAATAGATTATACATATTTTTCAGTTTCACTTCGCTCCAGAGTATGGTCCAAAAGATAAAACTATAACCTGAAAAGTTAAAACAAATACATTTTTTACATAAATTCAAAACATAATTGAATTGGCAAAAAGTATACTGCTTTAAGATACTTTTTACCAAATAATTTTTGTTGTGAAGTGTTAATAATGTATTTGTTTCATTTTTCAAAATAAGGTCAACATGTATTATCAAAGCTTTTATTTCATTATGACAAAGAAAAAAAATTGTTTACTTTTACTGTTTGAAGTTATAAAACAATGTATAGCCATATACAGTACTAATAATTTTTTATTTGGTTATTGAGTAAGTGGTAAAATTGCTCATTGTTCTTTCTACACTAAATTTTACTAACTATTGTAGAAGTTTTACCTAGTCAATAAATTTAGAAGTGTTTAAAAAGCTATCGTATGCAAGAAGAAGCTATTTCGTTTAAAGAAGAAAAACTACAGAACTAACCTAGATCTGGCAGATGGCATAATCTTAAATTGGATGGTCTGCGATACAGATAGTTCTTGAGCTCATTTAACGTCAGGTAATAAATTATATGAAAGTTAAAACAAAAGGAAAGTGAAAAATTTTACATTTAACCAATTTCAGTAATTCACAGAAAGTAATGGAAATTAAATTATAATAAGAAGAAAAAACAAAGTTTGAGCCTAGTTGTGAGATCCAGTTAAGCAATTGTGTTGGATTTTATAGAGTCCCTCAAAAATATGGTCACTGTTAACACATTAACTTAAATTGTTCATGCAGTTTTTCAATAAAAGATACATTGCTGATGCTTACAGTGTACTACGGTATACATTACTTATTATATATAACTGGGTTTAACTGGGAAAAAATTATTTTCTTAATCATGAGTTACTATTATGGTTTTATTTTAAAGAAAAAAATGTTTATTGTTTATGTTATTGTTCTTATGTTTATCTCAATTTGTTGTATTTAACCACATTTATATATTCATTTTTTGTCTTAACCAATTTTGGTTATTGAAATAAATGAGGTCATTCAGACTTGAATGACTGAGTTTGATGGTTTATTATAGAAAATATTTAAATGTTATTAGATATTCATAATAAGTTTTGGATGAGTAATGCTTAATTAGTTGGATAAACTATTTCAAATTATTGTTTATAAAACTCAGGGTCAAACGTTTATTAAGAGGATTTACAATACAGTAATTTATTTTTATAGATTAGATTATTGAAATGCCGACTCTACCACTAGGTAGGTATTTTAGGTCAAGTATGAATGAGGATTGAGTGTAAGATGATTCTGGCGTGATCTTGTGGACTTGTTACTGACTAAGGCTGACATGTTCTTGGACAGGACTGTTAATTAACAGCCCAACAGCTGATGGCAACTAAGGGAACTACAGTTTGATGTGGAGTCTGAACCACTGCCTTTGAATAACGAACTGGTCTAATTATGAGGATGGTCTTTTGCGGATTAACACAGTATTCAATAGTGTGGACATTAATCCACACAAGAGAACACTACACCCACCAACTCATAACTATCCATAATTCGTGACCTCCAAGTAGCTGGATTACAGACGACGCCACTGTATATCATGAAACCCTAACCTGGAATTTTATTTTAGGACTAAAACACATTAAAACTAGATCTCACATCACAACTTACTTATTCTAGACTGTTTCAAAATACAAGTATGGGTTTATCTCATTGATGAGTTACACATTGTTTACATCCAAATTATCTCATCTCTCTAGTTGGCTCACTAGAACTTTATGTGAACTGAATTGAATTCTGTCCTTCTGAAGGTTTCCTATGATGTTCCCCCAGGGGACTACCTCAGATTATGAATCTTCCTAAGAGTATATAATTTTCTACAATGTTCCTCAAGGGGTCTTCCTCATATCATGAATCTTATAAGGATACATATAGTTTCCAAGTATGAATCTTTTTTCTCCCACATTGCTTACTTTTCTTTGGCAATTAAGTTGACTGTCCATGTACTTGTACTGTACATTTATTATTATTATGAAGACACTTAAAAGGATTGTTGTTAGACCCAAGAACCTTCGCTGCCTCTTTACTCTTTAAATGTACCATAGCATAAACATTAATTAATAAATAAATGAATAAAAAAATAACCAATTTGATTTGAACTACCAAACTGACAGCCCAATTTATTTCTCTTGTTTACCCCATTTCTCATGAATTAAACCCCACAAAAACCAATTTCTTGCAAATGTCCATGAAATTAAAAAGCTTAACTTGTATGATGAAACAGTCTATACGTATAAATAGGTACCTTAAAATATAACATTAATTACAGTAAGAACACAATGCTCGATATCACATCAGAATACTGCGGTTGTGCGGTAGAGGCCAGTGTAACCGCAGAGGCGTGCCCGCAGCGCAGGAATGAGTACCGCGGCCGCAGTCAGGTCCTGGAGGAAGTTGGAACACTCAACCATCAGTAGGTACAACTTATCTCCATTGGACTGTGACTTGTGCAGGGTGATCCTCCGAAGTCCCACAGACTTGGGTAGGTACCGGTAGATCATTCTAGCTCCTAAAAACAACTAATTTTATATTCGTAATTACGATAGAATTCCTATCTAATCAGCGCACACCTTTTCAGTTTCTTCTAAATTAAGAATAATCCCAGCTAAAATTTTCCTAGGAAATGGCTCCTTTCTCCCAATTTTTACTTGCTAATGAATATGGGCGGAGTTAATTCATGAGGGGTCGGGTCAAAAAAGCTACGCCAGGGGTCGCCTACTGTGAATTCCACAGGGCTAGAAAAAAACTTAAAAAAGACACATATGATTTAATTAAATAATTTCCGCATATCCAAAAATATTATGGAATTTTAGGTAGTGTAGTATCTCTAGTTGTAAATATATGAAATTGGTTTTTGGAAAAATGTATCCATAAAATGAGCCTGCTTATTTCCAAAACTAAAATAAACATATCTAAAACTGATAACAATGAAACATATTTCATGCCAGAGAAGATTTTTCAATGTTTGAAATTGTCTGCCGCCCCTTGAAAAGTAACTGACGAGCATTTAAAAACCCACTTATTATGCAATATTAGGCACATTTTGCTTTAATTTATCAATGAATCACCTACTGGTAATAATCAGCTGCCTTTGTAGTTTAATGATTTAATAGAAAGAAAAGCCAACAGCTGTCAAATTAAAAACAATATTAGTTAGTTTAAATTGGTCCTTTAAACCCATTTCGAAATCATACTATATTAAAAAGTTATTTTGTCTTATAACTAATTTTAATAGTGGTTTAAATGATCTAATCTATTTAATTGTAAACTAATGCTAAATAGTAAAGCTGTGTATTTATTTATTTTCTTTGAACTGGTTAGTTTAGGATTTCAGATTTACATTTTGGTGTGACAATGTTTCTTCTTTAAACTGGATCTAACAACCCGTACAAAGGACTATCACCATCAAAAAATGTTTGTATTTGCTTTCCTGAGGGAATGGGTTAAATCATGGATTTGTTTAAAAATAATGTTTTCAGTCTATCTAATCAGCTGTTCTTATGTTTCAAATTTTGGTGTTACAAATTGCTAACACCACCCAAAGCTAAGACATATATCCATGTCAACAAGCTCAAAAAGCTAATCAAATTAGAATATTGAACTACTGTAATAGTATAAGACTTTTACTCGAGAAATTTACTATGCACAGTAAAAACAAAACATTGTCTAAGAGGACTCAATGTAATATTAGAACAATAAACTCATATGAATACACTCATGAAATTAAAAATATCATAAAGTATGATAAAACTGTTTACAGACCCAAATATATAAATTGGTATACCTTAAAATATAATCTCTGAATGAATAAAGTAACGGGAATACTTAAGATAAATACAAGTTTGAAATGATCAGTTTATGGTATAATGAGGTAATGTTACCTTTACGTCATAATAACCCCATATTTCATTATAGAGAATACTACTTATTTAACTGGGTTGGTTTATTTGATCCTTTCTTGTTCCAATGCAATAGTTGGTTAGTTCTGACTAATACGTTACATGACTACGCATTTTATTCAATAATATATATGAGTTTAGAATGATATTTTTTATAAATTAAGCGATGAACACAGTTTATTGACTAGAGCTCTCACTAACCAGTCCAGTAGAGCCAGTTCTTCTCAAACTTCTCTCCGTCATCTCCCTCGAACACCTTGTAGACAGAGATGATGTACCCTGTCGCCTCACTGTTGGGTCTCTTGGTGCCTGTCTCTAGTGGAGGTCTGGCAATCGTGGCTACCTGCAAACACATCTCTCAGAAGTGTTAACAGATCAGTCTAGTGAAACTGTCATATTTATATACATATTCTTGAGACCCAACCACAAAGAGGCTATTTTATAGGTTGATGACTTGTAACTTTGTTATTGACAAAGGCCATCTGATTCATTTGCCATGATTATTAATTAGTAGCCCAATGAACAAAGGCTAATGGGTCCAGTCAGTGGTGTAGCAAGGCCTAAAGAGGACCCAGGGCAAAACTTTGAGATGGACTTTGGGCATAGCCACGGTTGTCCTAGGTACCTACAACACTAGATCCAGCATCAAACCATTATAAAATTGTGTGAAGATTTTCTTCAGGATTCCAACGGAAAATTTAGTAAAACATTTAAAAAAATATACAGGGTGTTCATTAAAGATCAGCTGAAACAACACTTCTTTGCCATGGCCGCTCCATGGAGGCGCATGGGCTCTGTAATCTAAACTAAGTGCATTTTCTTGCTTATCCATAGACGGATTTCATTCAACAAAGTAACCTTACAGTTTAAACTAAAATTAAAATCTTTATTATATCTCGTAACAATTTTATAAAGATAATGGTTTTGTTGTTATTCAAATTAATAAAAGATGTTTAACCGCTGCCATTTCGGAAATATATAAGAAAACTAAATTACACTTTGAGATAATTTTTCTTTCTAGCCAATAACGATCTATGCAAAGTTTGGTTTCTGTTCCTTAAATAGTTCTTAAGATATAAAAATTTTTGTAAAAAAAATTGCAATTAGTGGTTAAACAAAGGATTTTTCGAAATATGTTTACAGGACATTTTTTGTTTATTTTCATGAGCACTATAATCCCTCGATGTTTGTCCTTAAAATGTAGTTTACCTCATTGAACAAGTCGAAGGTGTGTGCTGCTGTGTACCTTGTACATTGGGGATCAAACTTCTTCAGCGCTGTTGCTCTGCAATTGTAGAAAAACTCTCGCGGATCTGTTTGATTTTTGTTGATCAGATAGTATGCGATGAAAGGGAACTCCGCTGTAAAATTTGATTATGAGTCTTTCACAAAATCTACAAGGGGAGTGATTCGTTAGAGGTATAACTAAACATATTTATTGATATTTGCTTCATAATATATGATAATATATATTATATAAAATATTTTGTACAATCAGTTTTCATCTAAATTTAAATGATTATAGTGTAAGATGTTGCAGTTCTGCAGTTTTTTTTTGTTATAGTTACTTTTTTATTAGACATGTCATAGTCAGGTGAGTAACATTTTCAAACAACAATTTGATTCTTTTTCAGACGCATGACAGTCAGGTAAGTGTCGATAAATGCCTGGTTCTAAGCTGCTGATGGCCAATGTATACATAGTTTATGAGAACAAAATTTAATACAGGAAACATTTTCATTATCTCCACAACATATTTTTAAGGAAATCTGTTAAATTTCAGTCACAGCATAACAACAAATTAGGTGTATTTTGCCTTTTAAAATAAAATTAAAATTCTCTTTCATATTGATCTCTGTATTGGTCCATTGTAGATTTTTTCAGACACCTTTGTTACATATCACTCTGTTTTAATTGGTAGAATTAAAAGTTGGGGGAGAAAAGATTTTTAATCTGTCATGTGAACAACTAAGATGGCTAATCCACGGATTCAACATAATTATCACCACAATTAACAATAAATCTCGATCAAGTACAATCCAATTATTCTTTAAACCGGCATTGTACAAGGCAGGTGTATTTCGTGTATACTTTACAATACCCACATGAATGTAAAACTTGGTAATAGCAATCCTAGTTACTTTGTTTGAAATATTCAAGCGCTCAGGAATCAAAAAACTGTATTTACAAAATAAATTGCAATTTTTGTTCAAGGCCGTACTATGGCGAGAAAAAAGACCATTAAACGTTAGAATAAAGGAACACAGAGAAAATACGAGAAAGGGCTTAGTTGAAGAGTCAAAAATTTCCCACCATTGCTGGTCACCAAAATCACCAAATTAATTTCGAAGAAAGCTAAGATAATACACCGGGAACCTCATTTTTTCAAAAGAAAACTAATTGAAGCCTCCTACATGTAACTAGCAGACCAACCAATTAGTCAATCTTCTGTTGAGATCCGGCCATTGTGGCTGCCAATTCTTAGCAAAGAACTTAAGGATAGGGAAAATAAAGTATCTGTAAATTATATTAATATAAATCCGAAACAAAATTCTCATGTTATGCTAACTCGTATAGTAAAGCTCGTAAGGGGCATTAGATTTTTGTTTTAAGTATAAAATTGTAAAAATAATGTGTTATTTTGCTTTGTAAAGATAATTTTGTACATTTTCATGTACACTAGGAAGGATTTGCATTTGAATATAAAATAATAATAATAAATACTGTTGGACGTGTTTTCGCATGGATTTAGGGTTTTGGCGGCGGCCATTTTGTTTCCGGTTCCGGTGGGACACGCCCACTCCTTTCAGTTGTCTTTGAGTCTCTGTAACGAGCGGACGTGTTTGGTTTCTTTTGTATGTAATGGTTAGTGATTGGTTTGTTTGTAAGTTGTTTTGACTGCTTTAAACTTTTATGTTTTCAGCTTTATACCGGTTTGGTTCGGATTATATGTTAATTAATTGTGCCATGTTTTAGATATTAGTTCACCTGAGGACGGGATCAGATTTCAGATCCCGAAACGTCGTTAAACTTTGTTTTACATAAAATTGTGATGGACAATTTTCACAATAAAAATCTAAATGACAATCCTAGTTATTTGTGCAACTAGTGAACAAAGAGGGAAATTGTACTTTGTATTTGAGATGCACATAATATTTTACCAACAGTTACCATAAACCATAGAAATTGGCTATGTAAAGTATGAGTCAGCATATTTCTAAATCGTACATATTTTTAAATGGAAGTGGACTTTTACTATGACATTTCAGAATAAATAAAAAAAGAAATGATCTCCTCAAAACTTATTAATTATCTTCTTCTGAAAAAATACTTAAACTAAAAATACTTATAGAAATACAAATCACACAAAGTAATCAGTTGTTACTAAAAACGTAAATTGTTCACAAGTGTAGAAGAATAATCCCTGAAGTTACTGTCAACATCCATTTTACTAATAACACACAATTAAAATGCTAATATAATGTTGAATCAATCAAATAGAATAAACAATCATTCCGTTCGGCGGAAGCTTAAAAGAATAAGCAGAACAACAGCTAACCTGCTCATACAGCCAGTGCTGCCAACTTATTTCGCAAGCATACAGCTTTTTCGAAATTTTTCACGAATACTATTTCTTGTCTTCATGTTGCAAATCTGGAGTGATGTAAAGTTACTTTACCTCACTGATGGGGCATTTGGTCACTTTTCATCCTCAAATCAGTTAGGTAAATGGTACTTATTGGGTAACTGTAGGTAAAGGTGATTTTCCTAATAGACTTGCAACTTACACTTATACAAAATAGTATCAAAGGAAGACTTAGGTACCATTTCGCTCCAGATTAGACAAGAGCATCCCCTCCATGGCTGTCTTGGCAGAGCCGACCTCGGAGAGCAGGTCGCAAGCCGCGGTCTTCTGCTTGGCCAGGGGTCTCGTCAGCGGAGACTCCAGGATAGGCTCTATAGGCTCCATCTGCGTCATCAGGTGAATGAGAACACACAGCTTCGGGTCGTCCACCTCCAGGACGCTCAGCTGACTCGGCTTGGCCGTCGGCAGTGGCAGCTGGAACACGTGGAAATCCGGAAAAATAAAAAAATTAACTTTTTTGATTATTTATCAAGATGTAAAATGAGTAAACTTGCTTCAATATTAAACTGTACGAGTATACTGAGTGTACTGGACAGATAAAAGTAATGTAAAAGATAAATTATTCTGGAATTTTCCAGAGAACACTCTCTCCTATAGCGCAAATTTCCAATTATCGCAGTTTGGGTTCGATCTCAAAATATTTCATTTTTATTGCTCCTGATGTTTTTTAATAATACCCCCGTCGCAGCAGATCTGCGTGCTCAGGGAATTTCCAAAGCAATAATATAATAATAATACTAGATGACAAGTTTCATCAACATCTGTCCATAAATGAAGGAGTGTGCCTACTCCCTACATGATTAACATGGGAAAAGAGTATGAAGGTTAGCTGCGGTAATAAACTATGATTTTTAAGCTTATATGGATGGATCTCAACCTCATGAAGCTAAATACCAAGTTTCATCCAAAATATAGATTAGTAAGTAAAATGTTAATTTTTCTTTATACTCCACATAATAGACATAGGAGCCTCAAAATGCAATGTACTATGTCTCGGTAACCGTTGGAGATCGAGCAAAACTTTAGGGAACAAAATTGTGTAGTTTTTAAGCTGATTCGAATGATTAAAGATAAAATTTAAAAATCTTTAAAATTACATGTGAATAGCAGAAAAATCCTATTTTTAGTTACAAATCCCCCCCCAAAACACCCCTTTCGAGTAAGCGACATTTCTGGATCACGAACTGGTCCGAGTAAATATAGGAATACACACCTCTACCTAATTTGGCCTTGATTGGACCACTTTTACAAGAATTATCGTGATCACAGACACACACGCGCGCACACACACACATGTATATATATATGTATATACAATTTTAAATGACTATTGTTTGGCCACTGGGCGCCTCAAAACAAAATAGTAACATGGTCCTGGGCTTAAGTCTTGCCACGAGGCCTACGGTAATAGCTTCTTCCTGGTAAATTCGCTAAAAAGTAAAGTAAACTAAAAAATACAGCTAAACTATACAACGAGAAGAAATTCAACTGAAAAAGAGGGTGAAAGAGAAAGCACAAAATCATACAAATTTTTGATATTACAATAGTAGCCAAAGTTTGTATTGTTTATTTTAAAAATCACAACATGTGTTGGTCACATAGATCAAGCGGTCACATTAGCCTATCAAGCGGTTGCCACTTGTGAGTATCCTCTAGTCTACCTCTTCGTCACTGAAGCCGTAAAACCCGTTAAAAAGGAAGAAAAATCTGAATGTTTTTTGTAGTTTTACTTGTTTCCTTTCAACAAGACGTGTTATAATGCTATATGGAAGGTACTTTTAAATTATAATGGAGTCAAACTTCGGGGAAGAATATATAGACTTGTCACGTTCAGGTAACTAAAATGTGAGGTGAAAAAATCTTTTGAGGGTATTTTACACAGAGTCCACGTAAAAAAGATTCCAGAGAACTAGGTTTACTAACTACTATTTATGCATGAGTTGCAACAACAAATAAAACTAGGAATTACGTATAAGAGATTTAACTAGATCGAGATATTTTTCAAACCAAATACTTCGTTAACCGGTACGCTCTGACCCTGGCTTATTTAGAAACACCTGGACACAGGACACATGGTACGTGACAACAAAGACAGTTTATATTTCAATATTCAATGAGTGAGATAAACATTCACTGACGTCTGCGCCGTCGTCCGTCGTCTGCGTGTTCAATTCGGCAACGTCTCTATGCTCAACAGCGCTAGAGCAGTCTGGTGTTCAGGATAGTAACTAACAAATACGCAACCGTCGCAGTTGCAACACTCACCGGGACCCCAGCGGGGAGGAACCTGTCGATGCTGGCTACGGGGATGATGAAGCAGTCTCGGTCGAGGGTGGCCAGGGTGATGGGTTCGGCCCGAGGCACCGACTGCAGCGTGATGGGGCTGCTGGCGTTGTTATAGACTCCGGGCCTCGCGCCTCCATTGTTGAAGCTCACCTGCGCAACCTGGATGTTAGAGTGTGAAGGGGCGATCACCAGAAGGTAAAAGGAGAATTCTGACAAAAGCCCTCAACGCGGGAGCATATACAGGGTGTCCAGGAAAAAGGTTTCAGGACTACGATGAGTGATTAGGTACATTAAAAGCACTAAAAAAGTTCCAATAGAGGTATAGTCTAAAACGCTTATTTCTCAGATATCCACCATTTTGTATTTTTCACAAAATATTTTTTTATTTCAAACATTTGTGAACGGATTATTTTCAAATTTGGTATGTGTTTTAAACTAGTAGACAACTATTAGTAAAATAAAATAACCATCATGATCAAAGGTCAAAATTCAAAATGGCGGCCATTTAAAATTTTAAAACTAAAATACTTTGAAAACGATAAAAATACAATGGCCGCCGTTTTGAGTCTTGAGCTTGGATCATGACATTTTTTAATAAATTATTTTTTTAATAATAGTAGCGTACTAGTTTAAAACACATACCAAATTTGAAAAGAATCTGTTTAAAAAATGTTTGAAATAAAAAACATTTTGTGAAAATACAAAATAACGGATATCTGAAAAAATAAGCGCTTTAGGCAACAAAACCTTATTGAAACTTTTTTATTCCTTCTAATGTACCTAATCACTCACCGGAGTCCTGAAACGTTTTTCATGGACACTCTGTATATGTTTCTATGCAGATTAAAACGATACATGCAAATTAAAGGAAAACAGATATATTTACTTCCCTTTGGAAATAGCTGTAGATCATAGATATGTTTGAAGGGAATGCTTTCAACTCCTCTAAATAGCTGTTCTTATAACAATATGACATCACTTCCGTTCCAAATTTTGATCTAACGGATTGCCAATGCCTTCCCTCAGAGCTAAGACATATCCATGTCATATACCTTGATTTGCTTACTCTTCGTTTTTATACTTTTTTTTAGCCAACATTCAGTAATCCATTAAGAATACCAAGCTTTAGTGTCATAGAAAACGCGAAAACTATAGCCCCACAGCCTACCCATTTCTGACAGCCGTTGGTCCGATTTAGATTAAATTTGGTACGTATGTATATATTCACTGTGTATCCAGGCGTTTTTTCATTTTTACACATTTTTTATTTTTAAGGGTAGTTCACCCCTAAAAATCCGTCGTGAAAAATCCAAATTTCTCAAAAACTGCTCTAACGATTTTGATTACACTTTGATAGTTTATAGTGCACAGAGTACCTAATAATTTGACACCACCCGCATGTCTGTAAAAATGACGGTTCAAAAGTTATGGGCTTTTCGTTGTAAAAAAACTACATTTTAGATTTCAGTGAAAACAATAAAAATAATGCATAACTTGACTATCACCATTGTAACCAGCTTAAAAGCTAAACAAATTAGTATTTTGAATTATTTGTCTACGACTAACGGCTCCAAAGAAAAGTTAAATTTACTGTCAATGGTAAACGCAGTTCGTTGTCTAAAAGTACCCAATGTTATTCTTATGGAGAGTATGAAAAAATAAATTTCTTCCTTATTTTCCATCCGTCTTCCATGAAAATTGGTACGAAGCGTAAAGTTAAATCACCCAACAAAACCTACTCAAAAAGCTTGGCATTACCATGGGGGAGGGGTTCCCAAAAAATTCTAACAATTAATTTAACTTTATTTCTCTTGTTGTTTTCAGGAATTAGATGACTATTTTTGAAACTATAAATTATTAAATGATATTTTGATAAACTTTGAAGAATATGATAGTTTTATTACAGATTGTCTTTTTTAATTAAGTATGTGTCATTCAATTGATACCGTTTATTTCAGTGTAAAACACAAACTACGAGAGGGTAGTCCTCTTTAAGTAGGCAAATGTTTATGTTTTTAAAACCGACATACGCTCTCACGTAGAGATATTTTAATGATATTATCCAGGTGTTAAATATCCTCTTTCTGTTTTTAGTTTCCCCAAGTTTCCCAAATAATGGTAGGAAATATAAATAACAGTGCTGCGGAGATTTAATCAACGTCTGTAATTAAATGTCCTATATGAACAATATAGCTAGGTCTGTGTTTATTCTTTCAATTCTTGAATTTAGCAAACATAAAATGTAACACTGTATTTTGTTAAAAGCCAGGTACTTTGAGTACCTCTTCCAGGTATCCAATTAAAAGCAGAAACTTATAATTAGGTCTAATGCAATGTTACTTATCAGTTTATTTACTTTCATAAGTGGCCAAAATATTTCAATTTCAATCAGTTCATTTTAACTCAATTCTATAAACTCAAGCATTAAAAAAATAATTGAATTCCGTACCCTTATCGAAATATAAAGTTGATTTGTACAATGCGTAGAAATAAACTTAAACTAACTTTAATTTTTTCTCACCTATACAATGGTATAAGAGTAAAATTTTGTTTTCGTCAAAATTTGAGTTTAATATATCCGTTTTTGATCATATTATAGACCCCAAAAAAGTAGGCTTTAAAAGTGATGTCTGTTTGACCATCCTACACCAATTGTCTGATTCGGGTTAAGTTTGATAAACAGTACAGTATACAGCATATATTCACTATCTCCAGGTATTTTTTTTATATTTTATTTTAATGGCCCTCATATTATTCATATTATTCACCCTCATACTACTCAAAAGACGTGAAAGTACAAATCTATTAAAATGGCTCTTATGGTTTTTATAAATACTCTTGTCTGGAAAGAAATTACGGTTCAAAAGAATAAGGGGTTTTAAATGTCAAACATGGGTGAGTTGGTGCCAAATCTTTATTTTGTGAAAAATACTAAATTTGTGGGAAAGAAGTGTGTAAACTATAATTAGTACCTGGTGACCGAGCTTTGCTCGGACAGAATAAGACATGTATTTTACAAGTTAGTTAGCAAAATTAAAACAAATTTACTGCTCAATGAAAACATTTATGTGGTTTAAATAAAACCATTTTAATACCCCTTAATTAATATGGCATAAATATTGAACAAATATATAGCCCCCGGGTGGGGATCGATCACGCGACCTTGCATACGTGAGATCTAAGCGCTAGAGCTACGGCGTCAGCCGATTTCGCGTCGTCGTTTAAGAGTTTTTGGCCAACCTCAATTAATTGTTTTAGCTAACTTTATACTGAATTTAAATGTCCATACTGTTTGTTATTATTATCCTGTGATCAACTGATTTTGTTAGAAACGGAATGAGGATTGAAGAGCAAAAGATAAATTTAATTTACACCAATTATTTGGTTTGTTACAGTAGCTTCAATCAATACAACGAATACGTTTTCTAAAAAAAACACGGAAGATTTTGGAAATACTCTTTCCTGCTTTTATTTCGCACAGTTATGTTACCCTAAAGTTTTTACAAATTGTTTAGTAACCTGATAATTTTACATTTATTACATACATAAAATAAATATTTATGAAAAAACCTCTATTCACATATTGTTCTTTGCCGTCTTCAATCAAGAACTTTCAAACGTTTATAAACAGCTGTTTTGGTTTGCATTGTTTACATTTGATTCTCCATAAGCGTAATGTTAAATTTTTAGATTTTAAACTTAATATTACAGTAAAACACGAATTTTCCTGGACATTAGACCTATCTAGAACTTATTTTCTACTCGGAAATTAGTTATTTCCAAAATTTAAAGAAATTCCTCGGTGCCGTTTTCGAGATCCGCGTGCAAATATATATATATATACAAACCTTGCTCGTATTATAGTATTGGATAACTACTTAAAGATGGCATAAAGGCACATCAAGGAATGTTTCTGTGGTATAACTAGTGACATGTCAAACGTATTTTTCCTGGTGAAAACCTCGGATCTCGGTTGCAGAAGTTTGACAGTAAAACTGTCCGTATTGAAACACAGGGCGATAACTCAGCAGCACAACTTTGTTACTGGTAGGAGAACGATCGAAGCACAAGGGGGAGATCTGTCAACCGTTACTCCTCCACTGGCCCACAAACATGTATTATCTTAGGGACACGGACTTGTGGCTCCAATCTGGCCTGAGATTAGCAATTACGAGGCACAAAAAGTGTGCGTGACGTCAATGGTTGTGAGAACAGCTGTTGTTGGAACTTAAAACATTCACTTCAGACTATCCATTCATGTAAGCTTTTTTATCTAGTTTTCCATTTGGCAGGCTTAGCTTGTTGCTAGGTAGCCTCGAAGTTCACTGTTTATCAATTTTTCTCATATAAATTTTGTGGTCATCCCGAGGATTGAACCCGTCACCTCTTCCACTGAAGTCCAAGACGCTAACCGTTAGGCTAGCAGATTCATGTAAGCTATTTAGCACAGGGAAGCAAATATAATTTTGACATAGATATGTCAATAAGCTCTGGGGGGCATAATATAGTTATGAGAACAGCTGTTTGGAGAAACTGAAAAACATTCTCTTTAGCTATATCTATCTCTTTAGCTTTAGCTAGCTTATCTATGATCTAACCTATACCCCAAAGGGAAGTAGATGCAATACGTTTTTGTCATGCAGATTCCAAAACCTAATTAGACCTCAAATGCGACCTATGGCTCACCCAAGGGTTATCCCAAAAATTACTACATCTCTCCCTCCCTTAACTTTTAACATAGACATTTCTTATGCTCATGGGTGGGGGGGCTATATTGGCAATACCTTAGACCATTACTTGAACCGGAAGTGACGTCATATGGTTATAATAACAGCTGTGTAGAGGAACTAAAACATTCCTTTTTGATATATTCATGATATTCCCTATTTCTCAAAGGGAAGTAAATACATTTTTCTCATGAAAATTTCCATTACACATATTCTTCCACAATTAAAAGGGGGTTTCCGAACAGTTTATACTTTCCTACTGTAGGGGTGGAACGAAAAAAATAATACCCCCAGAGCTAAGACATATCCATGTCAAAAGAGATTTTATTACTGAAGTGGTGATTTAAGGTAGTTTTAGGTGTGGTGTTCGGTCTGTCTGACAGACCGTCTTTGTAAACTGAGACCAGAAAGATTGTCAGATTTTTATGGAATTTGGTACCTTGGTAAATTTTGGGAATACCCTAGAATTTTTTTGATGTTAAGGTTAGTTCAACCCTACAGTCTCTTAACAATTATTTTGTCCCATGCTGCTCTGATGAAGACAGTGTAACCCCATCTGTTTTATTATCAGGTGGTTTCACCTATAAAATCTAAAAAAGGTTAGAAAAAAATTTCTTAAAAACAGCTACAACTACTTTGATTAAAACTATATTTTTATAGTACTTCGGATTCCAAATATTGTGACAGCACACAGGTCTGTAAAAATTACGGTTCAAAAGTTATGGGGTTTAAATGTAGAAAACTATGTTTTTAAAAACTTTCAGCAAATGTTTTTATAAAATAATTTATAAATATTAACATTAAATAAACTCAACAAACTAAGCAAATTAGTACTTAAATTATTAATTTTTCTACGACAACTGGCTTAGCTGGCAGTAAAAGTTTACTGGCTGGGTTGTGTAGTGGTTATAATACCCGCCTTCAAAACTGAACGTCGCCGGATCGAATCCCACAAGAGTCGTATCTGGACCCAGTCGCTATTTGTCATTGGGCTATTAACTAATGATGCTTCCTAACAACAGGTCGACGTTCGGTAGTAACAAGACCGGGGCTTGGACCGTTCCCCATCAAAACGTTATAAAATTCCTCTGGCGTAGAAATACAGAAAAAAGTTCTAGGGAAAAGTATAATGTATATTCGCCGTAACAAAAGTACGTTGTCTAGGAGCTCCCAATGTTATTCTAAGGAGATTGCTAAAATAATAAATATTTTCCTTATTTCTCAGACGTTTTGAGAAATGGGTATGTCTGGGGGGTGTTAGGAATTTGTAAGACGAAATTTTGAAACATAAGAATAGCTGTTTAGATGAAATGAAACATTCCCTTTATACATATTTATGATCTAACCTATTTCCCTGAGATAAGTAAATACATGAAACTTTATACACAGTGTATATCATTCAATAAAATACGCAAAACCAGTTTATAATTAGAGCTCAACTTGTAGTACATAAAAGAGTGTCTCTACGAAATTCAAGGGCTATAGTTTGAACATTGTATGTTATTTTATAAGGCATTACAGTAATGCTATGGATAAAGATGTTTATTATTTAGTTAATATTTAAATAGAGAAAGTGTATGGCAGTTCACTGATACCATTACTTGTGTATTTTAAATACCTAAAGATAACAGCTTTTGCCTCTGTTTAAAGGGTTATTACCTAACTTATTTCTTAACAGGGGTTCCGTTTCTAAAAAATACTAATTTAAGAGAAAATTTAAGTCTAGATCATTCCATACTGAAAACTATTAAAATATTTTGTATGAGAAATTAAAATTATTGATCTAAATTGAACAATTATTGCCCAATTCTATTGGCCGAACTGTATTTTCAATTGGACTTCCAAAAAGTACCCATTATATGGAGTAACAAATCACATAGTGTTTATTCCTGTGAAGATTTTTCTATTAAAAACATTTTTTTACAACTGAACTTAAAAAATACGTATGCAGTTTTAAAATCATTAGTACATCCATATTTGAAAGATAAAGTAAAGGTCTCAGCTTTTAAACTAATTTGAAAATTAATGGGTAAGTCATAAAGGCAAAGACGCATAACTGAAACTATTTTGGAAACCCCCCAAATAGTGGGTACTTATAATATATAACTCATCGTGAAACGACTAACAATGGAAATTATAGCTGAGGCTAGTTCAAACAGGATATTTCCAGTCAAGTCCAGCCTGGCATCGGAGTGGCTAGAATCCAAAAGTCTCTGCTTTAGTAGGTCTAAAAGGAGACCAACAAACAAACAACGAAACTTATATATTGATAATATTTCCCTTAGTAAGCTATTTTGGTACAGGTAAGCAAAGTTGAACAACACTGCACACGCTCACGGTTTATTTTCTATGAGAATGTTTATCTAATTTTGGATCGCTGTAGTTGTGTTTTTTCAATACAAATTATAATTTGAAATTTATTCCAAAACTCTTACTGATGCATATGAGACGTATTAAATATTTTTAATTTGTTGGCGAGTTTAGGCTACGTACCCGTATGAAAAATATAGTGACCAGATATTCACACCTGACCTTAATTAGAACCTACATTACTCTACTTAACCTATATTTTTTGGGGGGTTTAATTTTTTCCATTATTTTACATCATCCATCCATATATTCATACACATGGAACACCCGTACAAAAATTCAATTCACACAGTTGAGTCAAGATGAGAAACAAAACAATACTAGTTACAAAACATATACCTGTACATTTACACTGGCAACTTCTCCTCCATGAGGTGTAGTTAAGGTCACTTGATAACGGGAGGAGTTTCCTTACCTCCCGAAACGTAGTGTAGTTAAACACTATTGGCGCAGAAGGAAAAGTCAAAATAACTGAATAAATACGAATCCTCCACTATTATGAGTTTTAAAAATACACTAGACTTTCGTTATATATGTTCTTGGCAGATGGGTTTTTGGTATGCGTATGAGAGCGCCGAACTATCCAGCATCAACAACTTACGGCTTTTCTATTTTGAGAGCATGATGACACTGAAGGATTCGGTCGCCCGCATCGCCGGATCGCGAGTCCACGCAGGACCAACGTTTTCCCCAAACTATAGTCGCTAGGATCGCGTCACTCCCGTAGGACTGGGCCTTACACTCATTTCTCATTAATACTTGACTTAACACATACCTCCGTAGGTCACATTAGGATTTCAAATGGAAATATGAATAATTATCTAAATTGATTGAACAATAATAAAATTATTCTCTCACATTTATGAAACTATTTTGGTTTTGCCAAATAGACCTACACAAAATACACAAATGTTTCACGAGGAAGTGAGCGGGAAATATTAAAATATATTGCCTGTAAGGGACTAAGTTCCAAAGTACATCGATCATTCAGGAAGCAGTAATTCTCAAAGGTGTCAAAATGTAATTAAGGAAGTGTCGAGTTTGGCCGGCAGGCGGCGTCGGTGTGTGCAGCTCTCACTTGGTGCTCTCACAGCTCTCACTGGCGTTGGTTGCATCGAATTACACCACCCTAGCTAGCGTCGGCTACCGTGGATTACAGGAATTTAAAATGAAAACAGAGTGTTTCAGAAATCTATTGGAATTAAACATTTCAAAATATTCGTAAGGAAAAATTCGCTAAGAAAGAAAAAACAAGTTTCGTATAGATTACGATTTCGTATAGAATTTTTTACCTCATAAATTATGTTATTGAGAGAGAATTTATGACTAAAAATTACTCGAAACTAAATATACAATGAGCACATTCTTATCAGTTATTATAAAAATAGGTAATATAAAACGATGTTATTTCATTATTGATAAGTATGAAGCCAACGAATTTAAATATTCACTGGATCAGTAAACAAACGTTGCATTTGTTCAAAACAGAGAATTATCATATTAAAAACAAGTTTAATAAAAATGTAATGCTTCATATATAGACGTAAACCCTTAGCATAGAAATATTAATTTTTGCCATCACCTTAATCTAGGTTCAAAACCACAGAAGCTCCAGATAGTGTTACAAAAGTATGACCACTTATCAAAAGGGCTCATAAAAGCTCTGTGCAAAGTAATGAAACTCCAGAATCAGAAATGGATAAAGTTCAAGAGCTCTTTAGCGTCTCCAGGGATGTGCAATAGAACGAACGGATATCGTTCTCACCAGCCAATGATCGTAAAGTATAGGTGATCTGTCGATGGCTACGGTGTTCGATTACTTGCTTTATTGTGAAGGTCTGAAACAGCACATTGTTGAGATTGAGTATAAGATTAGATTAGATAATTGAAATGGCAACCTACCCAGGTAGGTATTTTAAGCCAAGAATGAATGATAAATGAGTATAGGATGATTGTGGCGTGATCTTGTAGTCTTGTTTCTGAATAAGGTTGACATATTCCTTAGACAGGACTATTAATTAATAGTCCAATAGCCGATGGCAACTAAGGGATCCACAGTTTAACGTGGAACCCGAACCACGGCCTCTGAATTAAGAATTGCTCTAAATATGAGGATAGTCTTTGTGGATTAACGCAGTATTCAATAGTGCGGACGTTATTCCACACAAGAGAACACTACACCCACCGAGTATCGCTTACAACTATCCACAATTCGTGACCTCCAAGTAGCTGGATTACAGGAAGTCGCTACCGATATATATATATATATATATATATATATATATATATATAGATGGATCTTTCTAAGAAAGGATCCCAAATACATGTGCAAATTTTATTTAACTATTGCGGAAATTTTACATCACAACTAGTAAAACAAAGTTTCATGACGTTTCGGGATCTAGTAGCTGATTTTGTTCGCTTTGATAGCTTGTTTCGATTGATAGATGATTGATTCAGAATCATTTCAGTTATCCGATAAAGGAGCTTTTTTGTTAATTATTATTTTGAGTCGATTCTTTTAGTAGACAATTCGAGTGGGCACCTAAGCTGTGACATAAAATTCAGATAGTATATAAGGGTGGAGTAAGCCTAGTGTTATAAAGAATAATTAAGGTAGTACATAAGGCTGGAGTAAGCCTGGTGTTGTAAATGATAAAATTCATCTAGTGTATAGGGCTGGAGTAAGTTTGAGGAGAGATTAAAGTTAATCTATAATATTATAAAGAAGATGTGGTTTCTGTATGTTTGTTTGTGGGTTTGTGGGCTTGTTTGTGGGTTTGTTGTGGCAAGTAAACGCAAAAAATACTGAACCAAACAGTTTGAAATTTTACACAAAGGTAGATCTTAAACTCATGCAACACATAGGCATACTCATTTCCTTAAAATCCTCTCGGGCTACGCCCTGTGAACGTCCTAAGTTTCAATGTTTACATTTTTAGAGAATGAAAACATAAAATTACTTGAATGTCAACAGCTGTGAACACTAAAATTTGACAGTTCGGGAAGAAGAAGAAGAAAGAGCTGCCATGACCGTCCTAGGTTTCAATGTTTACTTTTTCTAATGTCAACATCCTTTTGCACTATATTTTGACAGTTCGGGAAGAAGAAGAAATAAAGTTGATTTTTCAGATAAACTGCTGGATCGAAATTAGTGAATTATTTGAAATAGTGGAATGGTAGATTTTAAGTTCTTTCCGACGACTGTCGGAAAGAACTATTACATTACATTACTACATTATTATTTATTACATTACTACCACATTAATCCTTATCCTCCCCCAATATTTGACAGATGTTACTTTGAAATGTTGTAGACACTCGTGTTTTGTCATTTTGTAAACAATGAAGAATTAATTAACAGTAACTTAAATGTATGAGTAGAGCCTACACCTTTCAGCCTTTTTTAACCCGTGCGAAGAACGCTATTTTCCATTCTGTTAAGGCTAAGCCCTACTAGTTGCAGGGGTAAAAAAATCATGAAATATTTATTGTTTAAAAATTAATAATAAAATTTCTCTAAGTAACAACAAGAGATGTAAAACTAAACTGCGTGTTGAATTCCATGGTAAACGGTTTATAAAAGAAAATTTTTACTATGGACAACAATTTAACTTTTCGCTGAAAACTTTAGTCGTAGACTCACAAACAATACAATTACTATACAAATTTATGTTATGTTTTCAGCCGGTTTTGGTAGTGATTGTCAAATTATTCTTTAAAGTTACCGATCTGTAAAAAAAAATGATTTTTTAATCTTTAAAACGTATAACTTTCGAACCATTAGTTTCATAGACGTACGTGTGGTGGCACACCATTTGGGACCTTAGATATAAACCATAAAAAATCGTTAAAGTAGATTTAAATAAATTTGTATTTTTCACATTTTTTAATGGTTGTAGGGGTAAATTACCCTTCTAATAGTCTGGAGATAATAGCCAAAGTACACCAGTGTACCAAATTTAGTAAAAGTCGGACGATTATTTCAGTCTCGGAGTTTGTATATAGAGAGACATAATGATAGACAGCGGACATCGGTCTACATTACGTCCATACCGGTCAAGTGGAGGTCCTTACAAAGATAACGGGTTATGTACTCATACTTTAGTCTATCACTCTACTACACTACGCAGTGTACGTGTTGTTAATAATGGAAGGTTATCAGAGCCACAGTACCTGCCTGCTGGGAGTGTCCTGGTTAAGCGGGTAGTCGCTCTTCCCTCCCGACGGCTTCCTCTTGGTCCCACCCGTCGCCCACTTCATCAGGGTGACCGAGGGCCGCTTGGACGACAGGCTGTGCGGAGGCTCGTCCTCGTACTCCTGGGGAAGGTTGGAAGGATTGAGAAATATGTGGGTTCGGTAAGCATAGTGGTCATCCATGAGGGCGTAGTCCCCCGTCCGCCCTTTGCCGCCCCTCCCCGGCTTGCCTCGACCCCTCGGCTTCCCCCATTGCTGCTTGCTTCCTTCCGACTGGAAGTTCTTCCGGAAGAGGATGTTCATCTCGGGGCTGCACTACACTGACGAGGAGGACATCGCGGCACACGGCTGTAGACGCCACTACGGGAGCCGCTGTTAAGACAAGACGCTAATTTAGAAAGTTGGCCATTCGTCCGGGCTATTTTCGGGACAAACAATGTCGCCTCCCCCAACAACCGATGGGTTGAGGCACCGCTCGTATACTACCAGTGTCTTCGTCAATCGCCACTCGTATCCGACCAGTCTCGTAGCCAGTGTGACTCATCGATGTTGCTGTAGTCAAACCTCACCGCGTTTTTACCATCATTCATTACCCATGTAAGGCAATAATTATAAAATTGCTTCAAAAGCAAACAAAACCTACATTTACTTCAGTTACTATTTACTACAACAAAAAATAGGTAATAGTTGTTCTATAAATTAGATTTTCACTATTTATAAGTCATCTAAAATTACACCAGCTTGCGTCACTTTACGCTCTTGGGTCTTTTCCAAATACGCTTCCGGTTCTGTCCCGGTCGTATTTTGGTGCTACGCAATGATGAATTCAGATA
Organism: Nephotettix cincticeps; assembly: GCA_023375725.1. Lineage (NCBI taxonomy): Eukaryota > Metazoa > Arthropoda > Insecta > Hemiptera > Cicadellidae > Nephotettix > Nephotettix cincticeps. Next base: position 67,960,769 of record CM041788.1, read on the forward strand.
AAATACTACCATCTGATGTCGCATACTGGGTGAACTGTTTTGACAATTCATTAGTTGAATATTACGATGAAAAAATGATGCACGAAATAAAAAAATATTAAACTATTTTATTTTTTACCTTTTTGGTATTTAAAGAGAAAAATCTACATTAAATACAATTAAATAATAACTGTAACTTGAACGCTTCTTGGATAAATTTTCCAACAAAATTATAGTACTGTTATAATATGAAAAAATAAAAAAATATGTTTTAGTTGTATGAAATTTTAGTATATCTTGGTGTGAACTTTAAATCAGTTAAGTGCTTGCCAAAGGTTTGGCTTGCTTGGCACCTGAAGAAGGTTGATGAAAATAAACAGTTAGCCGATGTTTCGCTCTAGTTACAATTTCGGGCTACAATGGTGTGAATTATTATTTAACAACAAACAAAAAAACCAATGTCGTTTCTTGACTAACGTTTCTTGACCGTCAAGGTAACAGACGTGAAACTTCAACCCTAAAAATCCATCAATGGTTCGTTAGAGACTTTAGTGAGCAAATTTTAATACAAAAATCTAAATTTACAAAAGATATTCTACTGAATAAATATCAAGATAAGACAATAAAATTCACCCAGTCGACTCTGATTATTGGGCTATAAACTGATCCTGACAAAAGAATCAGCTGATCTTTTTCAGAGTCACAAAATCCGTTAATTCGCCACACTCATATTCTCCTAAAATACTTAAGTAGTTTGAATCGGTGTCTCAAACAGGAATCTCTAAGATTAATAAATTGTATCTCTATTATTATAGTACACAATTTAATTCGACTGAAATTCATGTTCAGTGAGGTTCAATATATACAACACTATTTACCTAAAACTACATGATTTAAGATTTAACCATATTACTAATTTGACATTCAAAACTTAATATGGTATAAACAAACTATGGTGAAGAACAAAATAACTTACTTTGTGGAGCAATAAAGCCCAGAGGTTTATATGGATTACATATATATATATATATATAAATTATATATTATATACATGATCCATATTTTGATATAGTACAAAATATTAGAAAGATATAATCTACTATTTAATCAAATTACTAACATAAATTTATCTTTTCATTTACACATGTAAAAAAACACATGATCGATATGTTTTTTTTTAATTTTATAATTTTAGGTTCCAAGGTATGAAAATGAACTTAGCTTCGAAACACATGCCGAATAGGCTGTTGAATGCTAGAGCATTCAATGAAAAAAGCTGTTTAAAGAGTGCTCATGTTTATTTAATTTCATAATAACAATATTATTAGAATGAAGTTGTGAATTACATAATCAAATATTTATTATTTACAATATTTGGAGTTGATTTATTTTAATTAATCAAACTGTTTCAATATATTTTTACCAAAACCTTTGACTGTGGATTTTCATAAATCTATAGTCCAAGGCAAAAAGTAAACAAGTGAAAGTAAATTAATGTATGTATTCAGAAACACGCCACAAATTTCTAGAACAAAACACAGGGTTTGAGCTGTAGTTTAAAGTATAAATCTATATTCACTCGTGGCCGCCATCAACATAAAAACCATGTTGCAGCACCATCTGTCGTATGACGTGTACAGTGTGCACAGCCGGTGTACATACACCGTCATACCGAATAGGCTAAGCGTTCTTTTTGAATAACATCACAACTGGATAAACTTATTGGAGTCCATCTCGTATGTTCGTAACGCCTGTAACTGTTTATATTTGTAGAAATGGCACCGTTCTACAATTCGTAGATCGTAGATTAGATTCCGTATCGATTAGATTATATTAGATTAGATCATTGAAATGGCAACCACACTACAATGTAGGCATTTTAAGCCAAGTATGAATGAAGAGAGTGTAAGATGATTGTGGCACGATCTTGTAGTCTTGTTACTGACTAAGGCTGACTTGTTCCTTAGACAGGACTGTTAAGTAATAGCCTAACAGCCGATGGCAACTAATAAACCTACATTTTAACGGGAATCTGAACTACGGCCCCTGAATTACGAATTGGTCTAATTACAATTATGGTATTTGCGGATTAACGTAGTATTCAATAGTGCGGACGTTAATCCTTACAGGAGAACACTACATCCACCGACCATTTATCACAACTATCCACAATTCGTGACCTCCAAGTAGCTGGATTACAGGACGTCGCCACCGTCCCAGATAATAACATAGCATTAATAAAATTATAAATACATTTATAAGTCACTCGAGCTTCTGGAATAATTTATATCTTTACTTCCAGGAATCAGGTCAACCGATAAGATTTTTTGGCTACATCTCCGGGTTTTTTTAGTTTTTTTTTTATAAAACCTCAACTGTCCTATGGGGTCCAAGAGCTCGTGTGTTGAATAAAAACAACGAGTTAAATGGCGTGAGTTGGGAATGTGAAGCTCTCAGCGCCCAATTTGAAAATAATCTAAATCATTTGTGTAGCTATTTCCGACGTTTGTTTGGCCTAAATTGCTTTTGTGAATCTAGAAGTGCCTACTTCTTTTTTGGGAGTTAAAAACAACTAAATCCAAAAAATTGCTAAAAATATATTAAAAGTCTTAAAAGTATAAACAAACCGTGGTATTTAGCTCAAAACGACTACAGGGCGTGGTGTAAAGCTGGTAGCGCCCACCTATTTGTTTGTTTTCAAAAGCAACCAAGGCCAAACAAACCTCAAATATAGCTAAACAAAAGATAAACAAACGATTAGATTAGTTAAACATTTATTTTCAAAACAGGCGCTGCCAACTTCACATTCATGTGTGAGTCACAGAGGCTAACCACAGGTGACCGCTTATGTTCCGATACGACAAGGGTTGTACTCTGCTGATTTCAATCCAGCAATTCTAATCTATTTCCCTTTTAGAATAACTCTAAACATAATTCTATTTTTATCTAAACATATAAAACAAAGTCGTGTTAGTTGCACCATTAATAACTCGAGAACGGCTTGGCAGATTTTAATGGTCATTGGGTTTTTGCATTCGTCTCTGCTTCGATCAGGCTTCATATTCAGTTTTGTATGTAACCTTAGGGCTAAGCTCCACTGACCTGTAAAGTTTGTATATGTTAAGCTTGTGAATATTTACTAACAGCTGATTTTGTCTTTATTTATTTTCAACAGTCGACAGCTAACGTCATTGTGCGTCATTTTCAGTTTGTCAGTTTGTGATTGTTAAAATAAATGAATAGATTACTGGTTGGTTTATGTCCCAGTGTAATTAATTATTAGTTGTTTTTTCTAGTAGAATTAATGAATGTTAGATTACACAAGTATTATTACAAAACATGCCGTGATTCAGAAAATTTATCTTTCCTGTAAAAACCGTATTATATTAGGTTTGATTTAGGTTTAGGTTGGATAAGAAATTTTTGAATATTCCATTCTGATTTATTTGTTTTGTGGGAATGTAATAATATGTCTTATTGATTCGGTATCGTTATTAACTATGCCACGACCCAGAATATCCAATCTTTCACAACGAAGCCGACATGGCCAATCTTTAAGTTAACATGCATTAACTGTTAAGCGTTACGAAGTTCGCCTGGTCAGCTTAAGTTAACACATAAAAGCTTTTGTATTTACATAATCAATTATAAATCCAGTACATTTTGTCACTATTGTGGACTACTCTGAGAGAAATACTATGTTTCATTGCTACTTTATGAAACAACTTTCTACACTACTTTTACCACATGTATAAAGTACTGGTTGCATCAAATGACTTATTTGGCCTGTGCATTCTCCATAAGCTATCCAATCGGGGTTTGTCGGTAATTCTTACTTACTTAGAAAGCTTAGTTAAAGTCGTAAAGAGATTTAAAAAACTCAGAGCTATTTACGAAAATAAACCACACGAAAAATCGATTACGATATGAATAACAAAATTAAAACGCCAGTCTATTAAATATATGAATTCTCTTGGAAGTATGTTTAATTAACAAATTTAATGGCACGTTTAGCTAATCTATAATTATAAAGAAGAGGTGGTTTCTGTATGTTTGTTTGTGGGTTTGTTTGTGGGTTTGTGGGTTTGTTTGTGGGTTTGTTGTGGCAAGTAAATGCGAAAAATACTGAGCCGACCGGTTTCAAATTTTACACAAAGATAGATCTTAAACTCATGCAACACATAAGCATACTCATTTCCTTAACATCCTCTCGGACTACGCCTTGTGAACGTCCTAAGTTTTAATGTTTACATTTTTAGATGATGAAAACTTTTACAGTTCGGGAAGAAGAAGAAGAAAGAGCTGCCGTGACCGTCCTAGGTTTTAATGTTTACTTTTTCTAATGACAACATCCGTTTGCACTATATTTTGACAGTTCGGGAAGAAGAAGAAATAAAGTTGATTTTTCAGATAAACTGCTGGATCGAAATTAGTGAATTATTTGAAATAGTGGAATGGTAGATTTTAAGTTTTTTTTCCGACGACTGTCTCTATTACATTAATCCTTATCCTCTCCCAATATTTGACAGATGTTACTTTGAAATGTTGTAGACATTCGTGCTTTGTCATTTTGTAAACAATGAAGAATCAATTAACAATAACTTAAATGTATGAGTAGAGCCTACACCTTTCAGCATTTTTAACCCGTGCGAAGAACGGGTACTTTTGCTAGTAAAATATAATTTAAGCTGATTTAAAGTTTAAGGGAGGGAAATATAATACAAGCGAGATAAAACATTAGCCCCCATTGCTGCGTGCGTAACTTTAAAATGAACTCTGGAACAATTACCTGTTGCCCACTTAAATACTTGTTTCTGCTGAAGTATGCAAAATTTTCTGTTTACTTAATGTCTCTCTTTGCTTAATGTTTACTTTGCTGTTTCTCTTAAAACGATCAGGAAATATATCCTATTATTTTGATTTTTTTATAAAGAACAGAAATAACGAAATCCAAGAAATTGTTTGGAAAATACACGAGGAATTTTTAACCAAGACACCATTGGGATGTTAACTTTACATCTGACGGTAATTGGGAAGTTTCAAAATATGACATAAACATTTATGAAAATGGACACAATTTTCGAATATTACAGTCAACTTTGAATTATCTAATGGATATCATGATGGTTTTGAATGGTAAATATAATTTAAGACTTTCTCTATCAACGAGTAATTTTTAATGTATCCAAACGTTAGAGAGACGAAGAAAGGCCAAGTCCATGTAAAATGTATCTTATTTTGTAACTGTTCCACCATTGAGCACTATATTATACATTGGACATAGAACTTCTGCCATAAAACATTACTTTTTGGGGATCAAAAAATTATCAATAATTGTAACAACAACTACTCGAGTATAAACACTTTTTTAAATTAAACTATATTTAACATCCAAAAATATAATAAAAAATAAAATGAAAGTAAAGTTCATCACGAGAAGTTTACCGGCGTAGTTTACTATATGCCAATTGTGAGATGGTTAAAAAATTCCTGTATATGTTCTATTATGTTCTTTCCACTATGGTTTGTACTTTGGATGTAGTACGTAGAATGTGTATGGTCGAGTTTGAAATTTGTCAAGGATTAAGGAACTAACAGGTTTATGTTTAGAAGAGCTTTTGGGAATGTTTGTTTTGGTAGTGGGGTTTCCAGCACGATAGCTCAATGGTAAACATGCCGGCCTAGTAAGGCGGGTTACCACAGGAATCAGCGTCGTTTCCGTGCTGGCGACATGACGCTCGAAATCCAACTCATGTTATGTTATGACTATTTACACGCAGGAGTCACCGTCATGTTGCCCGCGACTAGTTCTTCTGCAATATATTTGCTTAGAAGGCTGTCTCAACACTGTCCCACCGAGTTATTGCTAATTGCTTACCACGGGTTGATTCAATGCCATCTCTCTTATACATTGCTTTGTCGGGTGGTTGATCACAAAGAAATTTCCATAAGAATAATAACAACACTCAAATTTAGAGGGTCGTATCAAAATGCCTTCCGGGATTTTGGGTTGCTAACACTGGCTGGTTGTACATGCTAGAGCTTGCTCGTCTCACTCAGGGACGAGATATACATGACTAGCCAAAGTACCCGTTCTTCGCACGGGTAAAAAAGCCTGAGAGGTGTAGGCTCTACAGATACATTTAAGTTATTGATAATTAATTCTTTATTGTTTACAAAATGACAAAACACGTGTCTAAGTATATATCTAAACATGACAAAGTAACATATGTCAAATATTGGGAGAGGATAAGCATTAACGTAATAGAGGCAGGCATCGGGAGAAAATTAAAAATCTACCATTCCACTATTTCGAACTAATAATTCACTAATTTCGATCCAGCAGTTTATGTGTAAAAATTAACTTTTTTTTCTTTTTCTTCCCGAACTGTCAAAATGTAAAGTAAACGGATGTTGACATTAAAAACTGTAAACATTGAATCCCAGGGTATTTACAGCAACCATGTCTTCTGCTTCTCGAGCTGTCAAATTTTAGTGTTCACAGCTGTTGACATTCAAGTAATTTTATGTTTTAATTTTCTAAAAATGTAAACATTGAAAATTAGGACGTTCACAGGGCGTAGCCCGAGAGGATTTTAAGGAAATGAGTATGCCTATGTGTTGCATGAGTTTAAGATCTGTCTTTGTGTAAAATTTCAAACTGTTTGGTTCAGTATTTTATGCGTTCACTTGCCACAACAAACCCACAAACACACAAACCCACAAACAAACATACAGAAACCACCTCTTCTTTATAATATTATAGATAGATTATAACACAAGCTCTATGCATGTATTCAAGACGACACATTACAGATTGGCGGCCATGGTTCGCCCTCCCTCATTAGCGGGTGTTTCCATATTGAACAGAATACCGGAGAATATCAGAAAATCCGAAAATTCAGAACCAAAATTCAAATCTAAATTTAGATGCTTTTTAGCGTCGAACGTGTTCTACTCGGTGGACGAGTTCATGAACCACACCCGGGGGTAAGATTGGCTCGAGATCAGAGCTGCTCTAGGTCGTAGGACAGTAGTTGTGCTTTTGACTGTTTTGTGTGATCCCTGAGGTTAATTGAGGTTGGCCAAAAACCCTTAAACGACTGCCCGCACTTGGCAAACGTCGTAGCTCAGTGCTAGGAACAAAGCTTCACGTGCCGATGGTTGTGACTTAGATCCCCAACCGGGGACTACATTTTAGTTCAGTGTTTATGATATATTAATTAAGTTGAATTAAATCGGTTTTATTTAAACCACATACATGTTTTCATTGAGTAATAAATGTGTTTTAATTTTGCTAAATAACTTGTATAATACATATCTTATTCTATCCGAGCAAAGCTCGGTCCCCAAATACTGGCATACTACGACGCGGCAGCGGGCATGACCACGACAGCAGCAATTTGTAAACGGCTATTTTAACATAGAATCAGATGGAACACAGCTCACAAGGAAAATTCGCTCCACTGACCGCGCCCTGGTCGCGCGTCCAGTCTTTGGAGATTGGCGGTCACTGCTACCCGTTTATTTTGGCGGCCAAAAATACCCACAATGGAATGAGGAGGCGTACAGTACCCTGCGACCCGACTAGCGACACACATCGTTGAGATGTTCGAGTTGAGATAACGTTGCATATTGTTTATCCACCTATTTATGGTGATTCCTTTTTATAATATGTATATTATAATAGACTTTTACATTAGAGTGAATTCTCCCTTCATACCATATTAAACATTTCTGTGTAACCCATCAAACATTATACCTACATATTTGTGTACAGTTAAACCTACTGTAAGTTCTGCTTTCCGAACTGTCAAATTGTCGGTTCAGTATTTTTCGCTATTTACTTTCTACAATCAAACACAATTTGAACAATCAAACAAGTAAACAAACTAACTAACATACATACATACAAACATACGGAAACCACCTCTTCATTATAATATAGATTACCGAACTATTTGTACATGTGTATCCAGTTATGTGTATTATATATTGTTATGTACGGTGAATATTATTTTTACTCTCTATTAAAGAATCATAATTTATTAAGATATCAACGTGAATATAAAATCAAATTGGATAATAAACATTATTCTTGACTGTAATTTAGTTCTACAAAGATAGGTTTGATGACGTAAAAGTATAATTTAAGCAGAATGGAGTATTTACACAGAAAACAAAGTTAATAATCCCTGAGGCAGTGAAAAGTGTAAATACCTTCAAATTAGAAGAAAACCAACTTGCATTGATAATGTTAAAGGTAACCAAAACCAAGGATATGTTGATCTAGAGGATTTTTAAAAGGATTAATTATTTATTATTGTTCAAAGCGGTGGAACTTACTTGAATTTTTCACTGTTATTTATTACGTAGATCTATTTAACCCTCCAACTGGCCTTTAGTTTATTGTGTACTGTAAATCAGTATGTTTAAGAAAAGATAACTTGTTAGCGTGATCTAATTTAAAATAGCAGTCATTTTAAAAGATTAATGTAAAATGATTTACTGTGGAAAATTTTATTTCCTACTGTCAACATAAAAACGTGAGAATCGAACAAAAAATAACCGAGATACATATAAATGTATGTCTGTATGTGAATACATTAGAAATGAGGCAGCAATAATTTCCATTTGTTGTATCATTTTTTTAGGAAAAGTTACGATTTTAGAAAAAAAAATATTATTTTTTATTTACTCTTTATTTTGACCGATTTAACCTCTTTCCAGATTTTGGAACTTTACTTGTGGGGCACCCTGTATACTTTATATTAGGTAACAATAATTAAATTTTATTAGAATTACTTCCAATAACTTTGTTCTGTTGATGTTCTGCTTAAGTTAACAAATAAATACTTGTATTTTGTTTCTATAAAGTCGTCTAAAAATTAAATCGAAATTTAACAGTTTCTCCTTTCGGAGATTATAATTATAATTATGTAGGCATATACTATAATAACTATTATTTTTAGGTTATCAGAAATGGATTTTCTCCAACTAGACTTAAAATATAACTTTAACACAGTAGCATTTTTAACAAGTAAAACTTTCGTAATCATGTTATAATTTAACCCAATGAAACTGTAAAATAACGTAAAACTAATAAAAAAGGGAATATTTACTTAAATTGCAGGAATAAGGTTCTCTAGTTTAATCGTAGTATCATGCATTTTATTGAATAGAAAATAATGCATTATGAAGTATGGCCAATTATATGTTATATAAATACAGTGCCATTAGCGTTTAAAACTATTCAAAATAATGCAGTAACCATGGTTTTACTGTTCGTTCCTCAATTATTATTTCAAAACATTTGCTGGAAACTATAATGGTAACTAGGTAACTTAAATCTAAAAGAATTTTCAATTTTTGACTTGGTGTGAAATTCATCTTAAAAACAGGGAGAATGTTTTTTTCTTTTGAGGGTAAGTAAATAAATGTGAGATAAAACTTTTACAATGGTTAGAAATTCGTAGAAATATTTTTAAGTAATCCAATATTTTTGACTCATCATTTAGATTTTCTGGGTAAAATTTGGTTAAAAGATTAATTTTTCATAATTTAAACATTATTCTGATGATTGCAATAAAAATATACACCATTTAAATAAGGGGAAATTCTTTGTTTTAACTTTTTATTTGTGTACAATTTGCGTGTTGAGGATAAAACTTTATCTAGTCGTGGAAGCAAGCAAAGTCCATTTATAACAAAACGCCAGGACGTTCATTAAGATGGTCCAAACATCTGGAAATATTTTTGGCAAACCCACGCCCTGCTCTCGTCAGCTACTTCTCCATCTCAATAAACACACGTCAAGTTTCTTTTCGGCTTATAACTAACATAGATATGCCTAATCACGATACCAACGTTACAACATTACTTACGAACCAGCTAAGTTACCGACACTCTAAACACACCAAGTGACCTTCACACTAACACTACACTGTATTGTATACACTACACACCTGGAACCTAGTGTATAGCGATGAACTGTGCATGGGACTGACGGCTCTCCTATTTTATTTTTAGTGACGCGGACTTCGACAGTTTTAGGCTTAAAGAGACCTGATTGTGCGCCAAATTGCCTCAGATTCCCACGGATATGACCGGAAATAGAACTTACAGCTGTGCCAGAGCGGATGTATTGCTGCCAACAGGGGACAATAGATGATCGGTTGGCAACTCTTGTTTATTGTTAGGTTATGGTTGGATAAATGCTTCTTTAGTCGATTATAATAGCTTATGACACCTCATATTACACAGACACTCAATACACGGCTTTAAAAGAGATTTTTTTTCATTAATTCATTGCTATAAATGAACTTTTAATATTCTCAATGCAATATATCATTTTAAACCTTACAATTATAAAACAACAATTACAATCCTTAAATTGTTATTTATATTTTAAATTTTGTAAAATTTTCTTGCTGTATATGTTTTGAACAAAGGTATTTCATACCAATTTTGTTTAAAAATTTAAACTATGAAGTTAAATTCTGTGCTATTTATCTGGTAAATCTTTTTGGCGAACGAGAGTAGTCATGAGATTAGAAATACAGTATAAGATGGGATTAATGTAACAAATGAATTCCCGTAGCCCGTCCAATTGCTTGTGTAAAACCGGAAGCTAACCCATCAGGAGCCCGGGGTTGACAAATGTGCACTGCTTCGGGTACAGTACACAACAAGATTGGGGAGAATTACTTTGGTTCGACAGTGGCAAATGTAATGCTACATTATTGTAAATTTAAATTTTCGTACTTAAGTTGGACTTGCAGTAAATGTAAAAGGTTTAGTAATTCTAAAATTAATTCTTCCAATTCGCAAACAAATAATTAGACAACTTTACTCTAAACGAGGAACGTACCAAATTTAGATTTGACCTTTTTAGTAATGAAATATTCTCTCATGTTTACAATAGTTTTACTTTAGAAACTTTTACTAAAGAATAATTTTGTTCTAATAGGGTTTAAAATATTTTAGTAATTAAAAAGAAAAATAGATTTAAACATGAAAAAGATTAAAATATTTTAAATATTGACAACGGCAAATGTGAATTTTTATTCTAAAACTAATATGGTCATGGTGCTCCAAACTAAAGAGGAAAATATCTATAATAACCAGTAGGTATTGCAAAATGGTATGGACCCTACCAAGACTACACCTCTGAAGGTGCTTTATAAGGCTAAATTGGAGGTAAGTGGCCGCTTCTAATTAGTAGCTGCAAGTTTGTAGCTTCTTGGCGCAGCTTGAGAGTGGTTACATTGGAAGCAAGAAGCTCCTCCAAATTCCAGCTCTGATGTCAGCCACAGAGTAGTCGTCAGATAATTAATTTTTCTAGAGATCTTCTTGTAGAACAGTGAAATACCTATAAACGAGTGTGTAAATGAGTACCATACCGACAGGATAGAAGACTATAAAACATTCGAATCTTCAAAGATGTATTGGTTCAAGCTGATAAACCCAATGAATATTATATAATGATACCTTATACATCCTTTTACACGTTATACCCAATCACTTCTAAAATTTGAAGACAGTAAAATGATCGCAAGTACATATATCGATCCGAAAGAAAGTCTAATGGTGAATTTAAGGTAATAAATTACATCAAAACATAGGCTCCCAGATAGCAAGAACGCTTGATTCAAGCCTTGAATTTCCCTTGATTTTTACTTGATATTCAAGCTACTGAATTACTGAATTACACAAAGGGGCAGAACAGTGTTCCTGTAGCACGTCAGCCATGTGGTTTTTTTGCGCACGCCTGATGTTGAATGTCTCATGGACCTTCTAGGCTTAAACGCCTGATGAACTGCTGTAGTCTGCCGACCAGCTCCTCCCAGGGAAGGTGACGCTGAGAGTGGCAGCTCTCACCTCGGCAAGCTCAGTACAGTCATTCAGCAGATGATCGGCAGTCCCCTCGGACAGCCCACACTTTCTGCAGATTGGGTCTCCATAATCTATATTCAAGCTAAATTTTGAACATTCGATTCCATTTCGATTCAAAATACCTTACAATGGAGCTGTCTTAAAAAATGTGAGGTTTATATCTTTGAATATATATAATATTAAATACCCCCGTCGCAGCAGACCTGCGAACTCAGCTAATTTCCAAATCAATAATATAATAATAATAATAATATTTGACAATTTTTATAAAAATCTGTCAATAAACGTGAGTATTATTTGCCTATTCTCCATAAGATTAACATGGGAAAGAGTGTGTAGGTTTGCTGCTGTGAGGAACACTTAAAGTAGGCATTTCTACCATAAACAATTTTTATTTTTAACATTTATACCAACTTTCATCAACATCTGTCCATAAATAAAAGACTTTGCCTATTCCCCATATGATTAACATGGAAAAAGAGTATGCAGGTTTGCTGCCATGATAAACACATAAACTATGATTTTTAAGCATAAATGAATAGATCTCAACCGAATAAAGCTAAATATCAAGTTTTATCCAAAAATATTGATTAGTATGGGAAACATTAGTTTTTCCCTATCCTCCATAAGATTAACATTGGAGCCCCACAATACAACGTACTGTGTTTAGATTTTTTAATATCTCGGTAACCGTTGTAGATAGAAAAAAACTTTAAGGAACTTAATTGTGTAGGTTTTTAAGCTGATTCCAATGGTGAAATATAAAGTTAGAAATTTTTAAAAATTACATGTGAAAAACGCAAAAAACCCCATTTTGGGGTACAAAACCCCCCCAAACTACCCGTTCCCATTGACCGATATGTCTGGTTTACGATCTCGTCTGAGCACTTAAAGGAATACACGTCTCTACCAAATTTGGTCTTGATTGGACCATTTTTACGAGAGTTATCGTGTTCACAGACACACACACACACACACACACACACACACACACACACACACACACACACACACATATATATATATATATATATATATATATATATATATATATATTTTAACGACTATTGTTTTTGGTCTCTAGGCACCTAAAGAAGAAAAAATAACATGGTCCCCGGCTTAAGTCTTACCATGAGACCTACGGTAATAGCTTCTTCCCTATGGGGAATTCGCTAATATTATATAATGACTTTGAATATAATGACATTATTAAAAAATTCCATTGTCAAAGCTATAAGCTTGCAGCAACCACTCGGAAGCGCCTAATATTAACGTAGCCTTATCTTTTAACACTTACTTTGATAATATAACGGAAAACAAACAAATAAAAGTAACAGAATACAAAATTGCCTAGAAGTTAGGAAATCTTATGGACAATTAATATAAATATACATTCTAAATAATTACACTATAATTTACTGGGAAAAAGTAAACTACTTCATAAGATTATGATACAGTTATAAATGAGAATTGATGAAAAATAATAAATTAAGGGAGTGGCTAAAGTATCAGGCCATTTATTCAGCATAATTGGAATTAATAATCGTCCCAGTGTTATCTGCTCCGACGGGGTTGTCCTCCCACCACCTTGTGTATACGGAGAGGCGGCCCTGCCGTCACTAATACATCCGTTGATTGGTACTATATAAAAAGGAAAAAATCACAAAGTAACTAATGTGATGGAAATAAATATCCCAAAATGGCAATAAAAATAACAATATCGTAGCATTTCGTGGTTTTGATGTAAAACCAATGGAACCTTCCTTAATTTTAAGATTTAATTAGTAAAATTAAAAAAGTTTATAAGGTTAATCACACGTTTTTAGGACGACAATACAGAATTTTTATTGATATTAAGAAAATGATGATTTGTTAATTATTAGTATGTTTCTGGCAAGTCTTTTTGAGAATTTCATATATAGAAACCCTAAACACATAGAAAACAGAGAAATGTCTTTAATGTTAAAATTTGCTGAGCCTTCCTGAGCCTTCTAGTTGATTTCCCAAAAGACACCGCTCTGGGCTTAGGCCAATGTGTCATCTAAGCCTAGAGGGTGGTAAAATAAGTTGTGAAACTAATATCAAACAATTAATTGTTAATGGTAAAACCTACTTTCATTATTATAATACTTTTATAAAATGTAAAGACTTTTGAACTCTTAACAATTTAAAAATAAAAATGTTTTTATTAAATTTTATACAGTTATTAATTTGTTTTAAAAAATTTCATGACTATACTATGTCATAGGCTATTAGTCAAGACAGTTAAGCATAGAAAGCATAGAAACTATTATCAATTCGTTATAGCCAAAGACATGTGACGATTATTTTGCGGGATTATTTAAGTTAATTAATTAAATTCGAAAGTCTGAAAAACAACACATTGAGGTTTCATGACAGAAAAGTGTATTTTCAAGTAAACAATAAAATATAAAGAAAATATTTATTAATTTGACAAATATGTTATAATTATCTACAGGTCATGAAAAATAAAAAAGCAATTATTAAAATTTTGTGAACGACACATATTTTATGTATTTCATATAGGAACAAAGCAGAAAAGCAAAGTAAAATGGCCTATACATTTTTGATGCGACAGCTTCTTTCTTACACAATTTTTCTGATAACGCAATCTAGAAAGGATTTAGAGATGATCGAAAATGTATCCCATTTCTTAGAACTAGATTCCCAGGAGATCTACAAACACCAATAGCATGAAAATAAAGATATTGTAAATAATGGCTCAACATGATCTAAAAAAACTCATGTTACAATAATATGTTTGGTAGACTTAGGTTATTGAAATGAATAAACATTAATTTTAATAATCAATAGAGTAATTTTAGAGTAATTTAGAGTATATCAATAAGTTAGTAATAACTAAATTATTGATTTACTTATTTATTGTTTCTCAATTTTATAATTTACTAAAAACCATGATACGATTCTTCTATTGGAAATATATATTTGGAATTGGTATTAGCTAACTTTAATAATTAGAAGTTCCGTATCCGGAGTATGTTAACTTAATTTATACTTTGAAATTTATTTGAGTACAAAAATATTCAAAACTTGGTAAAGTAAAATATATTATAACATCTCAAGCTGTTTTTTTATAATAAATTGAATGGCAATGAAGTGTGATTGCATGAAGTATTTATTTAAACTATTTTCAATAAATGCTGAAAGGTTAAATGTTAGTAATTGTAAATACTGCAATAAACCCTTTAATGGCTGGACTAAAATGAACACATCTTGCATTTAGTGTCAACATTAACAATATTAATGAATAGAAATGAATCAGAATAAATATCGTAATTAGAAAATAAATAACAACTACTTAAGGATTGAAGTTATTCATTGATTTTTTGATCAAAATAAAATAGTATTTGAAAGTTTTGAGTTTTCACAAATAAACTGCAATGTTCTTTGTATAATAAAAATAAGTAATAATAAAGCTAATAATGTGGGCACATTTTGTTAGTATTACGATCTACGATGTACTACAGTAGTCATAGTCATAAAGATATCTGAATCAGATCAGTGAACATAGTTTCTCCCATTTTAAGGTTAATAACAAATACAATATTTCATAAAATTATAATATTCTCTAACAATTAATTATTTAAATATATTTTAAAATTGGACTAGAACAAACAGTATAATCCAATTTATAAAAGTAGCAACAAGAGAAAACAAGTTAAAATGTCTTACGATTTTGAGTGGCATTTGTTGGGCGATGGGACCCTACATAGCTTTCCAGGTTTCATGGAAAACTGTTGAGTAATAAGGAAGTAGCATATGTTTTTATATATATAATCTATAAGAATAACATTAGGCGCTCTCAAACAAAGTTCACCACGGACATAAAATTAATCTTTTCTCTGGAACTGTTGATCATAGACTAATAACTCAAAATACAAATTTGTTTGGATTTTAAGCTGGTTTAATAATGCTAGTCTTATCGTTTTACAAAATTGTTGTTTTGCAAATAAATTTATAAATGTTTGACATTTAAAAGCTCACAGCTATTGAAACACTAGTTCCAGAGACACGCGGGTTGCCTCATATTATTTGGACCTTAATGTCTACAAGTCAATAAATTTTAATAGAGAGGTATTTGATAAATTTGTGTTATTCACATTTTAAAACGTTTTATTGGTAAACTACTATTAAAATTCAAAAGAGAAATGGCCTGAAGATATGGCCAAAGTGCACCTGTATACCAAATTTCATAAATATTGAACGATCGGTGTTGTCTCAGGATTAGTGTTGATAGATTGATACACAGATAGACAGACTGACAGACGGTCAGACATCAGGCGCAAATCCACTTTTTTGGATTCAGGCACCCTTTAAAACGGATACTGTGTATCCATTCTCTACTCAAAGGCTAAAATTTTAACGAAAACAATACTTTCTCCATACACTATGTATAAAGTCGCATTTACACTATGTAACTTTTTTTATAAACTTATGTTTTATAAACATGTTTAAAAACGCAAAGAAATTTACCAAACAAGTTATACAACAAACCTATATTAAAATTAAAAACATGTTACAGGTTTCCCGTGCCGCATCGAAAAGATTAAAGGCAGTTTTAAAACTTTTTTTATAACATGCAGTTTTAAAAACAGTAACAAATGTTTTATGAACTAAGGTTTATAAAACAAGTTATAAAGTGTAAATGCGGCTGAAGAGGAGAAAGTAAAAAGTGGTTTTCGGACTGATATCTGTTCATCTGACTGTTTGTCTCTTTACAAACCCCTGTGTGTACAAAAAACAACTTTGTCTGTCTGTTGGTCTGTCAGTCTGTGGCTCTGTGTGTACAAACAGTGTGTCAGTCTGTTTGTATTTCAGTCTATGGACATACACTGAGACCACACTGATCGACTGATTTTTTATGAAATTTGGTACACGGATACACTTTCGCTATAACTCCAGTAACTCGTTTTATTTATTTATTTTATTATTTGTAAATTTATTAAGGTCCTAAATAATATGACACCATCTTCATGTTTATAATGGGCCACCTGTTTAAAAGTAATGGGCTTTTAAATATCATTTTTTGGATTCAGGGAGCCTCAAATCATATATATCCACTCTCACCTAAAATTCAAAAACTACTTTCTCCAAACACTATGTATAAGGGAGAAGGTAAAACGTGTTTTTCGGACTGATATTATCTGTACGTATGTTTGTATTCCGTCTAAAAACCTTTAAAAACCTTAAAAACCACACGGGTGCACTTTGGCTATAACTCCAGACTTTTTATTTATTTACTTTATTATTTTTTAGCTATTAAGGTCCTAAATAATATGATTCTACAAGTATGTATATAAAACCAGTGGTTAAATAGTAATGGGCTTTTAACTATATAAATTTTAAAAATTTATTGGCTGAAAAACAATTTGTATAGAATAACTAACTATTGCCATTAAACCAGCTTAAAAACCGAACAAGTTAGTATATTGTATCATTATTAATCAAGGGCTGACGATTCCAGAGAAAATTCAATTTACTGTCTATGGTAAACACAATACACTGCCTGAAAGCGCCTAATGTCATTCTCAAGGAGGATCTTAAAAAATAAATTTATTTTCCATTCCTTAACCTTTTTTAAAAACTTGATATGCAATCTAGGATAACTTTCCCCAACTAAACTCACTCAAAAAGGTTTAATATTACCAAGGGTGGGAGGGCCATGCACCAAAAATTCAAAAAATCATTTAAACTTATTATTATTTTAACTCTATGTTAACATCTTAGCTCTATTGCTGTTTAAGAAATTTGATGATTACTTTTGAAACACCATGTTTTTAAAATATATTAATTAAATATTACTGAATTTGATAGTTGAAATTTACTTCAGGGAGAAAGTGTGTGTTTGTCTACCGGTCCCATTTATTTGTACTTGTTAACTTTTCCTCCAAGGATTAATTTCGCAGAGATTACAGGTTTAGTAAATTAGCTAATCAAGCAAGAAATTATATCGTGAGGTTACAAATTTTATATCAACCGAGATCTTGATTACACTACTAATGACGGTTCTCGTTAAGAGGCAATTATATAATTTTTCAGAAAACAAATCCTCTCTTAATAGACTTAAGATATAACTTTTACCCACTAACATTTATAAATACGAAAGAATTTCCTAACCATAACATAATTTAACTGGAATTACATATATAAATAAACTTCTGAAACTATATCGATATAGTTTCAGAACTTTATTTAAACACGTTTCTGAAGCTTTCTTAGAAAGTTTCTAATTTTAGCATGATATTTTAAAATTTTTAGTGAAACAATAAAAACATACATTATAACAATTATACAAATTCAATTAAAATTACCAATTCCCTTCTGTGACTTGAAAAAATCTTTAAGGCTATGATAAAATTAAGTTTTTGGAGCTTTTTTCATTAATTAAAAGTACAGTATTAAAAATTCAAAAAAAATCATTTTTTCTGTATTTACTGTTTGTTACTCTAATTTCATTTGTAAGTAAGATGATGCTAGGCAACTTCAAATCTAACATCATTGAAATATCCTATTTAGGAGAGTAAAATTAGTCTTAAAACAAGAAGAACCCCTGATGATTGGAGAGTACGTACGTAAACGTGTGAAATATTTTTGCAAAAAGGGATTCGTGAAGCTTTTTGAAGGGGTAAAATACTTAAATCTCATAATGCACACAACATTTTCCTGAACCTACACAAAATAACAATAATAATTACAGTTAAGTTAATAATATATAATTTTAAGTACTCCTAAGTAGATATATACAAGGCCTATTTACCTTCATATGATCCTTAGCTTCAAGAAGCTGCCTTTAATGAATGGAGCTTAATGTAGGCTATGAACAAAGATAGTCTATTCACAATTTAAAAATAATATATTGGGCGGCATTAACCCAAAACCTTCATCGCTACTCTCCATTTTGTAAACAACAATTCGGTATTCTTCTTCGGTTTATTTATTACTATTACAATTTATTATTATTTACGTAGATTTAATATACACAAAAAGAGACTTAAAAGAAGAGAAATGTGTAAATATATGAATGAATTCTCCGAAAGACTCAAGGTCAAAGGTTGGAGAAGGGTTTATTAGACTGCACTAAACACTTATATGACCAGCAATTGTTTTAAAACACTTTTGCCCTAATCTGTAATGTTAGTTTAACTCACAGCGGATGTGAAAGTTAGAGCTTCTTGGTCACGTGACAGGACGTTGCTCTGATGTTGACCGGAAGTCACGAAACTAGATTCAGCAAACAATAGGTTTAGTCTTTCATGAAATGATTTTCATAACGTCAGTATTTTCTTAGCTTATGACTTAAAAAACGAAAACGTGTACTTAAATTTAAGCATCATTAGAGTCAGAAATAATAGGTCCCAACTCAAGACAAAGTGATCCTTGAATACAACAATGAGTCTTTGTCAATTGTTTTGGGAAACATCCAACTGTCCTTTCGTTTATACTTCTAATTTTTATATTTTGCAACAAATCTAAATTTTCTGCTATTTCGTTCAGTTAGACGAATACTACTAGTAATGGTAATTAGTGTTTTAGTATTGAACTAATACTAAGAGTATAAATACAGTATAAAATAATTTAATTGAACTTTATTTCTAATAGAAAATACTTAGCTTAGTATCTTAAATACAATCATTTAATAAATATACATGTACGAGTACATTAATTTATACGGACAACAATTCCACAGTTATTAGGTACAGGTCAGTAGCTTTACTACAGCCCTGGTAAAATGTTTTTATGATATAAACTTATAAATATATTTTTTTAATTTAATTATTGGGGGAAAAGATACAATATTTTTTAAGGGGTTTTGGGAAAAATTGAAAATTTATCTCCGTAACTATTTGATATGTTGTAAAACATTAGATATAGCTTCATGTACCGGAAGTGAAGTTCTAGTAAAGTTGTGCTGGAAAATTTATATATTTATTCCTCGTGGCTACGAAACTTCTCATGGGTAATTATAAAATAGATATAACTTCCTAGCTATTTTAAATATTGTGTTAAAACTTTTTACACAGCTAAAAGTACTTAGGTATATTAATTTATAGTAACTAATCTAAATTTTTTGTTCCTCGTGGCAGCAAAACTATTGATTCATTTCCCACCTATTATTCACTACGGAGAATAAGTAAAGTGATTTATTATTTGGCTTAAGGTTAGTTTGTATGGTCAAAAGTAGTTTTTAAACTATAGAAATTTGCTCAATATGCAGGTCTTCTGCTTCGGGGATATTATTTATACATTCAATAAGCTCAAACTAAAATGAAGATGCTAATATAAATGGACATTTTTTCATTCATTTTTACATAAATTTCACATAAA
Organism: Nephotettix cincticeps; assembly: GCA_023375725.1. Taxonomy (NCBI): domain Eukaryota; kingdom Metazoa; phylum Arthropoda; class Insecta; order Hemiptera; family Cicadellidae; genus Nephotettix; species Nephotettix cincticeps. The sequence goes on from CM041788.1 coordinate 67,981,010, forward strand.
TCATTTATTTTCAAAAATACTAAATATTTTCTAAATATAATATTTTTATTTATTTTATTTCTAGAATTGCCAAATAATTTCAATATCTATGTATATAACATTAGAGTTTTGTCCGTATATTGTTCAGAGTTATTCATTTTTAGTTATTTTTACGTTTCGTGCGTTAGAGAAGCCGAAACAAGACTTATCTCAATTTGTGTCTGTTTGTCTGTGACGCTCCAGGAAGCATTTTACGCCGTCTTCTTCGAAAAAACAGGAGAACTCATAACAATGAAACTTATTTCATACATTCTCTACATTCCAGAGAAGGTTGATTTATTTTCATCGTACTGATTTGTTTAGGATTTCAGGTTTACATTTTGGTATGATAATCTTTCTTCTCTAAACTATCAACAAACAGTATAGAGGACGGGCTTACTGCTAGTATAAAATTTAATTGTAGTTGATAACTGTTTGCAGGTGTCGTCGCTAGGTCGCGTGCCCGTCGGCCGTTCGTGTTGCTGGCAGCTGGTGTATGTCGTTTCAACTTTTCAGATGGTAGAGTTCCTTCGTCACGTCAAATCTACTGTCTGTTTAATATCTTCCCATGGTTGGCAACGCCGTTACAGCAACTGTTAAATTTAACGACGAGAGGAAAATATGCTTTGATAACGAAAATAAAGTTCAATATTATTTTTATTGCTTCTTGCTGAATGAAGGTTTTTCGATACGGTAAGATATTAACGAAAACAACCGTTTCCTAAAATTTGATTTAGAGCAAAAAATCAGCTAATAATTTTTTCTTACTTTGAATTAATTTTCCTAACTCTTAAGTACACGTAGTATCATAATCATAATCAGCTGTTTTACTTTTGAACACTATAAAAGGAAACAAAAAGAAACGGTATAAGTGGACTGATAAAATACTTTCTCCCTTAAGTAAATTAAAAACTACAATCTTAAATAAAACTATCATATTCTTTAACGTTTATTGAAATTTTATTTAAAATTGTATTAGGTCTAATACAAACATTAACATCCAATTTATTAAACTAACAAAAGAAAACGAGTTAAATTGTGTCTTGAACATTTTTGGGGTCATAAAGCCCCCTCGGGTAATGGCTCATTCTTTGAGGGGGTTTTGTTGGCCGATGTTACTTTTAGTTTTTTTAAGATGCTTTAAGGGTGATAGTCTTATTAGTTTATTCAGTTTTTGTTTTACAAAAAAAACTTCTTTAAAGTAAACTTCTTCTTTATCAACTTTTAACAAATAGTTCTACAGACCGTGATACTTATAAACCACGAAAGCAAAATTGGATAGAGAGGATTTTAAGAAACGTGTGTTTTTACATGTTTAAGGGGTTTTAAAGGTAAACTACCCATAATATAAATAGAAAATGTCTGATGATATAGCCAAATCCATAACTGCAGAGATTAAAAAAAAATCCACTTTTTTTGGATTCAGGGACCCTCAAAACCTACATATCCACCGTCAACTCAAAATCGAAAAGTTAGATGAAAACAACGATTTTTCCATGTACTATAAGGGATAGAATTGATCTCCATATAATATGTATAAGGGAAGAAAGTAATACAGTTGGCACCACTGCGTTTTTAGTTATGAGCATGTTTAAAAATGTAACAAAATTTGTCTAGTGTTCCTGAAAATTTGATAAAACAAGCTTCAGACATAAGAAAAACACTTAAACCATTGAACACAGGAGGGATATGGAGAAGAATACGGCAAGTTTACGGACTCTTGCCGAGAAGAAAATGTTGAAAAAAGTAAGTAAGTGGCAAAAAGAAAAGTAAAAAGTTGTCCCATGCGTAGCCAAAACAATACAATTATTATTGAACCATAGAGACACTTCAGAAAAAACTAAAGGAATGAATGTTACTAATAAAATTGTACAATAAAGGTTTGGTATAATCAATTGTTTTATTTTATGTTTAAATAATGTTGAGTAAGAAATAATACTTTTAGTTACACTGAATAAATAAATAAATAAATAAATAAATGAATAAATAAAACTGAATAAATAATTTTAATTTTAAACAAATTAAAATAGATAAAGGAAATCATAGAAAGTTTTAACAAACTTTTGAAAATGTTTTTTAACATGTATAAGTTAAAAATTATTTAAATTTATTTAATTTTAATATATTAATTTAAAATACCCTTCATGAAACAATAAAGGTTAGTTCCACTGTAGTTTAAAGTCGGGCTAGATAATGTTGGGAGGATTTAAGGAGTTTTTAGCGAGATAAGCAGAATTTTGGTGTAATGCCAAAACCATCTTCTACTCGGTGATTCGTTTTATGAGATCCTAAAATATGAGTGAAAAACTCTTATCGTTTGTTCTGAAATATCTTCATCGCTTCAAGTTTAACAGCTATAATATCCTCAAGTTTTAAAGAGATTAAATTTGCATGTGTAACATTGTAATTTATAAGCGTAACATTATACTCTTCTATTACAATTATACTATTACTTTAGCCTATGTTCAACATGAGGCAAATTAAATTTTATCTACAATAAAAAATTCTTAATCTTATACACACTATTTTAGATAAATAATAAATTTCAATAAAGGTTTTGGAATGGATTACGAAATCATAACGGTTTTCATGCTAGTATAAGTTTGCAATGTTAAACCAGAGTATGAACAAAAAAATTGGTCCATATTTTTCATGGAACCCGATGGTTTCGTGACATGGTTACACGGCATACAAATGATTTTTATACATTAAGAATATATATGTGTCTGTGAACACGATAACTCTCGTAAAACTGGTCCAATTGAGACCAAATTTGGTAGAGACGTGTATTCCTACAAATGCTCGGACGAGTTCGTAAACCAGACATATCGGTCGATGGGAACGGGTAGTTTAGGGGGGTTTTGTACCCCAAACGGGTTTTTTGCGTTCACATGTAATTTATAAAAATTCATAATTTTATATTTCACCATTGGAATCAGCTTAAAAATCTACACAATTAAGTTCCTTAAAGTTTTTCTCTATCTCCAACGGTTACCGAGATATTAAAAAATCTAAACACAGTACGTTGTATTGTGTGGTTCCAATGTTAATCTTATGGAGGATAGGGAAAAATTAATATTTCTCATATTAATCAATATTTTTGGATTAAACTTGGTATTTACCTTAATGTTGCTGATACCCACCCGTTTATGCTTAAAAATCATAGTTTATGTGTTTATCATGGCAGCAAACCTGCTTTCTCTTTTTCCATATTAACCATATAGGGAATAGGTAAACTCCTTTATTTATGGACAGATGTTGATGAAAGTTGTTGGTATAATTGTTAAGATAAAAATTATTTATGGTAAAATTACTACTTTCAGTGTTCTTCACAGCAGCTAACCTGCACACTCTTTCCTATGTTAATCTTATGGAGAATAGGCAAATAACTCTTATGTTTATGGACAGATTTTTATAAAAATTGTCATATATTATTATTATTATTATATTATTGATTTGGAAATTCGCTGAGCACGCAGGTCTGCTGCGATGGGGGTATTTTTGTTATTTTTGGGGGTTTTGGTGATTTTTATTTTTTTAGGGGAATAAAGTTTTATTTACCTAAAACAGATTAATTTTTTATAAAATGCCCCAAAATGGTAAAGGATTCATATAAACAGATATTAAATTATAAATAATAATAATCATTATTTAATAAGATAATTACAGATCGGTGCTAATAAGATGATTTTAATAAGGATTCATATACTTGTCTTTATACCTGCGTATTCAAGAAGTGACTATATAAATTTTTTCCATGCATACATTTTGCAATGCTTTTTAAAGTTAATCAATTGTTTACATTAATTATTAATACATTTTCTTCCTTGGATTACATAATTGTACTTTTCAATCGCGTTCATATGGAAGCGGTATTCCGTTTACTGTTTATTACAGATTGTAGTTAAGGTAAAACTAGCCAGTTTCAACCTAATGTATTGATTTATTAGATTTTCTTAGAAGTGATAAATCATTATTTAATTTTTTTTGTTAATATCCCAATAGAACGCCCATAGTTGGAATTTTAGACGAGTTTTTGGTTTATTCAAGGTTATTTTTTGGCTATTTCAGCATAATTTTGTTTAATTTTTAACCTCAACATCTTTTACCCAGTGAACAAAGGCGAGTTGGCAAGGTTTGTTGAGACAACTCACGTGGCCTCTGAGGGCGAGTTTGGGAGGTCCGGGACCTGCCAGCTCGAGCTGCATGGCCTGGCACAGGCTGCACTCTTCGAAAGCATACTCTGGGGCGTAGTCCTCCCGGGGCAGGATCCGGGCGTACTGGAGCAGAGACTGACACGACTCCATGGTGGCTCTGGTGACCTCTGTCACCTGGAATAAACCAACATTAGATTATAACGTAGGTAGTGATGTCATGCTTTTCGTACTTAGTAGTAACGAGTTGAAGATCTCTGCTATATTCGACCTACTTGGCCTACTATTCTGTAACTTTTAAACAATGTGTAAATAAATATCTAGCATTAACATCATGTAAACACAAAAGTGTCCATAGTTGTAGTTTTAAGTAATATTACAAACGTGCTTTACTCAATAATCTGTACTGCAAAAAGTGTTGAATATCTTGAATAAGAACGTGCCTATCTACACTACCAAAAATTAAAAAAATCCTCTAAAAGTTCGCTTTGAGGCATCGTTTTAAACCAATTAAGACGTAAACTAAGCTGTAGTTAAATTATTTAATTCACTACGTTAGGTCTTACCTAGTAAGTTCCTTATTACATATTGATGATTTCAGAATTTGATTTTTTTACTGGAGTGTTGGATACACTGTGCTCTTACATAAAATACAAAAGTCTTGTATACAAAAAGGAAGAAATCGATTTTAATATTCTGCATAAGAGTAATTGGGTGCTCTCAAACAACGTACTGCCTTTACTATGGACAATAAATTTAACTTTTCTCTGGAACCGTTAAATTGTATAGTTTGTTTAAGCTGGTTTTAATGGTGATAGACAGAGTTTACTTTACTGTTATGAACGTTAAACTTTTTTGACATTTAAAAGCCTTTAAACTATTTAACTGTAATTTTTACAGACATGCGGGTGGTTTCATATTATTAAGTAGTCTAAACACTATAAACTATCAACACTAATAAAATCAAAACCAAAACAGTTAGAGCCATTTTTGAAAAAATAGATTTCACGTTTTTTAATGATTTTACGGTTAAACCACCCTTAAAAAATAATAAAAAGAGCCTGGAGATACGGAGAATATATAAATACACCCTGAATGAATGAATGAATGATTTATTTATTTCCAAAAAAAATATGTACAGTTTAACATAAGAGATTGAGCTTGAAATATAGCTGTAGTTGTACATACATCTATATAAAAATTTGGCACAATGTACTATTAATTACATTTAATTAAAAACAAAAATTGCTACTGCCTGTGGAAAAAGGGCTGCATGGGCATGGGCCTGTGCGCAGACCTGAGTCGCAAATATACTAAATATGGCGTTTCATAGCTATATAAATATAGTAAATTTTAATCTTCTGCATAGGAAAATGAATAACAAAAATATAATATCTGAATTAATAGAAAAAAGACATTATCACTACGATGACAGAATCTCTCTCTTGAACATCCGCAAATACCTATAAAAATGATTGTCAGCTGTTATTTACTGTGTGTAATGCATTGTATGTATGTAAGTATTGTTATAATTATATGTATTACTATGCATGTGTTAATTTTATGTACGTGTCATTAGCAGCGCAGGTGTTGGTCAGTATAGTGGGAGTGACAGCAGTCCGGCCAAGGCTCAGGTCCGCTTATACCCCGGTCTAACGATAAGCTCGGACTCCTCAATACCTATAATTAGTAGAAAGTTTACTATTTGTTTCTTAAAGATAGCTATTGAACGTCTATTATAAAGAAGGAACTCCGGGAAGTGAAGGTTAATATTACTAAACAAAACATGTGCAATATAAAAAGAATTTGTGATTTCAATTGACTTGGTTAGTTGTAAGGGGACCCTACATACCAAACTTAATCTAGATCGGACCAACAGCAAAGCTGATGCTCTGTACACATCCAGACATACATACACACACCTACACACGAACAGAGACATAATTTTTTTCAAATCCACTTTTTTTTTATTCAGGGGACCCAAAAACGAATCAAATCTCAAATACGAAAATTTTGAAGAAAACAATACTTTCTCCATACTATCGTATAGGTGGGAGACAGTAAAACACGGCCTAAACCGTGATGGTATTTTCAAGTTTATCACGTAGTCAGCTGGCATGGATTTTAATAATATACATAATTAGTCTCTGGAAGTCAATAAATTACGTAATGTTAATTAAATGTGATTTCATGATCACGTGTGATGCGATGTTGATATAGCCTATTAGCGAATTTCCCATAAGGGAAGTAGCTATTACCGTAGGTCTCATGGCAAGACTTAAGCCCGTGACCATGTTATTTTTTTGTCTTTAGGTGTCCAAAGGCCAAAAAACAAAAAACAAAAAAACTTTGTATTTAGCTTCATGTGGTTGGGTTCCATACGTTTATCCTAAAAATCATAGTTTATGTGTTCCTAACAGCAGCAAACCTACATACTCTTTTCCCATGTTAATCTTATGGAGAATAGGCAAAATCCTTTATTTATGTCGAGACAATGATAAAACTTGGTATATGGTTAGAATAAAAATAGTTTATGGTAAAAATGCCTACTTTCAGTGCTCCTCAAAGCAGCAAACCTGCATAATCTTTCCCATGTTAATCTTATAAAGAATAGGATCTAATTTATCGATAGGTATTGATTGATCAATCTTGTCTCATATTTGTGTTTTATTGCCATATTATTGATTTGGAAATTCGCTGAGTACGCAGGTCTTGTCCGTCGGGGGTATTTTATTAATATGGCTATTTGACTTTCTGGTAAACAGTTTACGAATATAATAATTCAGATTAATGGTAAAGTTTACAGAAACATGAGCTGGAACACATCTTATAGTAATACCTCTCTAGTCTCGTCGAGATAGTCTGCAGAAGCAGGCCAACGACAATTGGCTGATTTCTCAAGCCGATGTCAACCAGCAACTTGCCGCCTACGTTGATGCTTTCCTGCTTGGTTTATTTTGTTTCTAAAGTTGTTTATCATATTTTCTCACATTAGATTAATGAAGTGGCAACCTACCCATGTAGGTATTTTAAGGTATTTAGGTATTTTAAGGTAAGCATGAATGAAAAATGAGTGTAGGATGATTGTGACGATCTTGTAGTCTTGTTACTTACTAAAGCTGACATGTTCCTTAGACAGGATTATAGCCCAATGGCAACTAAAGGACCTACATTTTAACGTAGAATCCGAACTACGGCCCCTGAATTACGAATTGGTCTAATTACGAGTATGGTCTTTGTGAATTAACGTAGCATTCAATAGTGCGGACGTTAATCCAGGCAAGAGAACACTACACCCACCGACCATTGATCACAACTATCCACAATTAATTCGTGACCTCCAAGTAGCTTGATTGTAATCCAGCTACTTGGCGGACAATCCGGCAACAATCCGGCGGACGTCGCCACCGTATTGAGTTGATTTATTTGAGTGTAACTTTTGCAGCCTCCACTACACGTTTATAAGCAAAAAATTACAAATAATAACTGTAGTTTAAAGTGTATATTTACCTAGGCAAGCAAATCCCAATTTGCATGCATGCACTTTACGATTTTGATTCATTTTGTTCAATATATGTACGGTACCTTTAATTCATATCTGAAGAAATAACAATATAAATTAAAAATGTATTAAATGTATTTGGCTAAATTATAAAACGCATTTCTTATTTCGTGTTTCCCTGTGTGTTCGTGTTGTGAATGAAGTCTCTTCACTTAGTGTCAAGGATCATTTTAATTTCAATTTGGTATTCGACTTGATAAGGTACCTTTGTATAAGGTCCAAAACCACTAGTCGTCAGCACCAATACAGGATCATATACAAATATTTAAACCTTTATTTTTTCCAAGCACAACCTAAACACCAGTTTTAGCGAATTTCCAATAGGGAAGAAGCTATCACCGTAGGTCTCATGGCAAGACTTAAGCCCAGGACCATGTTGTATTTGTGCATTTACTCGGACGAGTTCGTAAACCAGACATATCGGTCAAGCGGAACGGGTAGTTTGGGGGGGTTTTGTACCCCAAAAATGGGTTTCTTGCATTTTTCTCATGTGATTTTTAAAAATTTCAAATTTTATCTTTCACTATTAGAATCACCTTAAAAACTATACAATTTAAATCCTTAAAGTTTTTCTCTATCTCCAACGGTTACCGAGATATTAAAAAATCTAAACAGAGTACGTTGTATTTTGGGGCTCCAATGTTAATCTTATGAAGGGTAAGAAAAAATTAACGTTTCACTTATTATCCAATGTTTTTGGATGAAAATTGATATTTAGCTTCATGTGGTTTAGATTCATACATTTATAATTCAAAAATCATAGTTTATGTGTTTATCATGACAGCTAACCAGCATACTCTTTTCCCGTGTTAATCATACAGAGATTAGGTAAACTCCTTTATTTGTGGAAAGATGTAGATGAAACTTGATATAAATAGTCAAAATAATTGTTTACTTACGCTAAAAACATCTACTTTCAGCGTACCTCACAGCAGCAAACCTGCATACTCTTTCCCATGTTAATCTTTTGTAGAATAGGCAAATAACTCTCATATTTATCGACAGATAATGATAAAACTGGTCATATATTGTTAAGTTATTGATTTGGAAATTTGCTAAGTACGCAGGTCTGCTGCGACGGGGGTATATTATTTCTACACACGACCGACCTTTATAGTGTTTCGTACATAAGTGAACAATAGCCCCGAGACAAATATCTGGTCCTGAACGAGACTACACTAAAACACATTGCCTCGCTTGTTGTAGTTTTGGCAGCCAATTATAACTCCACCTGATATGTCTCTGCAAACGCTTCTTGCAAGGGTTGTAAGGCGCAGACGACTTCGTTCTTGCCTCTATTTGTGCATTTAATAGGCTGTTACCTACATCTGACTCGTGTAACTTTTCTTTGTACAAGTACTTGAATAGTTTTCACAATGTTCTTAATAAATAAAAATAAATTTTTGTCTGCACATTGTTTAGAACTGTGATTTTTTGGCTATTTTTACGTTATTAAACGTAAAAATAGCCAAAAAATCACTCAGTGACAAAAAGTCACGCTTCAATCGTAGCTTGAATAAGCTGGAACTCTCCAGACTCTTGAGCCTCGCTGGGAGGCAGTTAAGGAGCCTCGCTGGGAGGCAGTTAAGGAGCCTGACACCTACATGAGAAGGAAGTTTCTCAAATGCAGCTGTTCGATATTGAACAGCGCGGAAACCATCCCTTGCTCTAGTCCCATAGCTATGCACAGCAGTGCCTTGGGCAGGCACATATTGGAACCGGCAATAAACCAAAGTTTCCAATATATTAAGGGAAGGTAGAGTCAAGACTCCAAGCTCCCTAAAGGCCTTTCTACAAACAAGTGCTAAACAATTGTCTAGCATATTTCTCTCAATTGAGCAGAGAATTAAGCTTTTCATTAAAATTAATTTGTTTTAGAATTCAGGTTTAGATTTTAGTAATGAGTATCTCGCTTAATAACACTCAATCTTACAATCGTACATCGCACGGGCTTGCTACTGGTCTTTGTACGAAACATCTTGACTTACTGTATATGAATTATTTAAAAAGTCAAAATTTTTACATAGCCATAAAATACTTAGATTTAAAAAACTATAATCAACTAAAATGGAACCAACCAAAATAAATCAAAAACTTTAATGAGGGTTTCTATTTTAACTCGAGGGGAGCAAAGAGACCCGTTTATTTTTCATAGATTTAAATGCACTCTCTTTCCATCATACTTAGAGTGGTTGTATGAACACTTAAGGTAAAGAATTCCAGTCATTAGTTCCCTTTGAAATAAGTGGTTTAGTGTACCTTGAATACCGTTATTAAACAGCATTTTGCTTACACACTAAAGCATGTAATATAGTAAAATCAAAAATAAACATCAAATTATTATGTCTATTAAAATACTCAAAATAGTATATACTCGTACGAAAATTGACGTTAAAATTATGTAAAAGAAATCTCTACCTTATAAGTTTGTTGACCGCCATATATATTTTCTTAAATTTGATTAGCTATTTAATTATATCATATTCGACATACCAGGTGTCTCACCTAAAGTGAACCAATACTATGCATACTGCAGCAAATTTCTTATGGGGACCTCCCATTTATTTTTTAGAAAATATTAAAATTAATTTCGAATCAGAAAAATGGACACTTTTTCCCAATATGGCCAACAATTTGAACATTTCTTATGAAACACTCCATATTTTATGGTGTCTGTCATATCTCAAAGTTATTTTACATTCCATCTTTATTTACATATTTCAGTTGTTTGAATATTGTACAGTTAAACATTACAATTTAATCGTGTTGAATCATTTATTTCTCAAGATATTTTAGTTTTTTAGCTTATTAAAGGTAATTTAAAGACTTTTTTACTCTCATTTTAGCGTAAATGTAACCTAATGCGATCTATGGCTGAAAAAATCTTCCGTTTCTAACTAATATAACCCAAATTGAACCCAATGGCTAACTTTTATACTATGCATATAGCAGCAAACTTCTCATGGGGGACTCTCCTTTATTTTTTGTCATATGCATAGTATAAAAGTTAGCTATTAGTTCACTTTAGGTGATAATGGTTTGAAAAAGATAATATTTTTGAGCCATATATCGCAAATGGTTACATTTGCGACAAAATAATCAAGAGTAAAAAAAGTTAAATGACCTGTTCTAGCCAAAAACGCCATAAAAGGGTGTTCCAGAGGAAATTTTCAAGTTGTCGGCCATTTTGGAAAATGGTGGCCATATTTTTGGATTCAAAATTCATTTTAAAATCCTTAAAAAATAAAGGGAATCCCCTGTAAGAAGTTTTCTGTGATATGCATACTATAAAAGGTAGCTATTATTTCACTTAACATCGGTATTTTTTCGGTAAACACCCAGTATTAACAACGCACTAAATCATCTATATAATAATCGAAATATTCAATGTATAAAAATCTGACGAACGAGATAGCAAATTATGAAAAAAGTTGTTTCGTTGTTTCATAAAAATCAAACTAGTTCATTATACTTCATTGCTAAAAATAAATGTAGAACCAGTCAAGGAGTTAACACATTTAGTGCTAAACTTGAATTTCGTTATAAAAAGTGTTGTCGGTAAATTATTTACTGAACCAAAATGGTATCCAATATAGTAAACGATGAAAGTTCAATGGAGGAATAAGGAAAAGTGCATGTAACTTGCAATTTCAATGCATAGGCAATGTGGAATAGAGGGGCAGCTGCAATTGAGCCCCTCGTCCTCTCAAATTGTTAGGGGTGGCTTGAAGGTGTTATTTACTGACCCACATTTCAGTAGGCCTATCTTGGGCTTAGGCCTAGCAACAATTAAGCCTTGTCACGTAAACGTATTGGGTCACTCGTATTTTAATACAAGATACAAGATATGTATATTAATTTAAGATATTGAATTCTTGGTAAAGGAAGAAATCTCTCGATGAGCGTGTTCAAAATCAAACTGCTACATTTTTAATTCACTAAGGTAAATCTGCAATGTAAAGCTAAGTCTCCAAACATGGCCCGACTTAGTAAGATTCAGATTCAGATTCACATTGCTTTATTTTGACAGTTGTTAACAAGAACTGTATAATAGTGTCAATAAAATTAGTAAGTAGTCATAATAAACTATGTATAATAATGAAACATTTTTACTTTCTCCCCTTATACATAGTATATGGAGAAAGTATTGTTTTCGTCAAAATTTTCGAATTTGAGTTGAGGGTGGATATATCCGTTTTGGGGTCCCCTGAATCCAAAAAAGTGGGTTTTGACGTGATGTCTGTCCGTCCGTGTGTGTGTGTGTGTGTGTGTGTGTGTGTGTGTCTGGATGTGTACAGTGCCACAGCCTACCCCATTGGTCCGATTTAGATGAAATTTGGCATGTATATATATAGTCACCGTATCTCCAGGCGTTTTTTTCATTTTTTTGAATTTTTGATTTTTAAGGGTAGTTCACCCCTAAAAACCCTTAAAAAACGTGAAAAATCCAATTTTCTCAAAAACGGCTCTAACGATTTTGATTAAAATTTGACAGTTTATAGTGTACAAAGTACTAAATAATTTGACACCACCCGCATATCTGTAAAAATGACGGTTCAAAAGTTATGGGCTCTTAAATGTCAAAAAAATCAAACTTTTAAATTTTCAGCGAAAACAATAAAAGTAAAGTATAACTTGACTGGCACCATTAAAACCAGCTTAAAAAACTAAACAAATTAGTAATTTGAATTATTTGTCTACGACTAACGGTTCCAGAGAAAAGTTAAATTTACTGTCCACGATAAATGCAGTACGTTGTCTGAAAGCGTCCGCAATGTTATTCTTATGGAGAATATTAAAAAATCAATTTCTTCCTTACTTTCCAACCGTTTTCCATGAAACTTGGTATGAAGCGTAAGGTCAAATCACCGAACAAAACCAGCTCAAAAAAGCTTGGTGTTACGGGGGGGGGGGTTGTCCCCCCCATACAATTTGAACAATTAATTTAACTTTGTCTCTCGTGTTTTTATTTTTAGAAATTGGATGATTATTTTTGAAACAATAAATTATTAAATGATATTTAGATTAACTTTGTAGAACATGATAGTTTTATTACAGATTGTCTTTTTTTAATTTACTTAAGGGAGAAAGTATGTGTCAGTCCACTGGTACCGTTTATTTTCTTTCAAATAGCTAGGATTTGTCATTATAACCAATAAAATCCTTAACATTATAAAAACATTTTTCAATTAAAAATTCTTTAAGCATATTTTCAAAAATTTTGGGGAAGCTTGCTTTTGCCTTTATGGAGTTTAGAGCATTAAAAAGTGAAACTCCATTGTAAGAAAAATGATTTTGAAAAAACTGGTTTTATGTAGTACTGGTTAGGTACTCTTGCATTAAAAGTTTTTCTAAAATTATAATTTGAAGCTAATTGTCAAGAAAATTTGTAATGTTTGGTAAGAAAAAATGTATTTATATATTTTATATATGTTATATATATATATATTATATTATATATAAAGGTATTTAATATATAAATTGAAGAAAAAGTTAAAATTTTATTGGTTTTGAAAAGTGACATGCAAGAGTACCTGCGTGGTTTTCTGAAAATTACTCGGATGGCTTTTTTTGTAATTATTTAAAGACAAATTTTGTTCTTTGAGACTCATGCCCCCAAACAGCAACGGCATATCATAAGAAAGAATAAATAAAGCCATAGTACGTTGTGAGCAACACATGTGCGTATGAAAATTTAGAAATTTTGTTTTTAAAACGAAAATTCTGGAAGAGAGTTTTTGACAGACAAAATCAATATGAGCATGCAATTTTAGACTACTGTCAATTTGGACGCCCAAGAACTTAACGACTGAAGTTGGCTCAATGTGTTCGTCACCAATTAAGTAATCAATGCGTTCAGAAGCTCCTGCTTGGCTTATTTTGAATTCTACAATTTTCGTTTTACTTTGATTTAAAACTAATTTGTTTTGATTTGCCCACTGAACCACAGCGTTACCCTCAATGAAACTTTTGATTTCCAGGCTAGAACTCTTATTAGCATCTACAATGAGTGTGGTATCATCGACAAATAAGATGATTTTTGAATTGGAAATACAGCCAGGAAGATCAAATGAGAATATAAAGTGGACTTAATTATGGTTTGATATTTAGTGTACTTATCAAAATTGTAAATAACTATCATTGTATCTTAAAATATTAATTACTACCTTAAATTGTAGCTAAAATCTGCATCCGAGACGTTTCCTTAATCGAAAAAGATCACTTTTCTTAATTCCAGAAAAGGACCAAGTTACGATCTACTCGTCACTGACAGACTTTGTCCTATGTAAATAACTAATTTTAAGCATTTATTTTGACAGTGAAATATGTAAATATTTCAATATTTATATGCATGTAAGTATGGATAAATTTCATTTCAACAATTGTAGGCCTAATTATTATTTACTCTTTTGAGATGCATATTAGAGTAATAACTCAGGTAGGTTGCAGTATTAAAAAATCATGTTATTCGATGAAAATGTGAAGAGAGATTATATATAAATATACAAGTGTATCTTCTTGTTCGATTGGGAACCATTAGGTCCCTGGGGGGTTATTAACATCGTGAAAATAAGAAGTCAATCGCCAGCTATAGACGTCAGCTGGTTGGAGAAATACACAATTCCGCTGAACTCTGTGTCTGGCCTATGTGTTCGCCATCAAATACATGTATGTTAAACCCAGCCAATGTTTAAGTCTTATTATTATTCTAATAGCATTTCAAAAATCCATTGTTTCAAAAATATCATCAAATTTTATTCAGACACCACACTCTTACCACAAGTTGAATCTCCCTATTTCAGAGATAGTGAAATGAAAATACAACTTATTTGTTGAGGAAACATAAAGTATAATTTGGTAATTTCTTAAACTCAACCTCCAACTCAACCAATTATGATTATAATATTTTTTGTCTCGCTGAAACTTGGTTGGATGAGACAGATACTCCATCAGAACCTTTCTCTGATAAATGCACAGTTATAAACACGATGTTCGTGTTAAGAGAAGGGATGCAGGTGTACAAACATACATACAAAAATATGCATACTTCCTCTGTTAGCGAATTTCCCATAGGGAAGAAGCTATTACCGTAGGTCTCATGGCAAGAGTTAAGCCCGAGACCATGTTATTTTTTCTTCTTTAGGTGCCCAGAGACCAAAAACAATAGTCGTTAAACTTTTATATATATATATATATATATATATATATATATATATATATATATATATATATATGTGTCTGTGAACACGATAACTCTCGTAAAAAAGGTCCGATCGAGACCAAATTTGGTAGAGACGTGTATTCCTACAAATGCTCGGACGAGTTCGTAAACCAGACATATCGGTCAATGGGAACGGGTAGTTTGGGGGGGTTTTGTACCCCAAAATGGGTTTTTTTGCGTTTTTCACATGTAATTTTTAAAAATTTCTAATTTTATATTTCACCATTGGAATCAGCTTAAAAAACTACACAATTAAGTTCCTTAAAGTTTTTCTCTATCTTCAACGGTTACCGAGATATAAAAAAATCTAAACACAGTACGTTGTATTTTTGAGGCTCCAATGTTAATCTTATGGAGGATTAAAAAAAAATAATTTTTCACTTATTATCAAATATTTTTAGATGAAACTTGATATTTAGCTTCATGTGGTTGAGATCCATACATTTGTGCTAAAAAATTATAGTTTATGTATTTGTCATGGCAGCAAACCTGCATACTCTTTTCCCATGTTAATCATATGGAGATTAGGCAAACTCCTATATTTATGGACACATGTTGATGAAAGTTGGTATAAATGTTAAAAATAAGATTTTTTATGGTATAAATGGCTACTTTCAGTGTTCCTCACAGCAGCAAACCTACTCACTCTTTACCATTTTAATCTTATGGAGAATAGGCAAAAATTCTCATGTTTATCGACAGATTTTGACCAAACTTGTCATATATTATTATTATAATTATATTATTGATTTGGAAATTCGCTGAGTACGCAGGTCTGCTGCGACGGGGGTGTTATATATTCAGATAAAACTAAATGACTGTTCAGCTGTGCAGTAAGTTTTCTATTTAAAAGTTAGTCATAGGTTAATCGATCTAAAACTTGCTCAAAAATGCATTTACTTCCCCTTGGGAAATAGGTTAGATCATAGATATGTCTAAAGGAAATATTTTTAGTTGCTCTAAACTGCTGTCATTAAATGACGTCACCTCCATCTCAAATTTTGGTCTCACTGAGATATTACCAATACCACCTAGAGCTAAGACATATCCATGTCAAAATGTGAAGGTAGTTTCAGGTAATATCAGGTAATGCTTAAACTATAGTTGTAGAATAGCGTCCAAGCAATGCTAAAACGTAGAACAATAAATGCTAGATTATATGCTATGCCCGCAATAGGAGTCTCTGCCAAAATTTTGTTTAATCATTATAATTTCAATAAGTAAAATTATAAATAAAACTCCATTAGAAACGGAAGAGAACGAGAAGTTGTTTGATTAATATATTATCCGTTGTATAGGAAAATAATAATATTATTCATCCCTTAGTATAGTTTGTGAACAAAAACAAGTTTCTAACACAACTTGGCTAGATATTGGCTGAACTGTAACACGACAAACTGGACCAAAGAAAGGAGCCTTAACTATACGATTGTTCTTGCAGGGTAGGAAGCATCTGCCAAGTGTGATTTATACATGCAATTTCGTACAGATGCTAAACTAATTAATATTAAATAGTTTTTTTCACTAAAAAAGAGTGTAAAGAAAAATAAGAATATGCTTTAACCTTTAGCTTACATTTTTAAATGGGAACACTTAAATCGTGGATGATTAAAAACTATTTTAAATAAAAGAAAGTATTGATTCTATATTTAAAATAATGAAAATGACATAAAAGTTTATTATTTGTGAGGTCAAAATCTTCTACTAGAAAATGAAATGCAATGGAATATAGGAAAACACTTTTGAAAATGTAATAAATATTCAGGAGTGTAACATGTAGCAACCTACAAACTCACTTAACGTCATTGATGGTCATATTGGTCTGCGAAATTACCTCCATACTCATAAAATCCAACTTACTAAGCCAGGTCATAGCATCAGATACATACTATTTTACATATTTTGTTTTGATCAAAATATATGTAAGGTCATGTTATGTCAACCTTAGTTTTACTATTATGCAATTGTTATCTAGATTTCTTATTTCGTTTTAAATTTAAATTGATATGTTTAAATGAAAAATATTTAATTAATATAAATTAATCTTAGATTAAAGTAATTGAAACGGAAATAAATTGCGCTATTAATGATATTGTCCGGATGTGGGATTTTAAAATTATAGACCTAAACAACTAAAGCAACATCAAAACAACAAAATATAAAATATTCCTAATTTTTAATTTTATTCTAATTACAGCATGTATATTTTTAAACATTTTAAATACTATTATTTTAAAAGAAAATACTTGATTTGAAAATTACTGATAAAACTATAAACAATGTCGGTATATTCATTCTTGTAGCTTAACAATGAATGCAATCTATATAAATGGGCTGTGCTATTGTCTTTAAATGCAAAATTTCGATACTAATGCAACGAGTTTAAGTAATACACTAGCTCATAACGCTTAAAATATGGAAATAAAATTTGTTTTTGACTTTATTAAGGCTACAGATAACAGCTAGTAGTATTTGAAAGCTCTTGCACAATAAAAACCACTGTATTGTGTCGGCCGTAATGAGAAGTCCTTAATGTGCACTTGAATGCGACAGTACTAAATGTTATCTAACCTTTTCATCTACGATTAACTTAATGGATATTTCTTAAAAAACATTGATACTCGTATATACAAATTATAGTTTTGATTTTAAAAACTTTAAAGTAATTTCTTAAATATTTTACTAAAATTTTGGAACTGATAACTCCAATTGAAATATTTTTTAACGTAACACCGATATTTAGAAAAAATATATTTAAGTTTATAGGTTCAATATTTATACTTAACTTGCATTTTTAGTTATTATAAAGTTATGAAAACATATAAAACGAATTAAGATAGTAAAAACTGACTCCCATAATTAGTTGTACCGAGCGTGAAAAACTACCTCGAAATGTCATATCACCTTCAGGATACAAAAATTAAACAAAAATGGCAATCCGGTCAAAATGGAGCAAGGATTACAATTTTGTTCTTTGATTGAGGAAAAATACTGTAAGAAAGGAAGGTAACAATTTGGTAAGGGATGCCTTAGGGGTTGTATACCTTCAAGTAAGAATATCTATATATAGGTAAGGCATACCTCAAGTTTTGAATTCTTTTTTATTTTTTGTTAAACTTTACTTTTTCCTTATTGAAATAAAAGAACTGATAAAAGTACTATTGTGTTGATATTGCCAAATAATATATATTTAAAATAGTCTATAATATAAATTGATGTTATAATGATATGAAATCCTCTATCATTTTATAAATTTTCAGTTCAAACTAATGTATAAACTATCTATCCCTAGGTTGATATGAAGGCAAAAATACAGATAAAGTTGTAAAAAATCATGTTTATTGGAGATAAGCTGAAAACAAAATGTTTAGCACCCATGTTTACTGAACATTTTTTCTTGTTTGGATCTTAATAAAAAAAAACAATTTAAACAGTTTAAAACCAGTAACAGTTTAAAAACCATTATCAATGGATTTCTAAGGAAATCCATAATGGTTTTTAAACTTACCCAAAAAAAGTCCGTATAAGTAAAACCCGAAAGAAGCGTATTTTTAAAACGAAAAATATTTCTTTTTTAAAATAAGTTTTTAGGACAATTTTCACCAACCCTTTGCAAAGGGGAGATGTGAGTCAATGATAAATAAATAAAGCAATAAGGAATATGTATTGAGGAAGTTGGTGTAACAACGCTAGAATGAGCTACAAAGCTTAGCTTTGATCACTCCTTGAAGAAGTATGATAGGATAAACCAGAAAGGAGAATACCACCAGGAAGCTCCGGAAGCCAACACGATCCTTGAGGGTGAATATATGAAAAATCAAAACTAGGCATAGAAAAGGTAAAAGGAGAAGTAGTAAAGTAAAAGATAAAAGAAGAAGATAGGAAGAGGTAAAGTATCAGCAAAATATAGATTTAAAATAATGATATATCTAGGAAAGGTAACAACTGTTTTTGAAGGTCACCCACACCCATAGAAGGACACAAAGGGTCAAACGTAAGAGTGCGATGACGTAAAATATAAACCTGACAGAAGATCAGATTAGTTTTTATGTCAATACTTGATTAGTGGTACATATAATTATGCAAAAACGTTCCTTTTAGTATAACACACTGAAAATCTCAAGATCTCATGCATAAGACACTCACTCACTGTGGGGGTTTAAGATTATTATGGAGGGTGGATGTGATGAGTTTACTAAAAAAACCAGCTGATTAATTAGCTTGTATAATTAATTAATATGCCAATGAATAAAATAAGCTGGGCCCAGTAACGAGCCATTACAATTATTTTAGAATTTTGCTTATCATCTAACGCGCGACCTTCAGATTTTGATGTGGTTCTAACTCACTGAAGTACGCATTTAATACGATTTTACAGAAAACCAGATTAATTGTACTAAACATATTCTAGCCTCAACACTAATTAGTTTAGAAACACTTATTTACTATTTTAATTTACTTAAAGACATTTATAGAATGGTAAAAAGTTTAAAATTATAAGTTATTCAAAATCCATCATTGTGGGATTGGGGACTCATCATTCAAAGGTGATGAAAGTTGAATCATAAATTTGTGATCTGCTTTGAACTTAAAATATCTTAAAGGATAAAAATAGAAGATGTTGGTAACTAAACGACATTACTCAAAGTAGCATTGTAAGAAACGTACCTATTTTATTAACATATTTAATTTGGAACTTAGATTTTTTAAATAGCAATTATTTTTCGATAGTGAGATATTGGGATTTGTTTTTCTCTTAGACAAGATGTGGATAATAAATAAGTACAACCGAAATAATGTTTTGAAGAAATTATAGAACATAGTGGAACTTTTAATTTAAATGTGACGTTTTTATTTCTCCATCGAATCAGAGTTAATCAGAGTTTAAAGTAAAACTTTAAATTTAAATGCCATAATATTAGAGTAAACGTAAACAGTTAAAGGAAGAAACTGAGGTAAGTCGCAAATCTCATACATAGGTAATGCGGGACGGAGTGGGCAGTAGGACGTTAAACATTTATACCCACCCTTCGCGCCAGTGTAGGGGTGGGATTGTAAGGGTTGTTTATTGTACCACATTTCAGTCGATATTCTCTACCTGAGCCTAGGTCTAGGATAAATGCCGCACTATTCGGTTATATTTTACACAAAAAACTGGAAAAATGACTGGAATTGGATAAACGATATACGTCTCTTTAAGGCCATTAAAAATTTTACAGTGTGTAAAATTTTATAGTTAAATAATTTACAAACTTTTTTAACCTTTCATGAACCCTATACTACTCTACCTATAATATATGATTCATGTTTTATTTTTTTACATTTTCATCCGATTCTATCTTTTTGATCCTATATTTTTATGTAAGAAAATTTCAGCTAAGTGATTAATTTTGTTCATTAAATTATGAACTTTATTGTTGTTATATTAGTGTCATACTTTAAAGTTTAAATAAGGTAATTGTAAACAATAATTTACAGTTAAAATATTTTTATTGTAAATAACTAAAAGAAATTACGTTAAAACTAAATTTATTTTTATTATTAAATTATTTTTGTGAGAAATAAGTTTGAAATGCAAACGTTCACACTATTTCTAAACATTTTGTGTTTTTAGTATGAAATATATTAGAATTAGTCATTAATTAAAATTTAATTAATAGCTCCCTCACAGCTCTCACGAGCTTAAAATTTAACTATGTTAGTTCATAATGCATGGCTGACCTATCGGAGCTGTATGATGAAAATATTAAAAATATTTTCGTTATTAGAGGTATAAGAGGTATAGTTTTTCGAAAATGAGAATTTCACGTATGGATTTTATGGGAATCGTGTTGAAACGTCTCTCATGCTTAGAATTTCAGGACTCTTGTCGTAACACGTTTAGAATTCCTAGAGAATTGTTGGGGATATTATGTTTGAAAATATAACGGAACATAAGAGAAGCAGGTCTGGCAGAATATTCAAAACAGATTTAACCTTTATCAACTCTTTAGTCTACGTGAAATTTCATTTATATTTTATTTTATTATATTTATACTTATTATTATGAAATGGCATTTTACCATTAGACCTAATTTTGCTTCAAAACATACTGAATTATAATTAATCTGTTGTAACAAATCTGATTAATTAAACTAATATAACAAATATTTAAGAGTTTAAATAAACGAGGAATATTTTCTTTAGCATAAAATTCCTCTTTTACCGTTATAATGTAAAGCATTATTTTAAAATTGAGTATATTCTACCTTGTTCTCTCAACAAGATAAGACATTTAAATAAATTATCATTTAAAAACTAAAAATTAATTGTTAATCAAAAATATGTGCAGTAAAGTGCATCGTAGGCCCTACAGTAATTTAATGGGAATAAAATATATTCTGTCTAATGATGATAATTAAACTAAAACTGCGACTACAAACACGACGAATTGTTAAGTATATGTGTATAAAAGTATATAGATAAATATCTGTTCAGTCGCATTGTGAATAATAAACTATTTTTTATGTAACAGTTATGATTTAATATACATCTAATTATGTAATAAATGTGATAAACGACTCCTGTTAATAATTTCAACTTTAAATCTTAACAATGAATGTCATTGTTACAATAATATCAAATAACACTTTTCAATGAAACTCTAACCTTTTCGACACATTCAATATTATTTCTAAATAGGGCAGCTTTTCCCTGTCTGAGTAATGATTGAATTATTTTATTACAAGGTAATAAAATTTATAATAATTTTTAATACCTCGAAAAAAAGTTTTTACTAAAAAATAAATAAAACTAAAATTACTGTTGTTTAACAGTAATATAAACCATATATTGATTCCAAAATATAGGCCCTAAAGAAACAGTTAATTAGTAACCAGCAGAGTGGTGACCTATACAGTGCTTGGTAGTTATCGATTCGATTCCGAACCTAGTTTCCTGCCATTTATTGTTGGGAACGAGTACACCTGGATTTGGATCGTTCCTATGAAATTGTTAAAAATTCCAATACTATAATACGAGCAAGGTTTGTATATATATTTGCATAAGGGTCTCGAAAACGGCTCTAACCAATTTTTTTAACTTTGAAAATAACAAATTTTCTGGTAGAAAATAAATTCTAGATAGGTCTAACGTCTAGGTAAATTCCGGGTTCCTGTAATATTAAGTTTCAAATAAAAAAAATTACATTAAGATTATGGAGAATAAAACATAAATAATACAAATCAAAACATCGGTTTTAACCGTTTGACAGTTGTTGATTGAAGATGGTACTGAACAATATGTGACTAGAGGTTTTGCATAAATATTTATTTTATGTATTTATAAATGAAAAATTATCAAATTAGTAAACAATTTGTTAAAACTAAAACTGTGCGAAATAAAAACAGAGTAAAGTATTTCCACAATCTTTCCTGTTTTTATGGAAAACTTATTCATTATATTGCTTGAAGCCAATGTGAATAAACCAATTTGTGTAAATTAAATATCTCTTTTGATTTTCAATCCTCACTCCGTTTCTAGCACATTAAGTGATCACAGGCTAATAATAACTGTATGAATAAATAAACAATATATTATCAGCTCAAACAATTGAGGTTGGCTAAAAGACCTTACACGACAGCCAAGCTTAGCAGACGCCGGCTTAGTGCTAGCGCAAAGGATCCCCGTCCGAAATAAGTTTATTTTTTTCAAAGTTAATGCAAGTTAGTAAAAAAGCGTTTATGCTATAGTAATTCAGGTGCATTAAATCGGTTTGATTTAAACCATATTAACTGTGTTTACATTGAGTAACAAATGTGTTTAAATTTTTTAAATTTTTAATTCTTTTATAAGACATGTCTTATTCTATCCGAGCAAAGCTTGGTCACCAGGTATATTAATATTGTATATTAATGCAAGAAAACTTTTTTACGTTGTAGGAATAAAAGTATATTCAACATACTTTTTCCAACTGTCTACATGGTTGTCTCGTATTTAGTATTTTTGTTCGTCTGTGTATAATTATGTTGACTACTGATATAACACAAATTAGTGGGTGAATTTTACTTTATGTTACCACATACAGATTCAGAGAATGTTTTGGTCAAACTAGATTATTTAAAACGTTGATTTATGGGTCTATTTGTGAATAAAAATAGGAAACCCAAACAAATTGGTGTAAAGCAGTCACAAAGATGAGCCTGAAGGTTTAAGTGTGCAACGCATCAACTATAAATCATCATAACCATACCATTACCATTAAAATGGCGATTCATATTCTAGAATCTCCACGCTGCAGACGTTGGTTATGGATGTTCTTTTATTATCAATAACCAACCTAACTTATACCGCACAACTGAACAAAACCAACCCGTATCCGGGATTTAAATAATAAGGGTTTTTAAAAGGTTTATAAGAAAACCTCAACTGCACCTGAGCCTAGGCCTCGGGTGTAGAGTTAAAGTTGGTTATAGTGCAGAGTTCTCACGTGGTTGAAAGTTAAAGACAGCGATTACCATAGGATAATCACTGTATGTTATAGCTTAGCCCGCAGTCTAGATGTCAGCCACTGGTATCGGAAGAAATTGTAGAAACGCGCAATGTACTGGCCCGGTGCATCACAACTGAGCTACCGCAGTCAATGTAGGAGGAAATTGTAGAAACGCGCAATGTACTGGCTCGGTGCATAACAACTGAGCTACCGCAGTCAATGTAGGAAGAAATTGTAGAAACGCGCAATGTACTGGCTCGGTGCATCACAACAGAGCTACCGCAGTCAATGTAGGAAGAAATTGTAGAAACGCGCAATGTACTGGCTCGGTGCATAACAACTGAGCTACCACAGTCAATGTAGGAAGAAATTGTAGAAACGCGCAATGTACTGGCTCGGTGCATCACAACTGAGCTACCGCAGTCAATGTAGGAAGAAATTGTAGAAACGCGCAATGTACTGGCCCGGTGCATCACAACTGAGCTACCGCAGTCAATATAGGAAGAAATTGTAGAAACGCGCAATATACTGGCTCGGTGCATCACAACTGAGCTACCGCAGTCAATGTAGGAAGAAATTGTAGAAACGCGCAATGTACTGGCCCGGTGCATCACAACTGAGCTACCGCAGTCAATGTAGGAAGAAATTGTAGAAACGCGCAATGTACTGGCCCGGTGCATCACAACTGAGCTACCGCAGTCAATGTAGGAAGAAATTGTAGAAACGCGCAATGTACTGGCTCGGTGCATCACAACTGAGCTACCGCAGTCAATGTAGGAAGAAATTGTAGAAACGCGCAATGCACTGGCCCGGTGCATCACAACTGAGCTACCGCAGTCAATGTAGGAAGAAATTGTCGTTACCTCTTTCTTGTTCCTCAGAAAGTAAAATCTTCTCTCGGCATACTATGAATACCTTTTTCCTGCCCTTCCCTAAGGAGTTGTTATTTGGGTTTACGACTTAGACAAAAATTTAGTCTGGAAAGCCCAGAAAAATGCGGTTTAGTTCTAATTATTATCCTACAAAAATCATCACCGTATGGAGGCAACTTGAAGAACATCAATATCTTTTTCATAAAAATTCCATGGAAAAATTTCCATAAATTCATATTTCCAAATGTTTTTTAAGAAAAATTCAGTCTGGCTCCTAATCGACATCACTTTAAATCAAATTAAACCTCCGAATAGCACAAAATATAATATATCTGAACGCAAAACACAACATAACTTTATCTGAACACAAAACAACCTTTTTTGAAAACTAAAAATGTTTAATTTTTGAAAACCCAAAATATTTTAAACCATCTGCTACTGTCCCGTAAGAGGAAAACAAGTATAAAGAGTTAAAAAAAGATTAAAACGACTTTCCCGTCCAAAGGAGTTATGGCCTGAGAATATTTGTCTTAAATACTCATTGTTAAATATTTTTGATTAAAATACTTATACTTAAATAATTAAAAAAATGTTATGCCTAATTATTGACGATTGTATTATTTTACTATGTTATAGACGAATTTCATGCACTTACTGTATTTTTTTAGCAATAAGGTATTTTAAGTTTGAGTTATTCAGAATGCACAGTAAAGCTCACAGTATTTATTTCCCTGTGGGAAATAGGTTAGATGATTAGATCATGAATATATCTGGAGGAAATGTTTCCACTGTTTCCAGTTCTTGTAAACAGCTGTTCTCATAACCATACGACGTCCTTCTAGAGCTTAGACATATCCATGTCAAAGTGATCTATGATGTCTGTTTCAAATTTTGCTCTGACGGATTGCCAATACCCCCCAGGGGTAAGATATATTCACGTCAAAAAATACAATAAGAGAACAATAAATCATGACATGAGAAAACTGGGGTGACCAATATTGCTCAGAAATACCCATTATGTTTGAAATTATAAACATTTTCTTACAAAACGTTTTTCTAAATCTGCGGGTTGGAGTCACAGACGTTAATAAAGGCTACCTCAGCAGCAACCTGCGCCATTGGACCATTGGACTGCAGTGTATTGTGTCGCGGTGCCAGCCCGCCTCCACTGTCCCTTCCTCTACTGAATTTTATATTTCCTTTAATACCTTATTGTGTTGTGTTGGGAAGAACACACATTGACCAAACTCAATACCAAAAATGTATTGATATGATTAAATTTAATTAATTCAATGACTCATATACATAAATTACCAATATGATACAATTACATTAATATTAAAAAAATCATATTCAATTGCTTTATTTATACCCATTAAGCAAGGTACAGAATGTTATTTCTAACATTTGAATTTTCTATAATCAAACTTACTTAAATATGTATAAGTAAGTTTTTTAAGATCATGTACGTAAAACATTTCTAATTTAATAACCCATAGTCTATTAACTTAGAATTTTCATACTTTTTTACAAAATGAATAATTATTTTTGTTAAATTGAATAAATCAAGTTAAAGAACGTGTATATTTTTACGTAATGATTTTAAAATAACTACCATTTATAGTGTAAATATATTATCATAATTGTTAATATCATGATGATTAATAGGATGCAAACTCGATTCCTCCGAATGGTGGGCGTACGTCTTAATTTCCACTTTCTTGAAGTCCCAGTTGACATGTTGGCCGCTCAACTACGCCTTCCTTCCTTGGAGACCATACTAGATGTAATCTTCCTAATCAAGATCATTAACGGATTCATGACTGCCCTGCAACCCTGGAGCGTGTCGACTTCCTCATACCCTCTGGTATCTGATCTGTTGAACTATTTGCTAGACATTGTCATGAAAATGGATAAGAGCAAAATTTCCTAATTTTTCGCATTCAGACGAAGGCTGATTTACTTTCCGTGAGGTTGGCCTTTACTTGTCTCCAGCTTCAACTATCAGAACAAGTCTCCTGGCGGCCAACACCATTGCTTGTCTTGGATAAATTTTTTTATCCTTTATCTATATGCCGATATTTTACCTGCAAATTTACATGTTTACTCGTATATATTTAAACTATTTATTTATTTATATATATACATATTTTTATATTACATGCATATATTTAATGAGTTTTATTAATTACAATTCCTAAAGTTTTAATTATTTTTTATAGGTAAAATATACTTCTTAAAGAATCCTGGTATAACAATACAGATTCAAAAAGGTAGTTTAAAATTTCACAGACTTCTAAATTCACTCTACTAGTAAATTTGTAAGTATAATTTTTAACAGAATAAATTAACAAGTAAAGTACTCACAGTACGTAGTTTCAAACTTGTTTTATGACAAGAAGTCTTAAAAGCAAATAAAAGTCTATAACGATCTGAGGATAGAAGGTAGGTTAATATCGTCTAGTTCTAATCAAATTTATATTCTTCGATATCTAAAGGGCATCAGAGCAGATTGCTGCAATATTGAATTATGCTGGAGAGTTCTATTTCACTAAATATCAAGACTGGGATCATAATTTCGGGAAGTAGATACACATGTATAAAATTCACAGGATTTTGAGACAATGAATAAAAAAATCTTATCCAAAACGGGACTTATTGTTTGATACTTATGTTTATGAATTATTTTTGAAATGAATATTTTTTAAACTTCACTTTAGTGACGATAAACTATTTTACAAAAACAAAAACCAACATAGGCTAAGTCAAATTTGGTACCAAATATTAGGTGTTTTAAGTTATTTAATTGAAACGCTTGAAACCGGATCTTTAAAGGTAGTTCCAAAACAAAATATAGCCAGTTTTAAGTTTATAGCATTTAATTTTCAAACTACCGCCATTTTGTTTTGTATATACTTTTTTGCAGTGGTTTGCTACTTTTCCTACTTCTGTGAGGTAAACCCTATTATATAGCTCCTTTAAATGATGTACGTAGGTTCCCTGAATCTAAAATCTGTCTGTGTGTGTCTGGATTTGTACAGAGCCAAAGCGTACCGCGTGTGTCCGATTTAAATGACATTTGGTATGTAGTGTGGTATGTATATATTCACCGTATCTCCAGGATTTTTGAATCTTTTTGAATTTTGTATTTTTAAGCGTACTTAAAAACCTAGAAAAACCCTTTAAAACATGAAAAATCCAAATTTCTCAAACAATCCCCAACTATTTTGATTAAAATATATTAGTTCATAATGCTTAGAGTACTAAATACTATGCCACCACCGGAATGCGAGTAAAAATGACGGTTCAGTTATTAGCTTTTAAATGCCAAATTTATATATTTTTAAGTTGTTTTTTCAGTAATTTTAATTATTTGTCTACGAATAACGATTCCAGAGAAAAGCTTAATTTACTGTCCATGATTAACGTAGTTATTTGAGAGCGTCCAATGTTATTCTTATAGAGAATATTAAAAAATAACTTTTCCCTTATTTCCTAACCCTTTTCCATGAAACCTGGTATGAAGTTAGGTCACATCTCCCAAAAAGCCACTTAAAATAGCTTTTTATTACTGGAGGGGGCATGGAATTCCAACAATGAATTTAACATTGTTTCTCTTGTTGTTATTGAAATTGGATATTTTTTAGAAGCAATAAATTATTACATGATATTTAGGTAAACTTTAAAGTCTATGATAGTTTTATAAACTATCACTATAACAGATTGACGATTTACCTTTACTTAAGAGAGAAAGTACGTGTCAGTCCACTGATACCTTTTATTATTTTTTTTGTTTCTCCTAAACGTGCCACCCCTTTGAACAGATGATGAGCGTCCATATTTTGTGAAACTAGAAAATAAACCATGATTTTTGTTCGGAAACATGCTATAGCTACAACCAATAGTTACCAACCAATAGTTTCACCTGATAGTCAGACGTATTTTAAACAATTTAATAACTGCAGAAGAAATAGCTCACACTGCTAATATGACTCAGTATTTTGAAACCCTGTAAACATAAATCATAAAATTAAAATAAATCTAAATACAAATTGAGAAAGACATTGTTGTACAGTTAGTTATCGTATATTCATTTTAATTTACTAATTCATATGTTGTACAATGTATAGCAGTCTGGAATGATTCATATACTATAAGTACAAATGTCCGCATTAGGAAATAGTATATTTAACAACCCAGAGCAGCTTTCTTACTTTCTTTGTCTGTTGCCGTAGTCCCTACCAGATTATTGCAGCAAGACATGCTAGCCACGCATTCAGCTCCGTCGTCGTTTCTGTTATTCCAAAGAGGAAAATATGGTTTCACTTATTGTAATAACAAAATTACATCAGTTTCCGGTTTGTTTTTTCCTTATTTTTTGGAAGGAGAAAAATATTTTGACTTATTGTAATAACGGCATTACACTGGTTTTCGGTTTGTGTTAATTTTGACAAATGGTTATAGTTTTACATTATTTATGAACAACAAAGATGTGCAGTTTAATTTTATTTTGGTTGTGTAAAACAAGTATGGATTTAAGAATTTTGTACATTGCATGGTTGTTGGTGATTCCAGGTATTAGCTAAAATAGTCGGCCTACATAAATGGATAAAATTTAAGCAACACTTTTGTTTTAGATCGATCATAACTATTATCACAATGTAAGGAATTCTTACAAATAATGTCTTTGTTCATCAATTTACAATTTCACTGAAATATCAATAATTTGTTATTCAAAAACATTATCACGAGTACAGACTAAGAAATACTTCAAGGATTTCATATTATTTCTAAGAATCTCAGTGGAAGTTTATTCACAAAATTAAATAATAATCTTATTTTTTCAATTACGTCTACGATACATATATTATATAAATTACAGAATAACACAAGAATATGAACGAGTATTATTTTTCAAATAATAGCGTCTTGAAATGAGTGCAAGGGGTCACGGGTTCAAATCCCGGGATGTCCATTTGGGTTTGGACCGCTTTCCCAAAAAGCGTTTGTATACAATATCTCTCTGACTCGATTACAAAATACCTCCGGCGTAGAAACAAAAAAATCAACCATGCACATTAAAGAACTGGGATATAAACTTATTTTAACTCAAAGAAAAAATTCTATAACGATATGTAAATAGCAACTATGTGCAAGACTTGGGATCGCAATTACTTAAATAATATGTAAAGACTGACAACGACAACATTTTTACGAAGAAAAGTTATACGTATAAGAATGTAAAGATTCATGAACCATTTTACATCCAGAATAATAAGATAGAAGTTGTTAACAGGTTCAGCATGTAAAGCTAACACAAAGAGACACTGTTGGATGTTGGCAATATGCTAAGATTAATAGATGGTTCTATGCCGGCCGAGGTTATTAGTCAACTTCAAGTTATCAAGAGTCAATTCATTTCCTGTGTTAGGTTGGCCGCATTGCGGTGAAATGTCGCTCTTTCTATCGGAGACTAATGATTTCTGTTTGACACAGAGCGATACTTAATGCATCGTTGTGTGGCTGAATTTAAATTAAATTATATAATGCAAATTTTATTACCATCGTCGAAAAATCCATTTGTTGATTTTTATGTTTCCTTTCCTTATCTAAGTCACGAACCATATGTAACTTAAAAAAATTATAAGTAACAGTAGCATTCCTCCAAACATTTTAAAATACAGTTCTACGTAAAATTTAAAACTATAATGTTTGTTAAAATAAATTGCAGCTACAATGTATTTCTAATGAAAACAAATCAAGCTAAAGGGATATATTAAAGTATATCTTAAAACTTTACCCCTTTTCCTATAATTTGCCTACCCACTTAGCCATTGCCACTTGAGCCATCACAAAGCTAGGGGACCATATTTAACAATTTTGATCTTAGTATTCCAAACATTTACAATATTTTTTAGATGATGTCTCTTCTTCAACTCTAAAAACTCTTTTTTGAACCTTCAGTCTGTTATTTAATTAATTAAAAAGACTTAAGATTATGGAGCAAGTCTTGACACAAAACCTTTTACAATGAAAACGAAAAAATAAACTGGTGATTCATAGACAAAACAAAATAGTCTAGTACCCTAGATACCAGAGCGACCTCCCCTCCCCTCATTACCTCCCTAGAGATGTCTGTAGTTAGGTGATTGACATGCCCAATCGATACATATAATGTATACAAATGTATGTACATATGTATACATATAATCGATACACAGGGTAATGTAGAAAACGCCGCATGTTAAGTACTATAACACGTCATGTTTGAGGCAAAAACCAAAAAAGGTTTATCATGTTTAGTTCTGTGTCTCTGTAAAATGTCTCTTTTGTATCACGTTTTGTGACAAAACCTGTTTCATCTTTTCAAGGCTAAATATTGCTTGAGTGAAGACTTGATAATTTATTTATTGAACAATTTATTATTATTGATAAAATTACTATTCCGGTACCTCATTTGTGTCTAACAGATTTTTATTTCTTAATGGTATACTTTATACTTTTAACTGAAATGGCGACCTACCCAGGTAGGTATTTTAAGCCAAGTGTGAATGAGGAATGAATGTAGGATGGTTGTGGATAGGATGATTATATATTAAGTTAAACTAAAACTGTCCCCCTAAGTAGTTTTGTCAACTCAGACAGAACACATGAATGACACATGAAAAAACATGAATGAAGCTATGAGAAACCGTACGATCACAAATACTCATATGTTTCATTAAGTATTAATATACAATAGTAGTTTTCATTACTAGTCTCGAAAGTGACTTATTGCGGGAGACATGTTGTAGCGAGAATAACCTATTTCTTAGCACATTTTACGTTTTGAAAGTCTTACTCTCATGTGTAGAGTAATGAAAATATTATTACAGATTGATTTGAGTCAATAGTTATCGGCACTGTTATCAATCACTTTCTAAAAATGAAAACCAATAACTCATTACTACCACAACCTAACACCCGAAAAATCAGTATACAATTTAAATAAGTTACACATTCTATTTTCAACATTTTCTACTCATGTTAGTTTTATCTACAATATCGCAAGGTTTTGATTATGTGATATTTGTAGAATATGTTTCTCTGAATTGATATAATAACTGTGATATGTCTAAGTTCTGGTTAGGGGGCTGTTATCAGATTTGTGAATTTAAATTATCTAATCTAATCTAACTGTAATTAATATTTTCCGGTCGAAGATTCTCTTTATGTCAGTATATTCATACGATTTCATACTCTATGCTGGATTTTGTTGGAAGAGCAATAAGACTATGTCAGTCCACATCCTCCAATAATCCAACGTTATGGGTAACACGTAGCCTATCCATCCAAACATCGATTCTTTGAGTGATCTAGTTCATGGTCCAAGACTTAGGTACAGCCATGTCTATGTTTCTAGGTGCTATTTACTTTAGCACAGGTATGAACAGTTTCATTCATATAGTACGTGACCAAAATTTAGCTCATCATATACGTATTAGAAAAAATTTTATACTATGTTACACTCCACATGATCAATCAAATTTTTTTCATTTACAAGATTTCAAGATTCAATATTCATGTTTCAATATTCAAAATTTAAGATTTATTTAATTTGCAAGCGCCGTCGATTTACATAACAGTACTGCATCTTTCTAGCTTATTTGAGAGAAAATAACAAATAAATTATACATTCTAGAAAAAAACATTGCAGTCCTTTAGTTTGTTAAAAAGTTATTATTTAACCACAGAACATTTTTTTCTTTGTAAACTGTACCTTTCAAAAAATAAATTATTAACATAATACTACTAGCAAACAATAACATTGGATGGAGAAAATTATAATACTGATTTAGGTGAAAAAATCAGCCATAAGAAAAAAGCTGCCTCGTTATCGATAAAACTTTCACACATACAAACACACACACACACACACACACACACACACACACACACACACACACACACACACACACACACACACACACACACACACACACACACACACACGCACACACACACACACACACATGTATATATATATATATATGTATAGAAAATCATATGTAGAAAATTTGCTGTGTGACTTATGTTTGAAATTAGACTAATCTTTTGAGTGAGTAGTGTTCTCTTGTGTGGACTAATGTCCACACTATTGAATACTACGTTAATCCACAAAGGCAATCCTCATAACTAGACTAATTCGTAATTCAGAGGCCATGGTTCGGATTCCACGTTAAACTGTACGTAGTACTTTAGTTGCCATCAACTGTTGGGCCATTAATTAATAGTCCTGTCTAAGAAACATGTCAGCCAAGCCAGTAACAATATTACAAGATCACACCACAATCATCCTACACTCGTTTCTCATTCATACTTGGCTTAAAAATACCTACCTGAGTAGGTTGACATTTTAATAATCTAATCTAATGTACGTGAAATTATAGTAATACTTTGGTTCAAAATAGTGGGGTGGTGAAAATGATATCTGTGATCGGAGAGAGAGTCAGAGATCACCAGATCTGCATATTATTGAGGTACCAGGGTCGTGACATGACTTGGGTTTATCAAATGGATAAGTCTCTATATTGATTCAGGTCCCTGACGACGATGGAGTGGCTTGTGACGAGTTAATATGTCTTGACTCGTGCACGAAGATGCGTCCCAATGTCGAAGAGAAAATGTCCTTTTGTTATTTGGGTACTAAACCTCATTAGATAAATGGTCAAAATACAAATAGTTAAGAAATAAATAAATGTAATACAGTATCATAATTTGTTAGCAATGTCGCCTTAACAGGCTGAGCAATTCGCAATATTCTATACAATCTAATATGTCTATTACTTACGTCATATTTCCTGGATCTTCATTTTAGTTTTTAGTATTTTACTGACATTTTAAAAATTCTTCCTATGTACCGCTCTAAACCCTTTATTAATATTACGATAAATTTTTTTCTATAAATATATGTTTTAATGTAATTTTGAGCCAAACGATAATAATTCCATTTTAAACTAAGCAATCTTACTGTTTGTTTCTATGTGAGTAGGGCACATTCTAAAATTGTTTTGTTTTGAAAGGAAAGATGTACTATATTTTAAAAAAAGGAAAAAAGGACCATTATCTTATAAGACAATATATGGTCTTTCAAACCTAGAATTTCCTTGCTCATTACTTCCTTGCACCATATTAAGCAGGAAATATCAATACAACGCACGGTGGGTAGCATGAGTGTTCCTCATTCTTTATAAAATTGTTCTCAATTCGCACTGCAATACTAACATAAACAATTTATACATTTTTAAAACCATTACTAAATTTATAATATTTAAAATACTAACTTAAAAATATTTCTTTCCATGTTTTGCGTATATAGACACATCAAAGTGATTATTAAATAAGTCAGGATGAAAACAGAATTTTGTTAACTCTGGAGCATCAGCAACTCCATTTATACTCCAAGATCCAGTTATTCAGTAAGTCATCATAAGTTAGTTAGTTTACGCCAGCAAAGATTATAACTTTCAGTAATTTATTTAAATTATTATATGCCCTTCTGTAGTATACAGTTAAGGATTTATAAGTAATGGACCATAGTTGAGCACCAATGATGAATAATACTAACCATAGATTCCGCTTCAGGTTACATAGAAATATAATTAAAGTATGAAATTAGTACAGTATTTACAGTTCCAGACAATTAAACTATTCGTGCGTTTACTTTTTCACTAAAATTAAAGGTTAAAATACCTGTAGTACTGTCAGTATTCTTCAATTATCATGGTGCTGACGACCAATGGTTTCGGACTTAAAGTCAATTATCAAGTCAAAGTACCAATAGTAAATAATATAATTTATCCTCAACACTGACGTAGTGATGAGTCGTCTTCAAATCACTTACACACACGGAAACATCGACACATGAAATATATTTAATTTGGCTAAATTATAAACTTCTAAGCTAGTGAACATATTGAAACAGAATGTCGTTTTTTTATTTTGTTTTTTTGGGGGGGGGGGGGGGGGGGGTTTTTTTTTTTTTTTATCAACTATGTCTTTGTTTCTTGGTTCGTAATTGTGCCATTTGTGTGAATCTTTTTAAAGCATTGGTGGTAGTGTGTTTTTTTTTTTTTTTTTTTTTTTTTTTTCTTTGCTGGGGGGGGGGGGGGGGGGCAGAGTAAACTTGCAGTGTGTGGGGAGACGGTTTTTTTTTTTTGTCGTTGGGGGGGATGTGTGTTTGGTGTTCCGTTTTTTTTACAAAGGGATGTGGACACTAATAAAACTGACATATATAAATTAAATGCAACGATTACCCCAGTTACATCAGTCAAACTGCACGATCGTTCAAACAGAGGTTTAAAGAACACCGGCCTAGAAAATCCTCCAAGTTGGCTTATGCCAATCATTTAATAAATAACAACCATAATTACACCAACATTAACACGAATCTAGAAATATTACACTATTGCAGGAAAGGTAAACATATGAATACAATCAAAGAATTCGAAATATATAGTTTATCCAAAAACAATCCTTCTGATTTACTCAATAACAAATTATCCTTTGAATCCAACTTAATTTATAAAACAGTTTTAGGATTAACAGAATGCAGAGGCAGTTTAAGGTAAATAAAGTGAAAGTATTATAATTTTCAGTATTATTTCTAACTATATTATCATGATTAGGAATAGGCTGTTACGTCATGGTGATACGTTCGACTTGCTCGACCAGTCATGACTCACTGTTCGCCGGCTTTGCCACGCTATCGTCCTAAATTTATAATTTGGCCAAATTAAATGTATTTTATGTGTCTATGTTTCCGTGTGTGTAGGTGTTGTGAAGACGACTCATCACTAAGTCAGTGTTGAGGATAAATTATATTATTTACTATTGGTATTTTGACTTGATAATGGACTTTTAAGTCCGAAACCATTGGTCGACAGCACCATAATAATTGAAGATCACCGACAGTACTACAGGTATTTTAACCTTTAATTTTTGTGAAATCAGTAATCTGGAGGCTACAATGATCAAATTACTTTTTCAGTTCGTTGTGCCAGTCTAAAGTTGATTATATTGTACAGCCATTGAATAACAAGGAAACTACAAATCTTAAACACAAAACCAGAAGTAAGTTAAATAGCCCAAGTGAAAAATACTTGTTACAAAACACCAGCATGGTACTACAGGTACAATAAAACTAGAAAAATATCCGAAAATACTGTATACATAGGACTGGGAATACACAAAACCTCACGACAATCTTTGTTTATTTAATGTTATCAAGTGTGGAAAGTTATTGTTGACAAATGCACCACCCAACCACAATAAATTGATAGGACAATAAAACGGTCAAATTTAGATAGCCTAGTGTTTTCTTTATACAATTTTCTGTATATTTACCGCCTATCATGATTTACTACATCATTAAGAGGGAAAAATTAACGTTAAAATTATTGTAACTAAAATCTAATGCTAAAAAGTGAAAATAATAATTTATAATTATAAAATTAACAAACTATTTGAAAAAGGGGGATATAAAACAAAGGGGTCATATGAGAGTAGTATAAAATTTAACTGCGATATAATCAACTGTATTAGTTCATGAATAATCAGATATAACAATGGGTTTGCTGTAGAACATATCTGAAACTATTGTGTTCCAACTCAGAATGTTTAATAATATTGCACAGTTGTAGCTAACGGCCGCTCAGTCGCAAACTAATCGTTCTTTTCCTTTTCAGTTAGTTGCACAGTCAAGAAATATCAAGTAAGATTAACTGGTTAAGGTTAACTAAGATTACTAGATTAACTAAGGTTAATTTATGACGTAGGATTTCTCTTTCAACCTCAATCATTTTTTATTTCTTACTACTTTTTACATTCTCCCCTTATATATATAGATATACTATGTATGGAGAAAGTATTGTTTTCGTCAACATTTTCGAATTTGAGTTGAGAGTGGATAGATCCGTTTTGGGGTCCCCTGAATCTAAAATTTGTTTTCCGACGTGTCTGTCTGGATTTGTACACAGACAAAGCCTACCGCGTGTGTCCAATTTAGATGACATTTTGGTATGTAGTGTGTATATATTCATCGTATCTCCAGGATTGTTTTCAATTTTTTAAATTTTGTATTTTAAGGGTACTTAAAAACCTAAAAAAACCCTTAAAAATGTGAAAATTCAAATTTCTCAAAAAGCTCCAACTATTATATATTTAGTTGGATTAAAATATATTAGTTCATAATGCTTAGAGTACTAAATAATATACCACCACCGGCAAGTAAAAATGACGGTTCAGTTATGAGCTTTTAAATGCCAAATATATATTTTTGAAGTAATTTTTTTCAGTAATTTGAATTATTCGTCTAAGAATAACGATTCCAGAGAAAAGCTAAATTTACTGTCCATGATTAACGCAGTTCTCTGTGAGCACCCAAATTCTTATGGAGAATATTAAAAACAATTTCCTTATTTCCTAACCCTTTTCCATTAAACTTGTTATGCAGTTAGGTCACATCACCCAAAAAGCCACTCAAAATAGCTTTTTATTACTGGAGGGGGCATGAAATTCCAACAATGAATTTAACATTGTTTCTCTTGTTGTTGTTTTCAGAATTTGAATGATTATTTTTTATTTATTCTTATTATTTTATTATTTTTTGGTTTCTCCTAAACGTGCTACCCCTTTGAACAGATGATGAGCGTCCATGTTTTGTAGTACTAGAAACTAAACCATGATTCGTGTTCGGAGCCTGGTATAGCTACAACCAACCTTTCACCTGTTTGTTACAAGTATTTTAAACAATTTAATCAGTAATTCAGAGGATTACTGCTAAAAGAATTGCTTACACAGCTAATATGACTTGTTTTGAAACCCTGATAACATAAATCGTAATATTAAAATAAAATAAATATACATGGAGAAAATATTGTTTTCGTCAAAATTTTCGAATTTGAGTTGAGAGTGGATATATCCGTTTTAGGGTCCCCTGAATCCAAAAAAGTGGGTTTCGACATGATGTCTGTCTGTCAGTGTGTCTGTCTGTCTGAGTGTGTGTTTGTGTGTCTGGATGTGTTTAGAGCCACAGCCTACCCTGTTGGTCCGATTTTTTACATGAAATTTGGCATGTATGTATATTCACTGTATCACCAGGTGTTTTTTTTAAATTTTTTGGAATTTTTGATTTTTAAGAGCAGTTAACCTCTAAATCCCTTAAGCACGTGAAAAATCGAAATTTTTCACAAACGGCTCTAACGAATTTGATTAAAATTCAATATTTCATAGTGCACAGAGTACTAAATAATTTTTCACCATCTGCATGTCTGTAAAATGACGATTCAAAAGTTATGGGCTTTTAAATGTAAAAAACCAATCTTTTAAATTTTCAGCGAAAACAATAAAAGTAAAGTATAATTTGACTAGCACCATTAAATATAGCCTTAAAAACTAAACAAATTAGTATTTTGAATTATTTGTCTACGACTAACGGTTCCAGATAAAAGTAAAATTTAGTAACGTAATAAAGTAAAATGTCCATGATAAACGCAGTACGTTATCTGAAAGCGCCCAATGTTATTCTTATAGGGAATATTAAAAAATCAATTTCCTCCTTATTTTCCAATCATTTTCCATTAAACTTGGTAAGAAGCGTAAGGTCGAAGGTCAAAATCAGCCAACAAAACCAACTCCAAAAAGCTTGGTATTATCGGGGAAGGGGGTTTCTCCCCATTCAATTTGAACAATTAATTTAACTTTGTCTCTCTTGTTTTTATTTTCAGAAATTGGATGCTTATTTTTTGAAACAATAAATTATTAAATGATATTTAGATAAACTTTAAAGAACATGATAGTTTTATTACAGCTTGTGTTTTTTTTAATTTACTTAAGGGAGAAAGAATATGTCAGTTCACTGATACCGTTTATGTAAAATTAATAACATCGGTTATGTTCATAAAAATACTTCAGTAACATATACCTTGTTGAATGCACCCCTTAAATTATTTATTCAATTTTTTTTATTTATTGTTAAAAAATAATATACCTCTATGGCATTTGTTGTTTAAAAGAATTAAAATGTTCTTTGAATTTAAATCAATTGATATGTACATATACATGTAAATCCTAAATAAATACATTAAAGTTTGTTGTATATTGCATACGATTACAGTATTTGCTACAGAAAGTGTTTTATAAATTAAATAATGAATACATTAATATACAAACTGTTCAACTTTTATTTGTCAAGCACTGTGAGTGTATTTAAAGTGAATATGAGTAAGCGTGAGAGAGGGTCAAATATATTTACTGATTTGTTGTTCAGGATCTTTAATTAACAACTAGGCAACAGAGTTAACTGAGTGGAGAATCGAACTAACACGCAATTAATTGTGTAAAGGTTTTGCTCAAAATCGAAACCCGTTTGATCTAATGTCTTTTAAAAGTCAGGAATATTTAAAATATGTAATCATAGGAAATACTACTGTCTTAATATGTAAAAATCTTCTTTACGTGTGTTTGTAATTGAACTTATAAACGGCTGGTCTGATTCTTATGATTTGTTTTGTGTATATTCAAGGGAGTTTGAGAATGGTTTAGATTCACAATTTGTGCAAGTCCGTCCAAAAGGATCCGCCCCAGAGGGTATAAAGGGTGCAGTACCAAGTTTTATAAATCTACTGTTTATAAAATTAACAGCTGTTATTGTGTGAAAGTTTCTTTAAACTGCCACTTGTACAAATGTATACAATTAGCGATACGCTTTACTATCTACTGCCTTCTGTATCATTCATTAATGTAAAATATAAAGTATGTACTGTATAAAATTAATAGTTTTATTCACCCCGTTAATATTTTACACTTTTCGAGGATTATGTACGAGTATTATTGACTAAAAACCAGGTGTTTATATGCTGACGACAAAAGATAATTAGAATGTTTATACATATTACGTTAATTATAATAACAAGTTTTTGTATATTTTGTATATCCTTTCGCAATCTGAAATATATAAAGGGTAAAAGGTGATACCGAAATTAACGAATATTGATTTTGTAAGCGTGTGTATGTGTTTGTATTTTTCGTGTGTGCGTACGAGTGTGTGTATCAGGTTATAAAATGATCAATGGTACCCTGGTGTAAGATTATATTAAGTCCGTCTTGATTTTTCGTGTATGTTTAATGTTTCAATGATTCAAGTCCCACATGAATACATGTATTTCTTATACATAATTTGTTTTTAAATACCAGAATAGGCCACCATTTCATTACCGTTTATTTCATATTTGACCACCATTTCAAATTTGTCAGCGAATCTGAACTTTTTTAATATGCTTTTACAACACTCTGTTGACTGTTTTGTACATCGCAGCAACGGGCGAAGAGTAAAGCAAGTATTATATAATATCTCATAGCAGAAAAAAACAAAAGGGTAAAATGGAAAACTCTTTCGAAAGCAGTTTAGATTACTCATTTAAATTTCAGCAAGCGGAATCGCTATTCCATAACAGTCGTTTCAAATATGAATTGTTGACAGTTTTATTTTCTCCCCTTACTCGTAGTATATGGAGAAAGTATTGTTATCGACAAAATTTTCGAATTTGAGTTTAGGGCTGATATATCTGTTTTGAGGTCTCCTGAATCCAAAAAAGTGGGTTTCGACGCGATGTCTGTCCGTCCGCGTGTCTGTGTGTGTGTGTGTGTGTGTGTGTGTGTGTGTGTGTGTGTGTGTGTGTGTGTGTGTGTGTGTGTGTGTGTGTGTGTGTCTGTGTGTGTGTGTTTGTGTGTGTGTGTGTGTGTGTGTGTGTCTTGATGTGTACAGTGCCACAGTCTACCCCTTTGGTCCGATTTAGATGAAATTTGGTATGTATGTATATATTTATGGTATCTCCATTTTTTTTTAATTTTTTTTAAGGGTAGTTTACCCCTAAAAAAATGACGGTTCAATAATGATGAGCTTTTAAATGTAAAAAAATAAAATTTTTAAATATTCAGCAATAACAATAAAAGTAAAGTATAACTTGACTGGCACCATTAAAACTAGCTTAAAAAACTAAACAAATTAGTGTTTTGAATTATTTGTACACGATACGGGTTTCAGAGTATCGTTAAATTTACATGATAAACGCAGTACTTTGTTTGAAAGCGCCCAATGTTATTCGTATGGAGAATACAAACAAATCATTTTCTTCCTTATTTTATAACCGTTTTCCATGAAACTTAGTATTAAGCGTAAGGTCAAATCACCCAACAAAATAACTCAAAAAAGCTTGGTATTACCGAGGGGGGGATTCCCCCCCATACAATTTGGACAATTAATTTAACTTTTCTCTCACGTTTTTATTTTCAGAAATGGGATGATTGTTTTTTAAACAATGAGTTATCAAACGATATTTAGATGAAGAACATGATAGTTTTATTATTTTATGTCAGTCCACTGATTCCGTTTATTTTTACATTACTTCGTTTAAAAAAAATGTATTTAAATATTTACGTAAATTATATAATAAAACTATAATATAATACAAAATAGTATTAAGAAGAGTCCACCACTGAATTTTTAAGCTAAAGAGAGTATAAAACACATACTCACCGATTCTTTTGTTTCACTAAAAGTAAATTTTTACGTTTTTAACACTTAAGCTATTTACAGAAATGTATTACTATTTACAAAAAATTACAAAAATACTGCATTAAAGTACCATTATTATATTCACAGTTTTAACATTTTATTATATATTTGATTGTAAAGCTACTCACATAACAAAGTAGTCATGCTATGCCGGCGGCATGGAGCTGGTATCGCAGCACGAGGCACATGACGGGAGAGAGATGCGACTGAAGCAGGTTTGGTGCAGTTGTGCTGCAGACCGCCCCCCAAACCATCCCTTAACCCCCCCTTCATCCCCCACACGGCTCATTCATGCCGCAACCCCCACGTGACCACACGTGACAAACACATCAGGACAGGAAAAATGAAAAGGAATTTTGAGAAATAAACGGTATCAGTGGACTGACACATACTTCCTCCCTTAAGTAAACTTATAGAAAAAAATCTGTAATAAAACTAGCATTATCTGAATATCATTTTTAATAATTTATCGTTTCAAAAATAATCATCCCATTTCTGAAAATCAAAATGAGGGATAAAGTTAAATTAATGTTGGAATTGTATAAGGGGAACCCGCCACAAGTAGTGCAAAGCTTTTTTGAGCTGGTTTTGTTCGGTGATTTGACCGTACGCATGCCAAGGTTCATGAAAAACGGTTGGAAAATAAGGAAGAAATTGATTTTTTTATATTCTTCATAAGAATAACATAGGGCGGTTTCAGACAAAGTACTAAATTTATCATAGACAGTAAATTTAACTTTTATCTGAAACCGTTAGTCGTAGACAAATAATTCAACATACTAATTTGTTTAGTTTTTTTAAGCTAGTTTTAATGGCGCCAGTCAAGTTATACTTTACTTTTATTTTTTTCGCTGAAAATTTAAAAGCTTGATTTTTTTACATTTATAAGCCCATATCTTTTGAACCGTCATTTTTACAGACAAGCAGATGGTGTCAAGTTATTTAGTACTCTGTGCACTATAAACTATCAAATTTTAATCAAAATCGTTAGAGCCGTTTGCGAGAAATTTGGATTTTTCACGTTTTTAGGAGTAAACTCCCCTAAAAATAAAAAAATAAAAAAATGAAATAAGAAAGCCTGGTGATACGGTGAATATATATATATATATATATATATATATATATATATATATATATATACATTCATACATACATATATATATACATACATGCCAAATTTCATTTAAATTGGACCATTTGGGTAGGCTGTCGCTCTGTACTTATCCAGACACACACACCCACACACACACACAAACACACACACACACACACACAAACACAGACAGGCACACGCTCGGAGAGACATCACGTCGAAACCCATTTTTTTGGATTCAGGGGACCTTAAAACGGATATATTAACTCTCAACTCAAATTCGAAAATTTTGACAAAAACGTTAGTTTTCTCTGTATAAGGGAGAAAGTAAAAAGGTTCTGTCAAACGGGTTTACTCAACACCATCAGGGGCTACATAACTAAATTTTCAAAAAGAGATTAAACACTTAAAATAATACTAAATAGTATGTGTCATGATAAGTTAAAAGTATTTTTTTCTTGTTGTTATCAACACTGGAGATCACCCACCGACAATAAATAATTTGTAACAATTCCCGCCATTTTTTTTTATTGTTTGTGACGTAGAAATCAGTTGATCAAAATCAAGTATTTTCAAGTGTTCAAATGAACTTTATTTATTATTTCGCTCTGAATTCAGGAGAAATAAATATTTTTATCATGAATAATAATTTTGTAGATTAATTGATGGCTTGAACCAGCTTTAAATTAGCGTATATGAAAAAATATTTGCCAACTGTTTTCAGTAATTTTTTTACAAATTTTACTTTTTTTATAACATATAGAAAATTAACCAAAATTATGAGGTAAATTGACCCAAAATAG
The DNA here is from genome assembly GCA_023375725.1 of Nephotettix cincticeps. Classification (NCBI taxonomy): domain Eukaryota; kingdom Metazoa; phylum Arthropoda; class Insecta; order Hemiptera; family Cicadellidae; genus Nephotettix; species Nephotettix cincticeps. The sequence continues at coordinate 68,023,819 of CM041788.1, forward strand.
AGACGAAAATAATAATAATATATAAAAAAACTAAAATCTATCTGGACTTTTTCATTGTTGAGCTCTTTTCATATTTATTAAGTAATATTGGCTTTTCATTACAGTATTCTTTTAAATCTAGAAGATTCTTAAAAAGAGAAAAAATAGTGTAAAGTACTGTACCAATTGATTGGTGAATTTTGTTTTCATACTAATTTTGTATTATCTCAGAAAAGGCGTAATGAAATTACCTACGGTTTAGCCGTTGAGCCGTTCCTGAATACTTTTCACTATCCCTATACTGCACTTAACTTACTTTATTTAGCCAATCAGCTTTATTCACATCAGCTTTGTTTCAGCTTAATTTACTTTAATCTACCAAGAAAGCTGATTATTTATTTCTATTTATATTACTTTATAGGTTCAAGTTATGTAAACCTTAAACCATGTCTACCCGTTTAATGTAAAGAAAAGCATATAAAATTAAGTGCTTTTGTAATCAAAATAAAAAAATTGGAAAAACTTTGAATTAGGTGACTCTAAAAAGGACGATATCTAAACTCAAATTCAAAAATTTATACAAAAACAATACCTTCTCCATACACCTAGTATAAGGGGAGGAAGTAAAAACGACTCTAATTCTAAGATTAGTTCTACTAGTACTAGGCTAAATAATAATTTAGCCTAGTTTTTCATTATTTATGATTCTGGGATTTTACAGTAAAACGTATCATTTTCGGTTCTTAATTGATATTTTTCACAATAACATTTTTTTAGTTTCCCAGCACTAAGTAGTGCAAGGGACGGACTTACTTCTTGTATGTTGTGTAGTTAAATAATTCGAGAGTGTGAAAAGGAGAACGAGGCCTTATCGTCAGGTTTAGAGAGTCAAGTTCATGTGGCTGGGTTCGATATTATCTTAAATATTAACCTCATGCTGACGGTGATAGAGTATTCGGTACAGTATGGTCTCATGTACAGTGGACCTCTATAGCAGTAACAGAGTGTGGTACAGTCTGGTGTTGGCACTGTAGTCCCAGGTGAGTAAGATCCGTGTAACGTTCTGCACTTGCTGGAGTTTGTTACAACTACTTTCATGTTGTTTTAATTTATAATTTGTAACTAGATATATTTGTTTAAATTTATATTTTTATTTGTTGAATTTTGTAAACTGAACCATCCGAACCACTTAATACGAAAGAAATTGTAGAAAAAATTAAAATGGTTTTACAGAACAGGAGAACAATTAATTGAAACACAATTTGAGAATAAAATATAGTAATGATAATATATTCTTTATTCTGTTTGACAATGTATAAATTGAATAGAATACATCAGATTTACGAAACTAAAAAATAAGTTAAGTTAAGAACCTAAGATGATACACAATGAGTAAGTAATCAAAACAGTCAGAGGATAATGAAAATAATGAAAAACCGTCCCAGCATTGTCAAATATATATAGGGGAGTTGCATTTTATGGCCTAGCGATGCCCCAGATCTAGTCCCATCTGTGGTTCAAATACTCACCCACTGAGTAAAAAGCTTTTTATTCTGTTTTGTCATAGGCAGGCTCAGCTTAAGCTATGCAGCCTCGAAGTACACTATTTTTTATGGAATTCCCATCTAAATGTTGTGGCCATCCCGGGGATCAAACCCGTTAACAAAATTGAATCGTACCTCGTGTACAGGAAGTTTCAAAAATGAAAAGTTTACTAAATCTACTAATTTGTCTAATATACTCATTAAAAAAATACAAACCCTTGATTATTTAAATCCTATAAATATTATGACCGATGAATATAACCTTTGAAATAAAAATACATTAAAGGGAAGGTTTGGAAGCGCTCTTCTGATCTAGCAGCATCCTTGTCGATCCCGCCTTGTATATGTATGATAAATTGCCTTCCTCTCTCCTGCCAAAAGTTTGCCAGGAATGGCTCCAGCGACAACCAGGACGGCATGCCCGGATACTGTCCGATATGCAGAACACACCCGGAGCGCAGCTTGACGCTGAACCCGAGCAATTCGCAACCGGTAGATGTCCTTGGTGAGAGCGTCTGCCCACACCTCTGCCCCATAAAGGAGCACGGACTGGACTGCGGACATCAAGAGACGTCTTCTTCCCGACCGAGGACCCGCGACATTGGCCATCGGCAAAACCTACCTACAAAATATAAATACACAAAAGTGTTGAAAACCATTGTCTATTAAAAAAACTTACGTTTTTCGTAGTTTTTAATTTATTAAGTAGGTAAACTCATTAATTATTATATCTGGAATCATTAGATGACGTTACAGTAAAAAATATAGAATTAATGTAATCTGGTGTGTCACACGTAGCGGTAGGCCGGGTTAAAACACTATCGTTACAAACACCTCCTGCTACCTCAAGGTCACATCTCAAACCGAGGGTTGTCTCTTTAATTAATCGAAGCAAGGGGGCAGATTCTGAAGGTAGCTGGAAGCACTAAATCTATTACTAATCCAAACGGTAGGAAAAACAAAAATATCCGGTGTCAGGAACGTGAGACCGTGCGCGAGTAACGAAGGGTTAAAATTTACATTTTAAACTCTCCAAATAAAAACCAGTAAAACATTTATTTGTAAATTGTATTGATATAATATTTTTACTTTATTATCGACTATATATTGAGAGTAATCACCAAATTGGATTTTAGAACCATAAGAATTGTGATCTCCATTTCTACTCCCTCGATAGTTACCGAAATGGTTGTTTCATTTAAAAAGAATAGTTTTCTTACCACGAAAACATAAATGATAATAGTAAAAAACTGTCTTCTTTGAAGGTAACAATACAAACCACTTAATCCATTAACTTACAAAAACTTTATTTAACATCCCAACTATCTCTTCACGGCTTGGGTGAACTAATAGGCTATCGTCAACAATTCAAACAATGCTCTTACGATGCTAAAACCAAACCAAACATGTATTAGCTTATGAAAACTAGGAGCTTATTTTATTTGCTTTCTGGATTTGTAAATACAAAAATATGTCACGGTAATTAGCATTTAAAATGATAATAAGTGTTTTCCAGGAATTGTTTAGTCATTGTAACATATGATTGTTTTATATTTCCAAAAATAAATATTTACGTTATTTAGATTTTTACTGCGCACATTTTCCATCACAAGTAAAACAAAGTTTCACGACGTTCTGGAATCTGATCCCGTCCTCGCGTGAACTAATGCTTAATTAGTACATAATTAGCCTAATTAGTAATTAGTACGTGAACATAACACAATTAGTAAATAATCCGGACTAAGCTGGTGTTTAGTGTTTTTTGTTTATACAAACATATGTTTTTATTAAAATCAATTCAAAAATGTAAACAAACAATATGGATGAAAGGTTTTTATTTAATACATCAAACTATATCACAGTCATGTCTTTCATTTCAAGTTTTTTTTTAGTGTAAAATCATGTACAACCACGTAAGTCAACGACGTAAGTCATACACCGCAAGGTCCTCCACACATCCTAACAGCTGGTATAAAGCTAAAACAAAAGGCTTAAAGTAGCCAAAAAAACTCACAAACAAACAATTACGCACATAAGAAACATAACATGCCCACTTGTCACGAAGACTCAAAGACAACTGAATAGAAGTGGGAGTGTCCCCCGGAACCGGAACTAAAATGGCAGCGATAAAAACCACCAGTTGTTTTTGTTTTACTTAAAATCATGATGGAAAATGTCCGCAATAAAATAACATACAATCACCATCACCAATAATTAATTTCAAACAAAGAATAATTAATTTGAAATTGATTCAAGTAGAAATTATTAGTAGAAATCTATTTTTAAGAATCCAATCCCATTGAAATTATTGTAATTACGTACGTAAATATAAACTTAAATGATTAGGTAAAAAAGTAAAATCAAACTAAACTAACAAAATGAAAATGTGTAATTATATTGTACAATGGTAGTTGAAGAGTGAAAAGCATAACGCCAAGAGTGACATAGAGTTAGTTATTGGAGTGGAACTTGTTTAAATTAGAACAAGGACTTCCTATCCTCGAGACAAAAGCTGCAAGTGTTGCTAAGCTCATTATTACAGCCAGAATAAGAGAACTGGTACCTCTTTACAACGCACTCCTGTGCGAGACAATTCACGCGATTGTTCAGCTGGGTCGAGTGTTTTACTCTCCATGATGTAGGGACAAATTAAAGTCACAAAATTAAACAATTTTCGATGAAACTTTTTATCGTACTATTATTCTGATATTTATATTATTTAAAATTAAGATTATTTCACTCACCAGATGCCAAACTGACATTTTTCACCCGGAACTTTTCACGTTGCGATAAGCAACAACAATTTTGCTGCCTGCTTACTTTTTAAATACGATTAACAGAATAGTGAAAACACAGAACAAACTTAAAATTAAAATTTATAATTATAATAATTACATAACAATAAAATAATAATTATAATAATGTTTTATAGTTCATTGAGATTGTACGAATAAAGCTTGATCAAAGGTCAAGCCACCAAACTATATCAGAGTAAATTTATAAAAACAAGAATATTGTATTAATTTACGCATACGCAATAATAAACAGATGAGAAATGAGTAAGTAGGTTTGCTGCGACAGTGATAATAAAATTTAGATTTTTCAATATGCATTATTAGATCTTAACTGTATGAAGCTGTATACAATTTTTTCTGTCTGAAAGATTTGGAGCACACTTAACACAAGTATTTTTAAAAACTTTTTCTTTAAGTATCTTTCTTTTATTATTAAAAAAATACCTTTTGGGAGGTTTACAAAAAAATCTTAAAATTGAAAAAAGTAAAATTTTTGTATATCTCTTTGTTAAAGTATGCTCCAAAAACACATCTTTTAGACAAAAGAACCTCAAAGCTCAAAGAACCATGCGTGATAAATGTATGGTTCCTGAGAAAAATAAATTTCTCTAACATTAAGAAGTATAGGCGTCAGTGTCCCCTTCATTGTTAACATACCACTATAGAAGTATACAATTAAAGTTTTACTGCGTCACTAAAATGAACTGTTAATGGCGTAGATTTTAGCCACTTCTTTTTCCTCCATAGGGGATTCATGTAATTGTTTTTCCTTAAAGAGGATAGGAGCCTCTTCCCTGGAAACCATGAATTTAAAAAGTCGTTTTTGAACAATGCAAAATATTGATTTTTCTAAAGTAGCATAACCAAAATCGTTTTGACTTTTACACGCCCTTTTTCAAAAATGTCAGTTTGTTTTAGGGGAAATGGATTCACCCCCATAAGGTGAGAAAACAAGATAGCTCAAGTAGCAAATATTAGACATAAATAATAATTTCTCTGTAGACTTCAATTTTATATAGTAAACAGAGGAAGTAAAACTATACATAAGTTACAATTCACTGACCTCTTTTACTAAGTTTTACCTTTTTTGTGAAGTGTAACTAAATCTTTTACTAAGTGTGAGAATTCTAAAGCGCTAGAAAGGTAAAGTGTATTTAATTGCATTCTAATGATATTCACTTAAAGCTGTTAGTTGCTTTCCTAAATTTATTCCACGTAAAATAAAAATCGTGTGACACGTCATAATTCATCATTGTTAAATGATTAAAATGACACATTTTATCATAGTCATACTCCTCTGCGTCATCGAGTATGGTAATCATATTCATTAGTCATTTCATGAATACATTATCAACGATATATTATTGTATTAAAACTTGATTTAATTCTTCAAAAAGAAATTAGATTTTTCACAAACCTTTAGTTTAATAAAAATATCTAGATATTGCAGTAGAAAGTTTTAAATTTATAATTTAAATAAAATAATGCTAGACTTAGATGTTTATTACTTGTAGTTTATTATTTTGCTATAGCTGACCACAATACTTGACAGAGTGGTCAGTTTAGTTTCTCAATTGTTTGAATGTTGTAGGCCTATATGTTCTTTGCAATGGGAAACAAATTAATTCATTAATTTTCTTAGTTAATTGATTAGTTATTTATGCATTCAATGATTTATCATTTCAAAACAGACTTATGAACATTTTTAACGGAATTTCGTACCTGGAATTATTTTTTGGATAAAAAAATATACCTTATACGGAAATGTAAACCGCGATCGAAAAAATGACTATATAATATAAATTAAGTCTAATTTATGAAATAGCAAAATATAAAAAAAATTAAGTAACATATGGAAACGCAGCTAGACACAATGTAACATAGTATGTTACATCGCAGTGTAATAGGGCGAACAGCGGAAGAGCGTATTGTTGTTTTCATTCTTTTGTGATAGTATTTTATCTCTAGTGTCATAAATAACGACATACAATGCTGGGATTGCTGCGTAGTTCATATGTTCAATGATTAAGACATTTTTAAGTTAATATTTATAGTTGCGTTTCGAACAGACTAATACAAAGAAGTACTTCTAAGGTACGTACTTCTGATTGAATCTGGACGAATAAATATTTTTGATAGGATATAAAATGATTGGAGAATACTCTGGAATACTGGTAAAAATAAAATGTTTAGTCTAATAATATCGTAAAACATCAATACAATTAACACGAGAAGGTGGTTTTTTAAACGAAACTATTTATTTACAAACTCGACAGTTTTTAAGGGATGAGTTGTGAAAACAATATGTGTATTTTGTATAAAGGGGGTTTTTAATTTCTCTCCCTATATCAATGGTATAAGGAAAAAGTATTATTTTCATCAGAATACTTGAATTTGAGTTTCTGGTGGATTTATGCATTTTAGTGGCTCCTGAATCGAAGAAAGTTGTTTTAGAGTGATGTCTGTCTGTGTGTCTGCGTAAGCGTGAGGGGATGTGCAGAAGCCTATAGACGGGACTACTGGTCCGATTTTCATGAAGTTCATTATGTAGGTAGCAATCTACGTTATCTCGGATAGTTGAACGACTTCAACGGTTTTAGTGAAAATTATATGATTTATAGTAAATAAAGTATAAATAATGTGATAAACAAAATAACACCACAAGCATTTCTTAAAACAACAGGTTTAAAAGTTAAGGGTTTTTTTGGGAAACAAATTATTTTATTTTTCCACTAAATCAATTAAGGTAAAGTATGATTTCAAAATTTTCAAAAATATGCTCTAAGTAACTACTTCTAAAACGTTGAAAATTGTTTCAGATTTGAAAAAACTGGAATACATAATTAAAATATAACATATAAGTCAAAGTTTGAGCCAGATGTTAGTTATGGTACTGAAACGGCAACTTATCCCGGTATTTTAAGCCAAGTAATGAGAAATGATTGTATTGTTCTGTTATTGACTAAGGGTCACGTGTTCCTTAGACAGGACTGTTAAGTAATAGTCCAATAGTCAATGGCATATCTAAGGGACCTGCAGCCGAGTCCAAACCACTGCCTCTGAATTAGGAACTAGTTTAATTATGAGGATGGTATTTGGTAACTATGAGGGTGGACTTAGTATTGAAAAGTGTGGACGTTAAACCACACACGGGAATAACCCATCTACCGACCATTGCTCACAACTATTCACAATTCGTAACCTCCAAGTAGCTGGATTACAGGACACGCCAACTTCCCAGTCATGTTTTCTATGAAATGAAAATGAAATGAAAATTTATTCCCTCAATCCATTTACAGATCAGTACATGAAAGTTTTCTAACACATGTAACACATGTTTCATATGTAACACATATTTCTGTTTTGTAACACGTGTGTTAAGAAAATCTCGTTGGGTGGAGGGGTAGTTATAAATTGTAGCCTACTTTTGAGTTTTACCTTGAATATCTCCATTTAATTTTCTTGTCATATTGTAAACTGTAGAGATTTATAAAAACCAATGTAGTGCAGTGAGAAAACGTTGGCTCAAATCTCTCTGATGTGCGCTTGACACATGCAATCCCATGATAGAGTTTTTACATATTGTCTGTCAAAGAGTTAAAATTAGTTATCTATTAACTATCCCTATACTTAAGTTACAGATACGAGTGTGACATCTATACGAATATGGATTTCTTTCAACTTAAAAGAGTGATACGCTATGAAGCTATAAATAAATCCCCAAAACCGGTCACCACTAATTAATGGTTGAACAAACCGGTATTTCTTCAAACATTCTGGTCTTAGTTACATTATACCTAGATCAAGAAGGTGGCGTTGTGGATTGAATCGTGCTTGGGATTCTTATCAGGAAAATATTTATTAAATTATCAAAATAAGTGGGTTACTAAACTGATGGAATTTACAAGAACCTTAAACCATTTCTAGTGGACAATATTTATGAATAAATTGAAAAATACAAACTCAAACGGTAATTATATAGGGAAAATAATTTCTATTTCAGTTCTATTTAAAATTATTCGATGTACTTTATCTTCTAAAAGTGCAATGTCAAACATATGTACAGAATCTACGTGGTGCCTAGAGTAATTTTATCCTAGTAATGGTCATCTGTAATATTAAGGGGACAGGAAAGTGTGTGATTAGGAAGTGAACATATAATATTGTTTGCGAAACATTAGTAAATTATATTGTCGAGAACTGTTAAAATTCTTTAAACTTAAAATAAACTTATAGACCTTATATTTGTATATTATAAATTAGATCTAAGAGTCATGCAAAAAGCTTTTTTGTAATAATATTTTTTAAAGAAATCTCAAGACAGGAAGGCAAAATAAAACAAATTTAGTGTTAAACCTGACAGCACCATACCCATTACCCTGAAAAAAAACTAGCGGCAATATGCGTGCTACTCTCAGTTTGCATCTGGTATTTTAAGGCACTGTGTTATTCTTCACTCCAGAAATTAAACCTCAAGAGATATTGTTTGTAAAACTTTATATTGATTTGCTACAAAGATAATTTGACGTATAAACAACTTTGTTTGGACAAATATTCATCTCCAGCATAACATTATTAACCGAACTCCTGTGTTTAATCTCCTCGAACGATAGGTACTCAAGGGGATTCGAAAAAAGTAAATCCTGAACAGACGGGTACTGTTGTCCGTTCGGCGAGGAAGACAAGAACTGGTGGCATCCTGCTGGAACTTGGTAGTGGAACCAAGGACAAGACGGCCTTTGAAGACGCGGTCAGATCCGCGGTAGGAGAGGATGTGGTGGTGCGGAACTTGGAGCACCGTATGCCCAACGAGGTTCGAGATCTGGACTGCTTCACCACTGCGGAAGAGGTCACCGAGGCCTTGAAACCATTAGGGGATTTGGCCCAGGGCACTAAAGTGTGTGTTGTAGTAGAGAACGGGCGGGGACAGAAGCTCGCCGTTGTTGAGCTGGGGTGTCATGGCGTTACAGACCTGCTTCGGCGTGAGAGGCTAAAGGTTGGGTGGGTGATCGGTCGGGTCCGACTATGCACTATGGTGGTCAGGTGTTTCAGGTGCTTAGGGTATGGCAATCACCAGGCTTCTTGTTCTGGACCTGATCGCAGGGCGGCCGGCTTGTGCATCAACTGTGGGGAGAGTGGTCACGTAAAGGCCACCTGCACTGCTCCATCTAGGTGTTTCCTCTGCCAGGAACGGAATTTTCAGTCTCTGAGTCACGTTTCTGGTACCAGAAACGGTCGGGTCTTTCGAGAGGAGCTGGAAAAATCCCGTAAGAGGCCATAGAAAAAAATGAAAATTTTAAAGGGAACTTCCATAGGAGCATCCTGGTAAACGACCTCCTATCCCAACACTCGAGAGAGTGGAAAGTGGACTTACTCATTATTTCTGATCAGTACTGCGACAGAGATGGTTCTGGTTGGTTTCGGGACGCCCTAGGTACGGTGGCCATCTGAATTCCAGATCCCCGTAACTTTCATGTTCTTGACAGCGGGGCCGGTCGAGGTTTTGTTTGGGTGAAGAGTGGGGGCTTCACTGTTGTGAGCGTCTACCTGACTCCGAACGACCCTATGCTGGCATTTCAGGCAAAGCTGGATGCCCTGGAAGACCTTCTGGTGAGCGCTGGTGGCAAGTTCATTTTTGCTGGTAATTTTAACGCCAGGGCCGTCGAGTGGGGTATGCCAGAAACCGACACCAGAGGCAGAAAAGTCCTTGAGCTCGCCTCCAGAACCGGACTTCATGTTGCCAATGTTGGTTCCACTTCCACTTTTAGGAGGCCAGGGTACAGAGAAACAATCCCTGGTATTACCTTCGTTTCGGAGGCTTTTCTCGCGTCGATATCTGGCTGGAGAGTCGTCGAAGATTTCACGGGCAGCATATCCTCTTTGATGTGAACTCAGGCCGTCATCCCGCCATTCCCGAGCGACCCAGCCGTCCAGTGAGATGGAATGTCGCCAAACTCAATGCTGCTGCTGCAGCTGCAAGAATCAATGAGGGGAAATATGACGTGCTACTGCTCGATTTTCAGGTTGAGGAATTGGCTGAGGCAACCATGCGTCTCATTCACCGTGCCTGTGATTCTTCCATTCCTAGGAAGAACACCTCTCGTTCGGCACGACAGCCTGTGTATTGGTGGACGAACGAGATCGCGACGTTGAGAAGAGCGTGTCTCCACTGCAGACGGAGGTTGGTCAGAGCCAGGAGGAGAGGCTTCGATGCTGCTGCTCCAGCTACTCTGGAATTCCGGGAGGCAAGAATTACCCTTAAGAGAACTACCGAAGTGGGAAGAATTGAGGAGGGACGTTAAGCTTGATCCCTGGGGCCTCGGGTACAGACTCGTTTTGCGTAAGCTTTGTGCCAAAACAGCGTGCCCTGTCTTCGACCCACCAACGATGGAAAACATCGTTAATTCCCTCTTTTCCGATCACCCCTGCAGAGCGGTTGAGGAGTATGCGGAGGCGATTCCGGAAGTTCCTTTGTTCACGGAAGCGGAGTTGTGCGTGGCGGTCAAATCAATGCGTGTTGGCAGTGCTCCTGGTCCGGGTGGTGTTCCGACTGAGGTGCTCAGGGTTGTTGCTAGTACCTGCCCTTCTCTTCTTTTGAACATGTACAATCGTTGTCTTCGCGAGGGAGTTTTCTGTCGCAGATGGAAGCTCCAACGCCTGACATTGATTAGCAAGGGCAAGGGGCTATCACCAAGCACTCCCTTGGCATTTCGACCCTTGTGTATGTTGGACACAGCCAAAAAAACTTCTTGAAAGACTGATAAAGCCCCTTCTGTTGTCTGCGGTCGATGCTGCCGGTGGGCTGTCAGACAGGCAGCACGGATTCAGGAGAGGTCGTTCTACCATCGGAGCAATTCAGTAGGTGCTGCCAGAAACGCTCGGCGAGGAAATCATTACTCCCGCTGTATTACGTTGCTCGTCACCTTAGACGTGAGAAACGCGTTCAACAGTGCAAGCTGGTTTTGAGTTCTTTGGAGGAAATTTTCCACGTTCCTGAATATCTGCTTCGGATCATACGAAGCTATTTGAGGGACAGGGAATTAATCTTTGAGACGTCGGAGGGTCCTCGTCGGAAGACTATATCTGCAGAGTCGTCTCTCCTCGCTGTCGTCAATGCCGACACTGAAGTAGTGTCCTCGGAAGGTGATAGGAGCTAGGTCTTGTTCTTCTTCTTCTTGAGGTTGTTGGGCTTCAACAGGAGCTTAGTACTAGCCTTTGTGAAATCACCCCTGACGATCCAGGACCTCCCAACAGACACTCTTGCCAGGAATTTCCTCCCTTGATCCTCTTCCCAGACTACTCTTCACCTTCCAATTCCCTTCTCTCTGTCAGCTACCCCGGTCACGTCTTTCTACTAATCCCAGTCTTTGGTCCTGGAGATCGAAGCCCCATTGGTACCTACCCCTTCCGCTGGGGGCTTTGATTCCTGTGAAAGGGCGTGGTACTGACCATGAGTAAAACCTTGGTCAACTCTAGGTTTTTTACGAGGGAGAGGGTGATTTTTCAGTTTATTAGATATTGGAATTCGCCGGCGGCATAAGATTAGGCGACATTAGATTAGAAAACTACATAATTTTATATTTTATAACAAAATCAACTTGGATTTTAATTTAATATTTTTCTGTTTAACTATTTATTTTACTATTTTGGTCAGATATTGGCTCATTTGATAAAGTGATGGTCCCTAAATCTAAGACAGCGATGGCTCTGATTCAAATCTTGCCGTTTCCAATCATATTATAATGTATTGTATTTTTAATTTTGTGTATCAGTACTAATCACCTAGTACTGTTTTGGCTCAATCTTATATTATTACTCACCACCCACAGATCAGTAAAGTCTATGTGGAAAATATATGGGTAAAGCAGGCTAGCTTTTCAGCGTTCGTTATTCAAATAAAAATAACTAAACAACTTAATTGGGCAATTCCATAAGAAACTGAGACTAGCATAAAATATTTTTTTAATAAGATTTTAAGTATAATTTTTGTGATCAATAGAAGAGCTATTTTAATCCATAAAAAATATTTCTCTAAGGATTAGTGAAGCTGTCACTTCAATATAACAGTAAAGATACAATAATTTTTGTTTTATTTTGGCAGCCTTAACGACTCCTTACAACACTCTGCAGCCTTGTTGTTAATTTCTTAACAATGAGTTAATTTTCCCTATTGATTAAATTTAATGTTTAACAATTAACATGCATTTCTTATGGGAGAAATAAGTTTTTTTTGATAAGTCAAAAACTAAAGTAGACATGGATAAGGTTTAAATTTAAAAGTTTCTTGGATTTTCAATACCTTAAAAAGTATATGCTATTTGTGACGATATTTGAAATTTTTGGGTTTAGCTATGTACATATTCTCAAAAACTATTTTTTAATGTTTGATTTCGAAATAGTATTGTAGTGTTGCATATCAGAATAAAGATTAGCTCATAAAGGAATGCAATTTTTTAATCAGAGTAGAGTTAACTGTATTTTACAGATATTCAAAATCTGATTGCGCCATAATGTTTGTATTAGCAAGAGCTTTAATGTGATGCATAACATGTCATATGTTTGTATTTGATATTTCCGAGATTCCAACTAGTGGCCCTCATTTTATGGAACACCCTTTTTAATGGAAAAAAGATAACATTATTTTTACGTTATTCCTTGGGGTTGGTTTAGACGGAAATAATTTTATTTCATCATGGTAGGACCACCGATTTGTCTGGAATCAATATTAGACACCTTACGTAGTAATATTTCAGCTTAGTAAACAATATATTTTTTTAAATAAAATTAAAAATTCACAGAGTTAAAAAATGTACTTACATGTACATTGTACAGAGTAATGCCAAAATTCTGTCCCGCCCGTGACAGATATTTAAATGGATATATAAGATACGTTTATCAGTATCAGAACAATGGAATCGCCCATTTGTGATGAATTATATACAACTTTTATTATTCCATAATATTTAATAAAGTAGATGCCCTCTCCTGCGAGTAAAACACTCACATAAATAAATGCAGAATGTAGGTGTGAAAAAATAAATTTTGCTAATAAAGTTTATTTACAAAAATCTATACTAACAGTTTACAGTTGCTGATTGGTTTTCGTACATACATACATGCATACATAGTTAAATACATGATTTATAATAAAAATATACAGAACATTTTAGTAAGCGAGTACGTGGCCAGCACCGGGACAGATTACTGTATGGATATGCCCATATTTACAACCATACACTGTTTCAATGAACATTTACAAAAATATCTATTGAATGCATAGCGAGAAAACATTATTTGGTTAATTAGTTATGTTCCATAGGTAATATAATGCTTTTGTATGACTACTTGCCTGCAAAAAGTACTCAAATGAACTATAACTTTAGTTAATTTACAATAGTATTTTTCTTTTAGAATGATAGAGTCGGCTGTTGTACTGTACATGTATTGACGTGGGTTAAAAATATTTTAACGAAATATATTGTACAAGTACAGGAACCATATTTGGAATTATTCTGGGTTTTTAAAATCTTAAAATTAAAAAAGATTCAACACTATGTTTTTGAACGTTTATTGATGAAAATCTTACGTCAAACTTAACTTACACTGAAATTATTTAGCTAAGATTGTTTTCAATTTCTATAAATAGTTAGACCCACCAGGAAAATAAAATAGTTTTTTTACTTTATCGTAGCTTATCTGTACTGTCCTTAAGGCTTTAATAAACTTTAAATGATTGAAAATTGTGATTACCCATGTATTTAAAACATTTTTATTTAATTTTGACCACTCAGCGTATACATATAAGACAACTTTTATTAAAATAATATAATTTATTTTTATCTTTAAAAAACTATTTTTTCGTAAAGTATTAAGCTTATAGAATTAATATTCCGAGTAATGAGTTTATACATTAAATTAAATTATACGTATTTTACTTTAGGATTAACAGAAAATACAAGACTAAATACTTTTGTATTATTAGATACAAAAGATTTTAAATTGAACCTCAACGTCCAAGTATCAGCTTCTTGAAAAGGTATTCAGTATGTAGAAATTACGCAGGAACGTAGCACCATTACACTATGGGGGCCGTGTCAGACGACTCCCGTCGCAGTGTTCTGAGGTTGAGGGGTGGGAGGTTCGGGTGCTCTATCCTAGTGGGAGAGGAGATACTGGGTCGCAGCCTGAGGTAGTCGTCAGGGTCAATGAACCCGGAGTTTTCGAAGGTCCTGGCCGAGGTGGAGGTCCCCGGGGTGTTGGTGGGTGCGAGGGTAGTGGCGGGTCCTCGGGGGGTCAGAGTAGCCCAGAGGGCCTTGGAGTCCCCCACGCTCCCAGGGTACAGTACTTCACATCCCCTCACCACAGGCTCCAAGGGCAGAGCTACCTTGCTGTTACGGTACCTGGAATGGATTAGATTAGATAAGATTATTGAAATGGTGACTCTACCAAAAGGTAGGTATTTTTAGCCAAAGTATGAATGAGGATTGAGTGTCAGATGATTGTGGCGCTATCTTGTAGTCTTGTTACTGACTAAGGCTGAAATTTTCCTTAGACAGGACTGTTAATTAATAGCCCAACAACCGATGGCAATTAAGAGACCTGCAGTGTAACGTGGAATCCTAACTACGGCTTCTGAATTACGAATTGGTCTAATTATGAGAATAGCCTTTGCGGATTTATGTAGTATTTAATAGTGCGGACACAAGAGAACACTACACCCACTGACCATTGCTCACAACTATCCACAATTCGTGGCCTCCAAGTAGCTGGATTATAGGACGACCCCACCATCCCACTGTGTTATTATATGTCAACTGTACGATAGACTTAACTCTAAACCTACAAAAGGGCTAAGAAATCTGGAATTCCAAATTTTGAGTTTTATTCAGTTTTCATATGAAAGTACTGTTTATTTTACTTCAATATGTTAATTTTCTATACATTTATTATACTTTTACTGTATTAAATTCATGGGTCTTTTTAGGAACTGATCTGACTGTCGCCAAATGTTAGTTTTAACCTTATAACCCCCCCTCTTTAGAAACCTGTGGGAATACATTCAAGTCAGAGTGTACACGCCACCATTGCCAGAAAGCATTCCTGAGATCCAGCAACGGATTACCAATGCCATCTAAACCATACATCAAGACAGTATCATCCAAGTACAGACTTCAAGTACTTCAAGTACAGAATTGACATCTGTTGGGTAGTTAGGAGTTCTCATTTCAACCATTTAAAATTCTGAGTAATGGGTACTATTGGGGTATTAATGGGTATAATTCTTAGTACCTGTGATGAAAATGTTTGAGTTTTTCCTATAATGTATCCATTTTTGACTTTCTGCTCCTATACGATAGTATAAGTTGAAAGTATTGTTTTACATCAGTATTTTCGATTTTGAGTTTCTGGTGGATATATCCACTATAGTTTCCCCTCAATCAAAAAAGATTTTAGAGTTATGTCTGTCCGTTTGCTTGTGTATGTGTGTGTGGGGATGTGCAGAAGAAGTCTGATGTCATGCAGTGCACCCTGAGTCTAAAAAGGAGGTTTTTGTCATGTCTGTGTGTGTGTGGGGATGTATGGAAGCCTAAAAACAAGAATATTTGTTCGACTTTCATGAAATTTGGCATGTATGTAACAATTGTTGGTATCTCAGGAAGTTTTTTAATTTTAAAAAAACTTTTATTTTTAAGGGTATTTTATCCCTAAAAACTCCCAAAAATATAAAATAAAGATCTCTTAAAACGGCTCTAACAATAAACATTATACACCGTATAATATCCTTCATGAGATAAAAAATGACACCACCCGCATTTCCTAAAACATCGGGTTTTAAAAATTATTGGCTTTTAAATGTAAAAAAATATTTTTTCACGATTACAATAAAGGTCAAGTTTAATTTGACTACCACCTTTATATCAATTTAAAAACCTAAACAAATTTGTATTTTGAATCATTAGTCTGACTAACAGCTAATCTATATAAATAAAATTAGAGTTTTGTCTGTACATTGCTCAGAATTATTCATTATTTAGTTATTTTTACTTTTCGTGCGTTAGGGAATGCGAAACCGGTCTTATCTCAATTTTTTTCTGTTTGTCTGTGACGCTCCATGAGGCATTTTACGCCGTCTTCTCCGAAAAAACGAGAGAACTGATTACAATGAAACTTATTTCATGTATTCTCTATATTCCAGAGAAGGTTTATAAATGCTTGAAATCGCCCGCCGTCCCTTGAAAAGTAGATTACGAGCATTTAAAACCCACTTTTACGCGATATTAGTCGCATTTTGATAAAGTTTTCAATGAATAACCTACTGATAATAATCAGCTGTCTTTGTAGTTTAAAGATTTAATAGAAATAAAAACAAACAGCTGTCAAATCAAGTCAAATTAGTTAGTTTATATTGGTCATTGACTTTAAACCGATTTCGAAATCATACTACATTAAAAAGTTATTTTAGCGTATAAATAATTATAATAATGGTATTAATGTTCTAATCTATTTAATTGTAAAGTAATGCTAAATAATAAAGCAGGGTATTGATTTATTTTTTTGTGCTGATTTGTTTAGGATTTCAGGTTTACATTTTGTAATGATGATCTTTCTTCTTTAAACTGAATCCTAAAACCGTACAAAGGACGGGCTTACTGCTAGTATTTAGATAAAAGTAAAACAACGTGTTGGTTTTATTAAAGATTGTCGTTCAAATTGACTTAAGGGAGAAAGTATGTCAGTCCACTGATACACTGATATTTTTGTATGGTAAATAGAATCAGGTTTATGTTCAATGGAAATTGGGAATGTCATTCGTGACAACTCCAAACTACAATATTCAAAATCAGCGTGTACTCACCGTTTCGTTTTGATAAGGAACAAAACCACAGCCAGGAGGGAGATGAGCATGAGGACGACAACACAGGAGTTGGCGATAAAAAGCATCAAAGATTTATCGATGGACGCTCCTAGAACAGGGTCAAAGACATTGATATTTAGTTTCATATAGTAACAGGTTAACCAGAACAATCAGATATTTGCTACTTTATCGCTGGATGCATGCCTTGTACATCTCGATTAGTACTTAGTACTTAGATTAGTACTACTTTTCAAACAAACAAAAAACTTTATCTTTCTCTAGCACTAAATTCCTTCTTTTAAAACGAATAATCAACATCTCATATAAGCCTGTGCTCTTAAATAATAGCCAATAGTTAAGTAAATAGATATGATTATTATAAAAAAAATTAAAAAGAACTCAATAAAAAATGGTTTCAGGTCAACTATGTTCATTTTTATTTCATAAAGCCAGTATTTATGAAGAAATATTTACTTTACGTTGCATTAAAGTTATATAAAACACTATATATGTTCAGTAATGTTTGTATCTATTCATATGTGTCTCGGTTTGAGATATTTCATAGCTCATTACGTACGAGATTTACTAAGAAAATTAATATTGACAGATTTATTTCGCTCACTATGAAGTACTTTAAAACAGCAAACTACTTGTACTAGGTTCTACTAAATAAAGAAAATAATAAGTTAAAAATAAATCAGTTAAAACGCTAATATTGTTAAATACATGCATGCTTTTACAGTTGAGAATTATACATATTATTGAACTACAGCGACAGAATAGGAAGTATGAGTGAGGGATGCCGCGTAATTTTAGGAATTTTTTTTTATTTTAACTACTGCATCGAATCATAATTTATTATTAAACATGGAATCAGAGTTTGGGACATGTCAAAATAAAATACAAACACTTTATATAAATTATTCATGAACTTCATGTCAAGGGAGTTAAGGTCGGCTAATTTCATTCCAAGACTCTTTTTGTTTTAAAATTTCAAAGTATTATTTTAAACATATTAAATGGGTGATAGATTTTTAAAGTATTTTTTATTCTTCGTTGATATTCTTCAGTAATATTAGAGATCAGATATTATTATGGGGTGGAAACACGAAAGAAGTTGTAAGTAGCTGAAATGACTGAATACATCAGAAAAATGTTTTACCTACAGTTGTTTATAACTCAAGCTGTGTAAATTAGTTTTTAACAGGTGCATGTGCATTCGTTGAAATATATTTACAAAAGTCACCGCAAGAAACATCCAAGTGCTCGCATTCCTAAGTAGGGCAACCCTATCTGGCTCCTGATCACACTGACTTGTATTTTTTGGACTTAGCTAGTTTTTTCTTACTTAAGTATCAGCAATTTTTCTGAAATAATTTAAAAAATACAGGTCGTATATATTGATTTTAATATGTGGAATATCTTTTTGAGTTTATTTTTCCATTTTACTTTAGCACTTATGTCGTAGAAAACTACATTTTATTATTTATTTGTTTTTTTTTATTTAAGTATGACTGAAACTAAAAATTGTCGTAAATATAAGTATTTAGTCGGAATATTTCATTGTATTTGTATTGTATTGTATTGTAAATGTTCGAAACTTTGTATCAGTGATGCCTCACTTTTTGAAGTCACTGAAAGGTTCTAATAGCTTTTTGTAGTGCTTATCAGTAGTCAGGTATTTTAAAGAGAGATTTAAAATATTAGATAGAGCAACAGATATTGTTGGTATTACACAAATTTTAGTTCATAAAAATTTTCTCAGAAAATTTGTTTCAGTTACCTTCCTCTAGGCTATTCTTGGTAGTTAGAATAATGAAAACCATTTTTGGCTCACTATCGGAGCTATTTAAGAACCATACATGGTTTGTATATTTTGCTTTCTCCATTACGCATAAAACATGAAACACATGTCACACGACACGTAGAACTGTGGCTACTAGTTCCGGATGGATAACAGTCTATTCTCTAGACATACCTCTGAACCACCGGAGTCTGTGTTGCCTAAATATTGTTTGATTGCCTTGCCGTGTTTCTTGTGTTTTATATAAAATTTTATTCCTTATCACCTTTCTGAAATGGTGCTACTCAGGTAGATATTTAAAGCCAAGTATGAATGAGATTGCACAGCCAATTGCATCTAACGTACAGTTTAACGTGGGATCCGAATCACAAACTTTTCTTTGAATTTCCCTCTGGTTTAATTATAATGACGATCGTTTCGGATAAACGTAATATTCAATAGTTCAAACATTAATCTACTCTGAAGAATGACTAATGCTCATGACTATCTACAGCGTGTGAAGGTGGCGTGTCCTGTTACACTACAAACCACCTTCCCAGTCAGTAGAATGACACTTTAATTTATGAAATACACAGCAAACAAGTAAACGTGCAGGCATGGTACGCCTTGTTATTTATTTCGTTAGTAAGCTGGAACTATTTGCCACAAGAAACTATATGAATGCTTGAAGAAAAATAACCGATTCGCATAATCCCAAAGATTTGATTGTGGAAAAAATAAAATGAAGTTTCATTATATTTGACATCAGTATTAGTTAGTCAGTAGAGAGCCAGATGGAGCAACAGCCCGTCGGACACACAGCCACACCCACACAGACTACTCACCCATCTGCGTCTCTGAGGGAGTCTCTAGGGTGTCCGAATGGTCGGCAACTTCTAGAAACAACAACAATACTGAATGGAAAACCTACGCGAACTATAGTCAACGCGCTGAAACCTGGCGCTCGAGATATGTAAGTTTGGCAACACTGTCCCAACGGTCTCGGCTCACCTGTGTTCTTCTATCTCTCTGTTAAAAATTGCTCGACAGTGGATCGCAAACGGAACTAAAACACGTCAAATAAGCTATTTTTCTTTTGAGCCATTTGGCTAAGACTCCTAAAATACGAAACTACTTATTACAATCGTTATAGTATAATCTAAAATATTTTTATGTGACAATAAACAGCCCTAAATACTAAAGAATTGAATATAAAACATATTTACGAGTATGTTAATAAAATGTATTTGTTTCCTTATTGGAAATAGCTTAGATTATGGATATGTCTAAAGGGAATATTTTCAGTTCCTATGAACAGTTATTCTCTCATATCCTATAACGTTACTTTCGTTAAATTTTTTGCATCTAGCAAATCTCTGACTCCTCCCCAAAAGCTTAATGTCAAAAGGTTAAGAACTGCTTTCTCAAAATATAGTTTATGTTATTAGTGTGATGTTTTGTAAGTTTTCACTATAAAACATTATTTATTTTTGAAAAATAAACATGGACAACCGTGATAACCTAGAAAAGATATAACATTTATTGGGTTCTACGGGGTTTTCATTTGACAGTAAGCTATCCTCTATGAATATTTCTGGTAAATATTTCTCTATGCGTTTATTTAAACTAGCGACTAAGTAAAACTATATTTGGGGGAAACGGCTGTAAAAATTGTCCGAGTTTAATTATGTTAAGATACTTATCATCAGGAAAATAATATGCACTATACTATAAAAATAAAATAATCAATTTAATAATTAAAATTTTAATGGTAATTTGGGGGGAAAATTACATAAAGAAGGCCATAACTCACAGGCTGTAATATGATTTGTCTGAGCGTTGCGATGTCAATCATTCTACTAAAAAATTCTCAAGTTCCAGGTTACAACGCACCGACCATAGGATTGGAATAGAAGCTGACTGTGATTGAGAACAACACGGTTAACGTGTTGAAGGAATGCGACAGGGTGTTGACGAGGGAGATTAAGTGTAAGGTGGATCATAGAAAGAGACGTCTTTGGTGAGGTTTAGCTAAACTTGGATGTTCAATCCAGTAGGAAATATTGGCTAGGTCCAAAGCGTAATCTAGCAGTTACTAAAGCTAGCTTGAAGTTCATGCAGTTAAAACACTACACTAAGGAATGTATATGTTGTTGTTTAGAAATGATATGACTTTTAGTGTAATTGGTTTCATTTTTTAGGTATATAATAAAAATAAATATTACTATAATGACGTTAGTGTGCTTGGTTTCAATTTTCAAACACAATTAGCAAAGTTTAGGATTAATGAAATTCAAGATATTAAGATCATTTAACTTTCAACTATAATTTTAAATCCTTCATGTTTCCCACCACTATTTATCCGGTTCTGAGATTTGTTTTATTGATTTGTTTAACGAACTAAGAAATTATGTTTAATTACATTCTTCCATAGCTTAGTTTAAATATTTTAATTATAAAACATTAAAATCATTGAAAACTATACCCATTTTTTTGTAATAATGAATAAAAATCTAAATCTTTTATAGAAAAATGTGAAATAAATATTTCGTAACTTCTTAATCTCCATCTGAAGTACATATTTTACAAGAAAAAAACATTGAATTCAAATATTATTTACTTTTCTGCATACATTTTTCTGGGCTTAATTTATAAACTCAAAAGTAGAAGTCGAATGAAATATAGAAAGTAGAATGGAATTAGTCAAAAGGCCGTACTTGGGAAAAAGGAGAATTTTTTAACTTTTGTGTTGGTGAACCCGATGAGTGAAGTTTGACAGCTTGGTGTGTCATTATTTGTCTTTTGTTTTACTTTCTTGCTCAGAAGATTAGAACTGCTGCTCCTTCAATTCACAAGAATTTGAAGGTTAATTTTATACACGAAAAACTGATTTCGTTAGTCAAAATAGCTTTAATTATTTGCTGTGACTGTACCATTATTTATTAAATGAACATTAAGTTGGACTTTTCCAACGCGTCTTGTGTTTCAAATGTACACAACGTTTCAAAAGACAGTTAAACTAGTCCCGTTTTCAAGTGCCTAACGATATTTACATTCATACAAACAAAGAGTTATTTCTATATACTAAAGAAATCGGTCAAAACACACAAAAAGACACATTATAGAAGACACAAAAACACATTATAGAATTAAATAACAAATAAAACATTCTACTTAACCTATTTTTTTACATTCAGAGAATTGCAACCCAACGACACTAACACTCCGCCTCCGAGCTAAGGATTTGGAGCAAGTAGGACACGAAGATCAAATCACTACTGGCCCCCCACCCGCCCGAGCGGTCGCTACATTCCCCTCATTATAAAGTTTAAAACATTTAAGGTATTTTAAGATAGAAACTAGCAGTCAAAACATGGTACAGTACACATAAAAAACAAATGAGTTGTCTCAAGTTAGGTGCAGATATTCTTAACTTAGAACCCTTGCATTTTTTACAAACATCTATTTTCGGTATTTAAAAGCGTCTTTTATAGTGTTGGCATATTTTAAAATCATTAATTGCTTAACATTATATTTTCTTTGATACAGGAATCTAAAAAATATCCCAAGTATGGACTATTGACTTTTATGTACTTCCATCTAAATACAATACCCGAAATAGCATTTTCTCAAAAATTACATTTTCCTTTTGCAATAAATTAATTACATTTTAACCTTTAACAAATCCAAGACATTACTATGCACTTAAAATAAATCACTATTATAACGAACAACATTATTTAGACGTATTCTACCCGGTCTACGCAAGACACTGGCTACGTAACACGTAGGCCTACAGCGCATGCGTCATGCCCCGGCATCGCAGCTATGCCTACCTGGGATGATCACCTCGACGAACTCTCCTGGGTGCCCAGCGCTCCAACTGCAGATGGTGCCGCAGGAGGGCGTGTGGTTGTCGGGGACGACGAATGGCTGCAGAAATGCGGGCAGGGGCGGCGGTGGGATGGCCAGGATGGAGTCTGGAGGCGGCCCCAGGTCCTGGCACTCGGCACAGGTCACGTTCAGGAACGCCAGCACGTCCATGCCGCTCATCACTGAGAACACCATTGCATCATTGTAGCATTAGCATTAGATTAAATTTTAATGTTCACAAACTACAAAAATATCTCTTCATGTTTTGTTTTTTTGCGTCACATCTGAATTTTGGGGTCCTGGGGTTATTAACATAAATATATAATGGTGATTTACTCAGGTATTTTCAGCCAAGTATAAGATATGACTGTAGCACGATTTTGTCGTTTTGTTACTGTCTAAGGCTGATCGTCCTCAAAGACAGGACAGGATGTGAGGTTTCAGTGGGCTGAAGGCCCACTACGGCTGATATAGGACTATGTCCTCTTCAGCCAAGGATAGGTTTTGTGGTTTCGGTTGCAGGTACTTGGTTATGGTTGGTGAATGAATGGTTTAGGTTTGAGAACAAAGATCAGAGCTGAGCCGAGAGTGGACCGATGAAGCTCAATATAAAGCCTCTCTCGGTCAAGCCATGGAACCTTTGGTGCCTTTCACTTTAACGTGGTGGGGGCGCTTTCCACGAAAAAAGGCTATGGCGATACGTACGTTGACGTATTCACGCCGACCTAGCGGACAGGGTGCTTCATGTGTCCCTGGAAGTAGCACAGCACAGCACTCAGTTTCACACGAGGGGCCGGTGGCCTATAGGGACCCATCCACTGAACACCACCTTCCGCCTCTTGGTGTCTCAGGGCGTTAGATTTACTGGTGAATATTGTGCATCAAGGGCTACCTGTTACCATATGGTGCGCACGGGCTGTCATTAGGGGCAGTTAAAAGTTAGGAAACCTGAATCTGGGTGGGTTGCCTTTGGTAGGCTTCAGCCTGAGACCATTAGGATGACCTTAAGTGCAAAGTCCCTGTTTGCAGGGTGTCTAATTAGGCTACTCAAGATGTAAAACCCCGATCTTGATGACAGCGGCGAAGAGAAGCATGGCAAAAAAGAAAAAAATTCTCTGAGTAATCAAAAGATATTTAGATTGCTGAAAACTATAACTTCCTTTCAAATGACAAGATTATCTGGTAAAACACAATGTCAAACCTGACACCACGTTAAACTATAGGTCCCTTAGATATGATACCGTCTGTTGGGCTATTAATTAACTGTTCTATCTAAATAAATGTGGTAAATGTCAGCCTTAGTCAGTAACTAAGTCTAACTAACCCATGCTCTTATGGGAACTGAATCAAATAAGGCACAGACTCTTAGGAACAAACTAGTTGTATTAGATAAGCTTGTTTGTTTTGTTTCCCGTGTTAAATGAAACTAGGGTCTAGTGCTAGAGTTTTCAAGCTACCATAATAAAATTGATATTACAAAGCAATATTGAAAAAAAACATCTAGGATCTTATTAATTTAGTAAAAGAAAGGTTAGTGATCCGATTGCGCAAATTGTTTTCAGGTTAAATTAAATTTATTAGTAACAACACTAGTAAACATACCAAATAAAGTTTTTTATACTTCAGAACTAAAGTAAGGGAAACCTTCATTGCCCCTGATAACTTATATTGTGGTAAGTCCAATATATCATATACCGTGTTAAAAGTTTATCTCTATTATTCCTGTATTAATGACGTATCTAAGCTCTACGTCATCTAAGGTTGATAACTTATTCAGTGAGGTGACAGGCATACTGTTGCTCAATCCCAAGGGACAACAATGACTGTTAATTATGTGCAAACTATGTCCTTCTGTGGAATGAATACTAAATGAATATGAATATAATAGACACTCAATATAATTACGTCAATCGTAGTCAAATATAAAACTGTAATTTTTCTATTGCGGACATTTTTCATCACGATTTTAAGTCAAAGTTTCACGAAGTTTCGGGATCTGGAATCTGATCCCGCCCTCAGGCGGACTACAATCTGTGTACAATTCTGTTTTAGACATGAAACCTTGTTTTACTTAAAATCGTGATGAAAAATGTTCGAAAAAAAAATCTACATAACATAAATCCACCATCACAAATAATGAATTTCACATAAAGAAAACTCTATCCGTTCTGAAAACTGCACGTTTACCAGAAGTCGATGATGTCATTCGTTTTTGTTTATGCTCCCAATTTTGTGTGTTGCTAGTCACCGAGGAAAAATGTATACGTATTTTTTAATTTTTTAGCTACGTAAAATAATTTTCGTTTCTATAATAGTCCTATCCTTAATAAGGTGTGCATAAGTGTTATTTTAATTCTTTACTATGGGCCACAAATTGGTTATTAATTTCATATGTTGCATACAATATCAACGTTTTTATTATTACAAAACCTAATAGTAAATGTTTATGTTTTACTTATTTAGCATTGTATTGAGAGGGATTAGACCCTAATTTTATCTAATTTTGTTAAGTACATAATTCGACTTAACTAGCAGTAAGCCCGTCCTTTGTACGAGTTGTAGGATTCGGTTTAAAGAAAAAAGATTATTATACCAAAATTCAAACTTACAACCAGCAAACAAACAACAGAACTTACAAAACTTACAAACTTACAACGTACAATTCAGGGCAATAAAATCAATCATTCCCCAACTTTATTATTTAAAATTACTTAAAAGTTAAACCATTATTATTAGTCATACGTTAAAATAGCTTTTTAATATTCGAAATGGGCTTAAAATCAATGACCAATATAAAATAATATTGATTTTACAGCTGTTTGTTTTTCTTTCTACTAATTCTTTAAACCACAAAGACAGCTGATTTACCTGTAGGTGGTTCATTGATAATGGAAATAAAAATGCGACTAATATCGCGTAAAAAGTGGGCTTTTAAATGCTCGTTATTTACTTTTTAAGGGGCGGCGGACAATGTCAAGCATTGAAAAACCTTCTCTGGAATGTAGAGAACGCATGAAATAAGTTTCATTGTTATCAGTTTTCCCGTTTTTTATAGAAGACGGCGTAAAATGCCTCCTGGGGTGTCACAGACAAATAAGCAGACAAACAGACACAAATTGAGATGAGTCTTGATTCGGGGTCTCTAATGCACTAAACGTAAAAATAACTAAAAAATGGATAGCTCTTAGCGATGTATAGACAAACCTCTAATTTTATTTATATATTTTTAGGACCTTGTTTAGTAAATTCTGATTACCAAAAAAATGTTTATATTCTTTTATGTGAAACGCTGTATTAATTGATCTTTAACCAATTTTGAGTTAATTCTAAACACATCTTCTAAAAAATGAATTTTTAATGTACCTTTTTCAAAGGTACATCCGCAAGCTTATAAAAGATATCTCAATGATTTGTCCTCATTCTGATCCTCAAGTAATAGGCTTTAAACTGAGTGTAGAATTTTTAATATATGTTTTTGACATTTTATATAAAAAGCATAGTAAAAAAGTAAAACTTAAAGTAAAAATATTAGTTCAATGTACTTAACAAAACCCTACATTCAGTTTGAAGAAAAAATGTATTATGGTTTCTCATAAAAATATACTTATAATTGACACATTTAAAATGGATGAGCTAAAAGAGCCTATCTCCCTTAATGCATTTGATATGAATAAATCACAAGAAATGTCTCTTCATAAAACTGTGAAAACCTATTTAAAACACTATAAAGCTATAAAACACAACATTAAAGTAATCACACATTTAAATCTATTTTTGCCGTTTTCATGTTAAAATGCCTTTTACAATGTATATGAACACTACTGTATTTATCTCGTTAAGGCGTGATTAAAACACAATCAATATATACTATAAATTTATATTCATCGATGAGAAATTCGAGTTTCCTCGTATCGTATATAAAAATCCGTATAGTATTGATCCTATTAAAGTTACTTTTACGGCATACGACTAGGGAAATAATATTTGTCTTGGGAATCTAATAAAAAATTAAAACTCTTGCAAGGATTATTTTAGGTTCGCTTCTTGTCTTCCGTTTCCCCGAGGATCAACTGTTTCCGGTAGTGCCAGGCACCGGCTGAGGTCATATCACGTCGCCAGTTGGCACCGGATATCGGATAACTTGACCTTCAAACTATTGGGTGAGAATTTGTATCCATTCAATTTATATTGACATACAACGTTTCCTACAAACTTGTTCAGTTATTCTTCCATTAACGATTAAACTTTAATTTTAAAATCGGAGTGGGTTTTTCGTGATTTAATGTACAATAATTTCCCAACGTAATTCTGGTCTCATAACCCGTTACGTGGCTACCTGTCGTGTAATTAATTAATAAGATAATAATAAAATAGATGATTTTGTGTCTCTTTAAAATAAAATATCAATCATATTCCAGATTACACAGGTTGGTAATATTTAGATTATTTATCGAACCTTTATTTTAATTTCTATCACATAGACTTCGTCAAGTCTTTATGAACGGGGGATGATTAGAATGGTCTAATGACATAATTACCAAAACCAAAATGAGTGAAAAAGAATGAAAAAGTCGACAAACCGTTATTCTTAATATCCGCAAGTCTGATTACAATAAAGAAACTAGAAAATAATTATCAACGTACTATTTAAAAAAATTCCATTCAGTCAGACAACAAACCGACTTTGTAAACCAGTTTTTTTATGAAATCATGTACGAGTATTTATAAAATCCTTATACAAGCATAGGTTACAATATAATAGCTTATCAAAAAGAGAAAATGTGGCACGTATTTCAATTTTTTACATTAATTTGAACAATTAATTTTGCAAGTATTTCACCCCAAACTATTGACGAACGATCGTTTCACATATTTCGTCACCAAGTTTATAACATAAATGTCTGGTTTATAATACAATTCATTTCTTTAAGGGTTAACGTTTGTTTAAATAGTTTTATTTACTAACTTAACCCGGCTTAGGAATCCAAAAAGGAGCATTTTATACTTTGGTATCTAAAATAGTTCTTAGCACGCGAGGTTAAATGTATATTTGAATTATTATTAGCGAATTTCCCATAGGGAATAAGCTATTACCGTAGGTCTCATGGTGAGACTTAAGCCTGGGACCATGTTATTTTTTCTTATTTAGGTGCCCAGAGTCCAAAAACAATAGTCGTTAAAATTTATATATATATATATACATGTATGTATGTATATATGTATATATATGTGTGTCTGTGAACACGATAACTCTCGTAAAAATGGTCCAATCAAGACCAAATTTGGTAGAGACGTGTATTCCTACAAGTGCTCGAACGAGTTCGTAAACCAGACATATCGGTCAATGGGAACGGGTAGTTTGGGGGGGTTTTGTACCCCAAAAAGGGTTTTTTTGCGTTTTTCACATGTAATTTTTTAATATTTCTAATTTTATATTTCACCATTAGAATCAACTTAAAAAACTACACACTTAAGTTCCTTAAAGTTTTTCTCTATCTCCAACGGTTACCGAGATATTAAAAAATCTAAACACAGTACATTGTATTGTGGGGCTCCAATGTTAATCTTATGGAGGATAGGGAAAAATTAATATATCCCATATTAATGAATATTTTTGGATAAAACTTGATATTTAGCTTCAGGTGGTTAAGATCTATCCATTTATGCTTAAAAATCGTAGTTTAATGTGTTTATCATGGCAGCAAACCTGCATACTCTTTTCCTATAATAATCATATAGGGAATAGGCAAACTCCTTTATTTATGGACAGATGTTGATGAAAGTTGGTATAAATGTTAAGATCAAACTTATTTATGGTAGAAATGCCTAATTTCAGTGTTCCTCACAGCAGCAAACCTGCACATTCTTTGCCATGTTAATCTTATGGAGAATAGGCAAATAATTCTCATGTTTATGGACAGATTTTTTTTTAAACTTGTCATATATTATTGATTTGGAAATTCACTGAGTACGCAGGTCTGCTGCGACGGGGGTATTTCGTAGGTTTTAAAGCTATAATCCCTGAGCACGTTAATTAAACTAGATACATACCATTTGTGTAACATATTAGTCAAGGATTCGTGGATTGTTTTTGTATTCAATCATTGTGGTGACTTTAAAAATATGTAAACGTGGACGTCATGTACGGTGCAATATCTGAGTTTTCAATTCAATGTTTTGAGACGTCTAAAACTAAAAGGGTAAGTAATTTTTGTCAAGGACTTATAGTCACTGGTACATTGCCATATATATCTTATTCACTCTCTGATGGTTATCTGATAATATGTTGGGCTGAACATAAACACAAAATGCATAAAAGTGAATCTTTCTTATACTCCTATTAAACGGCTTTGCCAAAAAAGAGCAAAATTCCTGATACAACACACTTAAGGATTGACAAAACCTCAAATTACAGATAACAAAAGCTAAGCACTCTGAATCGTTCTTTAAAACACCATTGTCATATGTCTCATCCCTCTTTATCTCTCATCATGAAACACCCCTCTTGTACTGTATGAATGCAAACATTTACATTCTTACCCCGTTTCCCCTCCGCCGACCACCCATCTCCCTGGGGCGCCGAGTTAATACTTGCCTTGTCAGATGCTGTATCGCGGATTTGGAGCTATTAAGAGAGAACAATGGGAGGGTAGTTAGGCTCCCTCACTTGTCAGGGGTGACTTCGGGGTTTCTGGACATGTGTCTATGTCACGGTTGGACACCTCTCACACCGTCACACGCACACACGCACACGCGGTGTGACGCACTGCTGTGGCTTCTTCACGGTTTGGGTGTTAACCGTATCGGTTTATCTAATCAATGCGTTCGCTTGTAGTTTGTTTTGTCCTTAAAAGAGCTTCTTGCACTACTAGAATAATTGTATTTTCTATTGTATTCTGTGTGAATAAAGAGATGAAATGCGCACCGGTAGGTTTGCAAAACTTAAGTTTTTTCTACATAAATAAAATCGCAGTTTTCTCTGCACATTGCTTAGCATTTAGATATTTCTTGTTATTTTTACGTTTTGTACCCCAGAAAATTCTAAATGGGTATTATCTTAATTTCTGTCTATCTAACTTCCTGTAACGCTAAACTAGGCCCTTACATTTTTTGATTTCCCCTTTTGTGTTCACAAGAAAGCGTTATAGCTTTCTTGTGAAAACGAAAGTTCACATAATCGTGAAACTTATTTTTACTATTACAGTTCTCTTGGTAAAGTTCTGTTGATTAAACTGGCCCATTCACTATGAAAATAAAAAGTGAGATATCAAAACCCATATTTTGAGCAATATTAGAGATCTTATTTCTAATTTTTTTATTTTTGATCTACAAAAGTGATTTAATAGAATTAATAAACATCAGATATTAGTGTGTTTACATTGGTAATTTATTTTAAACCTATATCGAAACCATATTGTACAATGTTCAAATTTAATAATTGAGCAATAATGCTTTTTTGATATAATTAATTTGAAATTTTACGTTCTATTAGTTTACGATTTCAGATTTATATTTTGTCATGATAATAAGCAGTATCTTTTCTTCTTAACTATGAATCATACAATCCTTACATAGAACAGGTTTGGTACTAGTATATAATATAACTTTCATTAGTTATCTGATGACTGAGATATTTTTTATTTATAAAATAAATATTTAAAAACTAAAAAAACCCACAATCTATGATTAAGGACAAAATCTAATGAAATAAGTATCTAAAGATTATCAACTACATTTCATTTTAATGGCAATACCAGTGTGGTAAATTTTGAAGTGTGGCGGTATGTGTAACCTAATGAAACAATTTTGCATTTGTATTAAAGATCTCAACCACCCATTGTTCTATATTATGATCAGGGAAATACATCACAATGTGTGATTACTAAATAGGATAGCGTTGTACAATTGTTAGTCTAGGTAGACGTATCTACTGTTGATGAGATATAATCAATAATTTAGAAGAGCCATTTAATAGACTATTGATTACGTAGTATTTATTATTGATTAAAAGTATTTTATTCCTTAAATACTCTTTTAAATGATACATCACATTTCAAATTTTGATAATTAGCAGGCCATAAAAAGTTGTTGCAATGTTGCCAAAAAAGTTTTTATTTTGTAAAAAATAATTACTGCATAAATATTTACCTTTTGTGGAACATTTTGAAGGGGAAAGATAAAAGGAGTTCCCCTCTCGGATTGAGACGCCATATTGAATCTGTAATGGCTACCTGGTTCTCGAGAGCAAACCGCTGATAAGCAATACCTTCACGCTTCGTCGGGCTCTCAACCACCCTTTGAATACTGACTGAGGATTTTTAAAACTAATTTATGTTTAACTTTTGTAACAAATTAATTAGCGTTGAAGAATATTTTTAGTAAAAGATAAATATTTGTTCGTTACAACATTATTTGATTCCTTTATAATAACTACTAGACATTAAAATTATTCTAAAACTATGTTAAATTAGTTTTTTTAATAACAACGTAAATTAAATGAGTTTAGGTCTGTTGAAAATGGATGACTATGTGAAGGTATAAATTATTTTTAACATAAATGTTTGAAAGGCAAACATAAAATAAAATTTGTAATTTCATTCAGCGAAGAATTATATTTAAAAAAATGTGTGATCATAATAGTGTAAAAGTGTATTCTGTACCAAAAATAAAACCTCTATCATACGTATATTTTAAGAAAGTGCATTATATATTTTAAACATAAACAAAAAATACGCCTTTAATTCTAACCTTTCCAACAATTTCAGTAGCTAATGTCGAATAAACAGAATAATGATGAAATAAATTTCATCAACACCAAACTCAAACCTCAGTACAAATACAATCAACAATCAATGTCATAATACCTACAGAGAAAAAAAATTATAGCCCACTCCTGACACCAAAGTTTAAATACACTTATTACAGTTGGAGAATTGAGAGATGTAAAACTGTAAAAATAGTAATGAATGTAATGATAAACACATAAACAAGGCTCACCTGTGTCGGCGTGCGTGCTGAATCAGTCAGTGTCAGGGCGTTGTACGAGGAGCAGGCGTGCGAGTATTGATCCCTCCCTCCGCTAGGGGTCGCGTCCGTTCCGCTGTTGCCCGCTCTTTGGAAACTAATTGACCACAGATGATATCTGCACACCCTGTAATTGGCAATTGTCGTCACTACAGACGTTAAACGCGTGCTCCAGAGGGTAATGGGGCTTGACGAGTTAAGAGACGTAAAGAGAGCTCGAGAAAGGGTTGGTTAAAGGAGCAGGTGAATCAAAACACATTAGCTTCTCGTAGGAGAGCTTGAATCGCGAGTGTTTTAAAAGGGCGTTTCCTTGTGAGGATTATGACTGCTTATGTTTCAAAAGGAGCTTTTTGAAAGAAACTGTAAAATGGAGTTTGGGGTTTTTTTCAATTGAAAAGGTTTGCAAACGATAAGTCATTTTACTTACAAATGATTTTGTTTCGCTATTTTATGAAATACTAGCTGACCCTGTTAACTTCGTACCGCCTAACTAATGTTTGTCTTGTTAACTTGATTGGACATTATTTATTTAATAAATTTAATTGTATCACGTTACTATCTGATTGATAACAACATGATGACAACAACATAAATAACAACAACATTTCAAAATAAATTATAATTTGATAATGTACAGACATTGATATATTGAGGATATATTATGTTGCCGCATCCTGGGTTACATTTGGGCTAATTATCTTCAAAGGACCTTGTAATATACAACATTTTTCGTTTTGTTATCAGGTACAAGAAAAAATAAATGTGAAGGGCTCCCGACGCGTGAACATGCCACATACAGTATAACTGGCCGTTAGAAAAACAGGCATTTTCTGGTTCAGACCACAAACATTCAAGGTTTGGCCTTGTCATTTATTTATTGTAATGGCGAATTAGAGACAATTTGGAAATTGAATTCTTTTAAACTCGAAGGGCATTTCGGTCTGGATCATCGGAACTCTTGGAATGAGAACGTCCTCGTCCCTGAATTTACCTTCGAGAATCGTTGCATAAATGACATTGGCCATCATTTTTCTTATCACCAAGCGTAGTGAGTATTTTTACTTGCATCTTTGCTATGAGATAACAATTTTCTTTTCAAGGTTCCTTGAAACTACTCTTCTTGAATTGATTTTTTGACCATGTTCATGAAAGAAAGCTAACATTTTCGTTCTTTACTTTCCATTGTAACGTAAATATACGTAATGAAAATTAAAAAATAGTTCTGTTTATATATTGAAATAATTTCAATATAATTATTACAATAAATTACAATCACACAGCGTCACAAAACAAGACAAGTTCACTAAAAGTGATACACAAAAGTGTTTTAAAACACTTCAAGTTGGCAGCGCAAATACGGATACAATGGGGCGCACGGCATACAAACGGTAACACGGGAAAAATATTTAACATTGACAACAGAATGCAGTTAACTGGTTCTTTCTCTAATAGTCGTGTAGAGGGGTAGTGAGGGGAGGAAGGTGAGAGATGAGTGGCATGGCTACCGAAATGTGTCTTATACAATACTAAAAGCATTTGCTGCGGAATTCTGTAAACCGCGCGACCTATTAAGAGATAGTCTATAACTATCCACAATTCCTGAATTCCAAGTAGCTAGGTTACAAAACATGCCATCAAAGTTTAATTTATTAAGGAATTAGGTACTTATATGTGTAATAAATTACATTTTTTTGCAGGTGGTAACTGTTTATGAGTATCCCCGCTCATGCGAGGGTTATGCGGTGACTCCATGGTTAAGCGGTGTATACCCAAACTAAATCCACCTTACCTCATCCGTCTAGACGTGTATGGGCAACTTATATACGGGCGAAGGAACTTCATTTGGGCGAATCACAGCATTAGCGTTCACCGCTGTAGCTGCTGGATTACATCTTGGAGTAGGTAGAACATCAAATCAGAAGAGGTCCGGAGCAAGTGAAATAACAGAGGTTATCAAAGTATATTGCACATAAACATAAATTAAGAAGTATTAACGCACTGCTGCGTCATACTTTGACTGGACAGGACACGCTGGTCCCCTACGGTGGATGGAGTAAGATCCAGGATCCAGGATGGCGATGGGCCTGGGCCTCCAGACCTCTACGACGTCATGCCGTCTACAGAGCTCCCTGGTGTGTTTTATGGTGGACTCGGCTGCTACCTGAAACAGTCCATAGACCTTTGTTCTGTTAAATAGATCAAGAGCTGGGACTCCCAACGTCCCCATAATTACGGAGTTCCTGACGAACCATGTCAAGGCTAAATCAGATTTATACCAAAAAACAAACAAAATATATTACAAAATAAATTTTGTACATTTTTCAAATGTTAGATATTATAAATAAATTTAAAAAAATCCATACGTAGACCTAATAAGAAAATGGCCTACATGGACCTAGAATAGTCTGTGCGTAGGCCCTATATAATACCTATATAATAAAACAAATATTATTAAATAAAAATACTGTGCTTGATTGCTATCGTAAGGGTTGGATTAGAAATAAAGTCCTAATTATTCATTCTGATTCTCAATACAGTATATAGGTTTTAAAACTGCGTGTTTTATCAAACAAAGCTAAGCGGACAATGTGGTACCATCTAGCGGATCCTTTGGAAACTACAGTCAAAATACGACGGATTGTGCTGCTACCTGCTGCAGCTTGAGAGAAACATTTAGAACATTTTTAAATGTAGGAAAACATATTTATTTTGTCAAACCATAAGCTGGAAAATAATAGTAAGCTTATTATACTAACTATTTTACTTCTTTAATTTATAATAAATATTTTTAATTTATTTACTTGAACAAACATTTACTTTAAAGAAAGAAATTCTTTGTCATTTTTCCGGTACGGATAATCTATATAATTTCATCGCCGGTTAATATGCCTCAAAAGTACTTCCTAGGTAATTGTTTTAATGAGGTAAATTGGAGTGCAATAACTTACGAAATTATTGATTTGTCCTATCTGCTTTGTTGATCTATATTCTGTAAATGGTTTTTATTGAACGGTAATTCTATTATGGTAGCAGTAGACCTGCATACTAAACGGATTCAGGAATTAATTGAGTTGAATCAAAGTCAGATCGCTCAAACGTAGGTTAAAGAAGGAAGCTGTGTCAATTTATTTGTTTATTTTCATTCTAACCGCAAAAGCCAAAATACAACCAGTACAATTTAGTGTACCATTAAATAACCCTAACATGCATGGATTACAATAGAACAGATTGTAGCATAATGTGGAAATATTACATACACAAAAAAATTGGTAAGCAAAGCGAGGAAAATTTTCAGAACACTAGATGCTAGTAAAATTTATAGAGAATAAAAAAGACTAAATACCAAGGCAGTGCGTAAGAATGAAAGTAGGAATAATAATAAGAAATAAAAATATAAGATTAACAACAAATAGTATTTTAAAAATACATTACAATAATAGGTACGTACTATACAGCTAAAAATTAACTATAAATAATTATCTGACTAGCATCAACCGTGGTACTAGAAAAAACATGCAGAATTGATACTAATCATAAAATAAAGTGCAAGAACAATTAGAACTATACTGGAAGAAATTATTATAATAAATAGAAACAAAAAACAAATGCAAGATAGTAGCTGGACAAGAATATGGTGTATGTCACCATGTATCACAAAAATATTAATCACTTATGGAGGGGCCCTTTAGAAACACGACTGAAGGCTGTGCTCCTCTAAAGGCACCACCAACCCTGCCTACTCGTACCCACATCAGCCAAGGCGATGTCTTGAGAGGTCATTGATGTGAGGAAACATCCAGGTGGTCAGGTAACAAGTGTCCTTGGTGATGCAGTCCATAAAAATAACAAGGGAGAGAGTAAGTCGGTTTGCTCCTACGAGGAATCAAACAATTTGGATATTTCAACATGAAGCAGTAGCCATTATACGAGATGAAATTTTATACGAAGTTTTATCACAACATTTCAAGTTATAAGGAAGCTACTCTATATCAATTTGATTATTCATCATAAGAATAAGAAGAGGAATCAGCAGAACCTAAGTAGATTTGGTACCATGAGGAACGAAAATTTGATTCTCCATAAACTGTTAGCACTTAACTACATTAAGCTGTATATTTAGTTGTAGGACTATTACAATACTTAAAGTAATAAGCGGAATATCAATTTTAAAGTTTTCTTCTAATATTAACATTGAACCTCAAAAAAGAACGTACTGAGTTTACCAGTTTCTATATCTCAGTGACAACTTGTAACGGACGAATAATTAAACATTCTAAATTGTTAGTTTTTGAGCTGATTTCAAACGCGATGGTAAAAATTTAGTTTCTGAGTTTCTGATACAAATATATCCATTTTAGGATCCCCTGAATAAAAATGTCGTTTTATATTGATGACTATTTGTATGTATGTGTGTGTAGGGATGTACAGAAGCCTAGATACGAGACTATTGGTCCGATTTTCATGAAATTTGGCATGTAGGTGTTCATGTTATCACTGATTTTTTTTAATTTTTTCTAAGAGGAATTTTACCCCTAAAAGCTCCAATAAACAAGTTAAATGAAACTTACTCTAAAACTGCACTAAAACTACTTTGATGAAAAGTATATGATTAGTCCTTTATGAGATGACAAAATTACACGAATCGCATTTCTGAAAACTTCGGGGTTTAACAGTTATGGGCTTTTATGAGGAAGTTAATTTCAATAATTTATTTCTTTAAAGTTTTCCTCTATCTCCAACGGTAACCAAGAGATTAAAAAATCTAAACACAGTACGTTGTATTTTGGGGCTCCAATGTTAATCTTACGGAGGATAAGGAAAAAATTATGTTTCACGAATTAATTAATATTTTTGGATGAAACTTTGTATTTAGCTTTATGTGCTTGGGATTCATACGTTTATGCTAAAAAATCAAAGTTTATGTGTTCCTCAGAGCAGCAAACCTGCATACTCTTTCCCATGTTACTCTTAAGGAGAATAGGCAAACGCCTTTCTTTATGTCTAGTTAATGATATATGGTCAGATTAAAAATAGTTTATGCTAGACAGCCCTACTTTCAGCGTTTCTCACAGCAGCTAACCTGCATACTCTTTTTCCATGTTAATCATATGGATAATAAGAAAATTATTGTTGATGAAACTTGGTATAAATTGTCAAAATAAAAATTGTTTATGCTAGAAATACCTACTTTCAGTGTTTCTCACCGTGGCAAATAACTTTCTCTCATATTTTTATCGACAGATATTGATAAAACTCGTCATATAATATTATTATTATATTTTTGATTTAAAATTTGCTGAGTACGCAGGTCTGCTGCAGCGGGGGTATTATTTAATTAAGGGTATGCCTCAAATGCTTCCTCTTTTCTCGATTGTTTTCCATGTAACTTGGTGTACGGTATAAGGTCATATCACCCAACACAACATAATCAAAACGATTTTATGTTACCTGCGAGGAGAGGGGGTAATGCCATAAATATTTATAGAAATTAATTTAATTCATTTTCTCTTGTTGTAGTTTTAAGAAATTTGATGATTATTATTGAAACAATATTTTAAATCATAATTAGATAAAATTTACAGAATATGATAAATTAGCTATATTAAAGGTTGTAGTTTATTAAACTTAATTAATGGAGAAAGTATGTGTCAGTTTATTGAATGTGTCACTGAAAACGATTATTGAATTGGAAAAGGATTCCTTATCACAAAATCTATTCCTGTTTCTGCGCATAAATCTGTGTCTACTAGTAATATAATAATGGGAATATTTGTTAAAAATCCCCACGATCAACATACTGCCTGTTACATCAGCTGATTCGAGAGTTGGAGTGGCTGTTGGAGATAAACTGATGGATAACGTGTAATACGTCGTTCCAATCAGCCGTCGAGCTTGTCAGTTACTTCAAATACGCCTCATCCTTCAATGCCTCCACTTTACTGTAACATCTCAATGAAGTATTTTCAGCTGACATTTTCTTTAAAGAAGCTTACTTTCCAAATATATTTTATTCAACTATCTTTATCAAATAATAAAATAGTTTGTATGTATCTCAAATATTACTGTTGTCTCAAATATTATTTTAATTAAATAAAACAATGTATATTCTTTCTAGTAAAAAACCTTCGTAATTCGACAAAAATAAACTAAAAACATTTGTGTTACATTTTTAAACATAATTTTCTCCTTTATATACCACGAGAACAACTTCAAAATACTGACATATTGACAAACGAAGTCGTACATACGAAAATAAAATCAAAATAATTATATTTCACAAACATTTTTGACAATAAATAATTATCTCAATATAGTTTTCAATACAATTTCTACGCGAAGACTATGTGACCAATTTCATGCGATTGATTTATAGATGTATTTAATATTAATATAAACTTATAGTTGGATTAATTATTTTAGTTTCTTGTAAGTTTTAGTATTACAAAAGTGAAAGTTCCTCAATTGATCAAGACTACTAAAAATTCTCTATTTATGAACATTTTAAATTAACCTTCATGATTCATTAATTATTAATGATATTTCGAAGTAAAATTTCCTTTCATGAACCTATGAGAAGTATTCTTAGTGGTCTTAATGGTTTACTGTACTCTCTAGTTCTTATATATTTCTGACTTGTAAAATTTATAAGAGATGATTGAATTACATAAAAACTATATTTAGTACGTAATTTCCGAACATAAAAAAGGTTTTCACTTTGGATTAAAAATTACACTAAAAGTTTACATTTTTTACTTTGGTTAACAGTTCTATCTTAAATTTACTTTTATCGTAACTGAAATCTTCGATTGGTATTATCATTCGTCAGATATTTAACATTATTAAAATTGATAGCTAAGTGTTGTTCGAATTCCACTTAGTAGTATTTTATTTTGACTCTACTATAGTACAAGCTAAGTATTATAAGGTTAATGAGAATAACCAATTAGAGTAGAGTGAAAATGACGCTCTGTACACATTTATTCCTGATACACATCTCTTTAGACGTATGCATAATTGCTTTATAGCCCAAATAAATATCATATTTTAAAGATAATTTCAATGTTCCATGTTTGAAAGTTAAAAGCATGAGTTTAATGACGATTTCCTGTAGTAAAAGTGCAGTTCTTATCAGCATGGAGGGTGAGATATGCTAATATTATGCTGAGTGTTTGGTCGCACGCAGACCCCCCTCCCCCCAACATGATCCTGATTCTGCACAGTTCTCTGCTTACGTTACGTCGAAGCACTTACATTACTACATTTCATTTTTCATTTCATACTGGTATAAAAATGCCAATCTCTATGGGAGGGGTATTTACAAGACGCAGAAGGTGACGTCATATGGTTATGATAACAGCTGTTTAGAAGAACTGAAAACATAAACATTCCCTTCAGACATATTCATGATCTAAAGCTATTTCCCACAACGATGTAAACACAATTATTAGTTTTTAAAATCACTGTAACGTTGTATTATATAACAGAAACACTTGAAATTTTTGTCTTTTGTAAGGGAACAAAAAAAGATTTTGTTTAGTGACATCTAATCGGTTTATTTTTAAAATAAACTTTATCAGTGGATTGAAACTTACTTTCTCCCTTAAATGTAAATTTAAAAACGACAACCTGTAAAAAACTATCATATTTAACTATTTATAAGTTTGTCAAAATATCACGTAATAGTTTCAAAAATAATTATCCCATTTCTGAAAGTAACAAGAGTAAGAAAGTTAAAGTAATTGTTAGAATTTTATGGGGGGAAGCCCCCCAACACCAGATTATACCAAGCTTTTTTGAATGGGTATTGTTGGACGATCTGACCTTACGTTGTATACCAAGTTTCATGGAACACAGTTAGGAAATAACGAAGAAATTTATTTTTAATATTCTTCGTAAGAATAAAATTGGGCGCTTTCATTCAACATACTGCGTTTCATTTGAATTGGACTAACGGGTTAGTCTGTAGCTCTGTACATATCCACCTATACACACACAAACACACGCACACACACACACGTACGGTCAGACAACATATTGAAACCCACTTTTTTTTATTCAGGGGACCCCAAAATGGATATATCCACTCTCAACTCAAATTCTATAATTTCCACCAAAACTACTATACTTTCTCCATATACTATGTAAAAGGGGTGAACGTAAAAACAAAATTTAAAATTACATCTGGTTTACGCACCAAATTGGCAACATTCAGACTATGTGGTGAACACCTTAGCAAAATTTTATTTTTAAAGAAATTTTACTCAAGGGTAATACTTGTATAAAATTACCTATTGAGTTGAATGCTTCGACGTAACGTAAGACAACAAAACATTCAATAAAATAAAGACGCTCGATTGTGACTGATCGGATCAGTTCTGAATTGCGAAACTTGTGGAAGCCAACAATCCGAAGCCAATATCAGTAAACTTTCTTGAGAAATTCGCCAGGGTTTGGTTCAACAATGAACGTACACAGTAGTAAAAGATCAGTATCAGAAATCTGAACTGTTATTGCTAAACTCTTTTTAGTACTCGTATATAAAATAAACCAGTATTTTGTAATTTTACTGATTTATATATTTATTCCAGGTGCATAAAACTAAACTCTTTTATGATTACAAAATTTAAATGGTCGGTAAAAGTTCGTTTGAAATTTTACAATGACATTTTGATTATTGGATATATATTATGTCTGACATAACGTTTCCTATGGCTTTATTTGTGTTAAATTTAATGTCTTAGCTTATTAAATTTTATAACTCAAAATAAAATAGCTCAGTAAGAAAAAGTGATGTTATGTAATTGTATCATAACAATTTAAAAATTAATGTTGAGATAACTATGAAGGTTCCAATCACAAAAACGAGATTCCCAAATCATGGAGAAGTAATTTATTTTAACCACACGCATAGGCAAATATTTTATAAAATTTTAACCTAATAACTAAAAAAACTATTTTGACTCAATCATAAATTTGAAACATACTATAGTTTAATTTCGTGTGCTG
This sequence comes from Nephotettix cincticeps, assembly GCA_023375725.1. Taxonomy (NCBI): domain Eukaryota; kingdom Metazoa; phylum Arthropoda; class Insecta; order Hemiptera; family Cicadellidae; genus Nephotettix; species Nephotettix cincticeps. Next base: position 68,064,679 of record CM041788.1, read on the forward strand.
TAGTTGTTTTTCGTGTGTAGAATCATAAATGAAAGCAATATATGCTTCAATAAATAGTGTGGGGTTGAAGTAGCAGTTTGCTTCTACAATGTATTCCTTATCTCAGCATTTAAGCCCATTTTTATCACCCCCACGAGCTAATATTATTCCAAGGTTGTGTTCTCGATCTTTCCACAAAAAATACAGAGCATTCGTAGCGTATGCTTCAATAAAACCTTTTTCCACAAAGATAATTTTGGTGATTTGACTTACTATTATTCAGATAATGACCTTAAAGGAGACGATTATGCTTTATAAGGTGATCAAAAGTATAAATTATACGTCTAAGATTATTTATTACGTTCAAGTATTCCGTGCCTTTAGGCAATTTAAAATAAAATGACGTAATGTGAATTATATTAATGTAACTATTATCACTCATCATTCACTGCCTATGAGTAATGTGTATAACATGAGTCGAGGAACAGTGTTCTAACACACATAAAATTTTAAAGATTTAATTATGTTATGGGTAATATATTTTTTACAGTATTTTTGAGAAAAATTGCTATTTTGAATTCATGTTGAATATAAATCTTAAGAAATAATATGTGAGTAGTGGGCCTAATTATGATCTCAGCTTGACCAAAATATTTAAAAATATTGATGTATGAGAGTTTCAAAACTATTATCAAAATTAAGAATAAATAAAAGAAGTGAATTCGTGTTTAAAACTTTACAAGAGTCTATAGATTAGAGTAGACCAACAGTCAATGGCAACAAAGGGACCTATAGTTTAACGTGGAATCCAAACCACGGCTTCTGAATTACGAGTTGGTCTAATTATGAGGATGGTATTTGTGGATTAACGTAGTATTCAATAGTGCGGACGTTAATCCACACAAGAGAACAATATACCCATCGACCATCGCTCACAAATATCCACAATTCGTGACCTCTAAGTAGCTGGATTACAGGACGTCGCCAATTGTGGATAGTTGATATAGAAAGAGGGCCTCCTAATTATGTTAGTAAAAGATTGATATTTCAGTTTTAATAACAGTTAGTCATTGAATAAACAATTATAGTTAATTTATTAGTTCATAATCAATATGTAGTTTCATACTTTTGAAAGTTGTAATAGAGTCCGTTTTCCTAAAAAAGCGCTGACTCTAACATTTCCAGTAAAGTGGGACTTAGATTGCTCTCCTAATGGGTTTTATATCCCTCTGGATTTTCATATTTTGAAATTCACCTCTATTTACATAAATATTTTCTGTATCCACATATTTTTCCCCAAACCATCAACCGTCATATTTATATTTTCACTTATACTTAGTTCAATTACATTTTATTAAGATTTACTACAAATTTTCACAATAGCGTTTGCAACAACAAAAGCTACAAAACCAATTAATGTTCTTATATCGAGAATTATAATTATAATATTTCATCTTATTATTACCAGTAAAAGATGTCTTTGGTTATCGCCATTTATTAAATAGAAAGCATAATTTTTAAATTTTAATCTTTTAGGTTAACAAACATTAATTTAACATTTTTACGATTTCTATTGGTTAAAACAGCTTATTGGAATTCTATTAAACATTTTGTTACTTCACTATATTTATTTATTTTTTTTTAGATTAGTTAGACCTACATTCAAACTATCTTAATTAAATTCAGTCCAAATTTGAAACAACCTTGATACTTTAGGAAATCTTTAGCACACACATCCACGCCTAACACAATTTTTGGGGTTGAAAATTAACTTTTATTTATTTTTACTTATTTTATTCTACGACAAATACAAAATTATTTATATATTATATTAATAAAACATTATACCGCAGAGCGCCAAATATCCGGAAGTCTATTAACCAAACTATTAAAAAACCAGGTGTTAAATTTGTGTATATTTTATAATAAGTGAACTTCAAAAGAATTATGCCCTACAAAATGTACATTGAAGATTGCTACTTTTTTAGTTTATAGTTCAATATAATTCATTATTGTAATGTATGTACTTAGTTTTGCATGGTAATATGCGTATATTAAGGTTGTTCATAAGTAAAATCCCAAACCCAATTTATAAAATTATGTAAGCGAATTACAACTTAGCTAGATGGACTTGCATACCAGATTTTGGAAGAATATTTAAGTAAATAAGCGAGTTATTGACTTTTAGTTATTCTCCGTAAGATTAAAATTAGACAGTGTACTGTGTTTACCATTTCGAATATGTCAGTAGCCGATTTACATGGTCATGATTCAAATTTGAAATTGTGTTCTATGAGCTGAATGCAATTGTAAAAATAAAAATGATTTTTTCCAAAATTGTACATGAAAAAATTTAAAACACCATTTTTGGGATACAAAACTCTCTTAAGAGTGTAGCTTATGTAGCTTGATTGTGATTGCTAAACGAACTTGTTCAAGATATTACAGAAATGAACAATTCCTAAATTATATAATAATCAGACAATTATTGCTGTTATTATAGTTTTAACACATTTGTGTGACATTTTAAATGCCCTTCCTTAAACGTGTTTTTGAGCTGAACCCAATGGTAAAAAGGAAAACAGATTTGTCTATGTAGTCCGATTGGGTTAAAATGAATTCAGGGGGTGGAATTCTGAACTTCTATCATGGTCCCAGGCTTAACTAAGACCAGGTGGGTTATGTGAATAGCTCACTTTCCCATAGGAAATTCGCTAATAATAAAACACAAGTACAGTAATATATACTGGTTTGGTGTCATAATGTCGCCCAACCCCCATTCAGATTCGTAACAATGGTCGACGCATGCGCAATGACGGCCGTCTCACCACCCCGTCGTCAGTCGCGCGATGCAGATCCGCCGAGCTGTCAGGCCCTCCACCATTCGCCTCCTACTTCTCATCGCCTTCTACATCCTCTTCCTCGTTCTCGGGGCTGCTATATTCTCCGCTATCGAGACTCCGGATGAAGCTGATCGCATCAGCGCGCTCAAGGCCCACCGTGCCAGGTTCCTAGAGTCCAACCCTTGCGTCAAAGGTAAGTCCTTGGCGTAGGTCGGCGTGCTGTTCATTCAGTTTACCCCCACACCAATAACCCACCCACCCTGCCTTACTTTCCTTTACGTGAGGTAGGTTTTATTTTCAAATTTTGAAGTTTACATCTTCAATTAAATTTTGTTTTCTCCTGCCTGGGTACAATAAACAGAATAAATACTTACACTTTAGTAATAAGAAGAAATTTCGTAGCTTATTAGTAAATGGATATTCATCTTAGCAATTTGTAGGACCAAAATTTGAAACATAAGGAGAGCAGTTTAGATGAACTGAAAACATTTCCTTCAGACATGTCTATGGTCTAACCTATTTCCCACAGGAAAGTAAATACAAACATTTTATAGATGTATGGTTTTTAGCATTCATAAACTTTTTAATAGGTTTTACAGCTTTAAAAAAGCGTTATTTAAGTCTTTAGTAACTAAATAATAAATTTGTTCGACTGTTTTTGTTACAAATCGGTTAATAGAATTTTTACTTACCCAATGACTTTCTCTACAGTGATGCAATACTGTGATTAAATTTTAACCCATTCTCAGACCGCAAAGGTTTTATCGTCGTTTTTATAAATGTTTGATGGTTGATTTCTTACCAAATTCACTTTACCCATAATTTTCCTGTGTTCATACGGTTTAATAAGGTCTACTGTAAATTTTTAACATTATTACGAGAAAACGTCTAAAATGATTTCTGATGATTAAACAACCACCAAGACGTTTCTTCGTCTTTTCGCACATCACTAGAGCTGTGGAAACCATAAATGCATAAATGAAAAACTTTTACTTTGTATCAGACTTCATTCATTTCTCCTTAATACTTGGCTTAAATACCTGCCTGGATAGGCTACCATTGAAAAAACAAAGGTAGTAATTGTTAAGTGACCATAATTATGTTCAAAAATAACATAAAAAATATTGCTAAAAATATTTGTTTCCAGTTTTCCTATGAAATGTACTGCAGTGATGACACAAATAGCTTGACCACTACGTGTGGTCAAATAAATAGTTATTTGTGGCCATAAATGATTATTGGCCACAAATGTATAATTTAATAAATTATCTTATCTTATATATTTAATACACTAGGCCTATTTTTGTGATAATTGTTTTGGAGCGGTGGTGCTACCAATCGCCATGTCAAAGGTGTCGTTATAAAGGTCTTAGCATGTAGTTTTGCCATCAATTAAAAAAATTTTGAAAATTCACCGTGGACATGGAAAATAATGGGGTCAAAGTCGCGATTTTCTCCATAAACTTAAAATAGAAGTAAACCCCAACGAAATCAGCTGTTTATTTAAGGAAGTGGTTAAATAAACAAATTAAATCTGACAGTTAACCATGGTTCTTTCTTTTTTCGTTTAATGAAGACATCATTGTGCAGCTGGCAATAAAACACCAGTTTTTATTTACACAAAACCAAAACATAACCAAAATGAAAATCTGTTGGGAAAATCTAAACTTGGTTTCTAAGTATAGTTATTATAATGTAGTTATATATTGTGCAGTTGATGAGTAAATAGAAACACTCGGAGACAAACATTGCGTGAGTTGATGTTTACAGCTCGACACAATGGAAGTAACAGTTTTTCAAAGAACACACATTGGTGACCTATGAAAAAAAGCCAAACGTTCGACATAATGGAGACTGGAAGGCGATACCCTGTTACCGTTCAGTCTCCAGCACACACAGTTCCCGATTATTGTGGTATTTGCTATGACCATTAACGAATCTCAGGGCCGATATTTGGGTAAGGTTGGAGTAGTTCTCCCAGAATCGGTGTTTGGTCACGGCCAACTATATGTCGCAGCAAGTAGAGCCCGATCATTTGATGAACTCAAAGTCTAAATAAAAATTGGAAAACACCAAGGCCGACTTGATTTTTTTTAAATAGCAACACTTAAGATTGAGTGCCTACACGCATTGGTGGACAGATTGTCTCCTTGACAGCGCAAGATTTCGTGCGCCAGGTACGCTAGTAATTTATTAATTTATGATGTTAAATTTTGATTTTGTTTTGTTTACTTTTGAGGTTCAAAGTTGCAGTCGTCTAAAATAAAAATCGTAAAATATGTTCATATATAAAAGTTTTATATGATCAGGTTAAAAACAAAAATATAGATAAATACAAGAATAAATTGAGTATGAATATTGACGTAAACATAACAATGTAATAAGACATACATCATATATGTTTTGTTTCAAAATTATGTTGGCATATCTTTTCTATTACAGTGTTGTAATAGTTATTTTTAGTTTAGTTCTACAATTTATTGAGAAAAACAAATTTTAATTGTATATCTGTGAGTAATAGTTATATAAGTTAGTATGAACCAAATAGAATTTCATTCCTCATGAGTATAATTCATTATCAAACCAAGAAACGAAGTTGACTCATTATCGCAACTCAAGTTTCACGCCTTCGGGACTGATTCCAGCGCGTTTGATTATCTTCATGGGTAGAGTTAGAGCAATTATGTTCCGAGACGAAGTTTGTTTTGCTAATGGGAAGTCCTTCTTATAAGTAATTTGTTAAGTTTTGGCTGAAAGAGGCGTTTATGATACCCGTTTATGATGAAGCGACCACAGGTAAACCTTGGTCAACCATAAAAAGGTTAAGGTTCGTTTATCCTTCGACCAAGGTTTAGCATCAACGGTTTTAGATCACACTAATGCCTTTTATGTAACCTATTGACTACTTACACACGATATATTAACGGCTTAATATGACTGAGACACGGGGGAAATTCGGGGTAAAGTAGCAAGTGAAAAATTCTGTTAAAATTTTGATTTGAACCACCGTCATCGCTACGATTATACATACTGTAAAACTGTCACAAACTGAGCCACAGTATTCTTCAGGTTTTTTTTATATGTTATGTGTTTTTTATTTGGTACTACTGCTCAACAAGTGTGCTCCTAGAATCAATATACATTTAACAGCTCTCACTCAATTGCCACTATTATATATATTCGAATTTTGTGGTGGGATTCTCTTTTGGGCCCGATAAAAATACACACTAGACTATTGGAACAAAAAATCTGTTCTCAAACACAATAATCTTCCTTTTTTCCAAATACGATTCCTGACACATAGCGAATTTCAAAACAGTTGTGTAGATTCCTAATAACATATTGATTTCACGCCTTCGGGACTGATTCCAGCGCGTTTGATTATCTTCATGGGTAGAGTTAGAGCAATTATGTTCCGAGACGAAGTTTGTTTTGCTAATGGGAAGTCCTTCTTATAAGTAATTTGTTAAGTTTTGGCTGAAAGAGGCGTTTATGATACCCGTTTATGATGAAGCGACCACAGGTAAACCTTGGTCAACCATAAAAATGTTAAGGTTCGTGTAATTTTCGACCAAGGTTTAGCATCAACGGTTTTAGATCACACTAGTGCCTTTTATGTAACCTATTGACTACTTACACACAATATATTAACGGCTTAATATTCTTACTGAGACACGGGGGAAATTTGGGGTAAAGTAGCAAGTCAAAAATTCTGTTAAGATTTTGATTTGAACCACCGTCATCGCTACGATTATACTGTAAAACTGTCGCAAACTGAGCCACCGTATTCTTCAGGTTTTTTATATGTTATGTGTTTATTTATTTGGTACTACTGCTCAACAAGTGTGCTCCTAGAATCAATATACATTTAACAGCTCTCACTCAATTGCCACTATTATATATATTCGGATTTTGTGGTGGGATTCTCTTTTGGGTCCGATAAAAATATACACGAGGATAATTAGAACAAAAAATCTGTTCTCAAACACAATAATCTTCCTTTTTTCCAAATACGATTCCTGACGTATAGCGAATTTCAAAACAGTTGTGTAGATTCTTAATAACATATTGATTCTAAATAACTGCTCCGATGTCATGCTCTCCTTTGATAATGTGGTGGCGACTTTCACAAAAATTCCTCCTGTTAAAGCAGGTATTTTCGATACTCTTTACATCAGATATGGTGCACAGCAAGTATCATCATCAACTTATACAACCTGTGATAGCCTCTTCTAATCAGCTGTTGGGCTGTTTCCAATCCCAAATACGTCTTGACTATAATTTAACTTCTAAAACTATTGTAGTTTAACAAACTGGTTCACCTCCCTAGCTAAATTTATATAGTTGTTCTCATTTCTAATTCAAGTTATACAAAGAGCTTTACAGCTGTTCGATTGTGTAATACAGTAATAGTTTTTTTAAATTATTATTTTTGACATTCTCCATCAGTATTAGTCGCTCAGGGATTTGATATCGGATCCCTTTCTCAGGTGAACATTAAAAGATTAGTGCAAGATCAAGAAGCTCACTTGGAATAATGAGCTACAACATACTGCAATATCAAAGCATTACAGCACGAGCAGCACCGGGTTCGGCTTAGTCTGAGTTTAAGTCAATTAAAGTCTGTAATGGTTTCAGGTACCAGGCTTCAGCTCAATTCATAAAGGGATCATATTTCATATTCTGAGATATGGTAAAATTGTGTTTTACTAGTCATAGATGTATACTCAATATTAAATTAACTAACAAATATTCACCATTCCACCAAGTACTTCTGAATAAAGAAATGCATGTTAGTTTAAACCATCAAACATGCAATTACGTAGTGTTATTATAATTAAAAAACAATACTCCCCATCAAACAAGTAGAAGACAAACGAGATTTGTGGTAAGGATGAATGTAGAGGAAAATATTCAAATAAAACATATCCGCTTCAAAATTGCATTAAATATGTTTTCTGAATATCAGATTAGTTTCCGTAGAAGTGAACAAACAAATTCCTGATCCGGTGACCTTGCTCCAGAATAATGTGTGGAATACGAAATGGCTGTCGTATTATTCACCGCATGACAAACTGTTTTACATCTTCTTGAATATGTAACTCTCTCCATATTTTATTCCTTATAATAGTTTATCCTTTAATAAAACAAATCGTTCACTAAACTTTACAACTCTATTGCAAGATTTCTCTTTTTAAAAACTAAAAAATACAAAATTTCTTAAATCGTAGAAGGTGTTCTAAAACATTAGTTGAACAATAAATTTGTGTCACATTTTACAAATTCTAATTTCTTTAATTTATCTCATGAAAAAATCACAGTTTAAATTTTGTGAGTACTAAAAAAAATTAATGTTTAATGTTATCTAATAAGATCCATTTCACAATATAAAAATAACACTCTATTTTAAAACGACAGACTATACCTTTAAATCCTACGAAACTGTTTGTTATGAAACAGAGTTTATACACCTTATTCCTTAGATCGTGAAATATTTCCCTAATTAATGGTCCTAGCTTAATTAATTGGGTTAATTTTTCATTATATAGGCTACATATTATCAAATCCTTTTCCATAATCACATTCATATTCGCCTTAAAATGGGGACGATTTCTTAAAATATATATTATTAACAGTTGTTATAAGATTGACAATCAATGATCAATCTTCAATCTTAATGATTGAAAATCATCGTATAGCTCATAATTGTATAGAAATAATAAAAATTTTAAATAAAACAATTGCTTTAATAATATTTAATTTTTGATTAGATTGATAGAATAAATTTGGTTAAGTTTAAATACTATGAGTTGAAAGAATAATACAAATAATAGAAACGTTTTAATTAGTTGTTGAAAAAAATATACGGGGTATATTTACAGGGATATATTTGAAAAAATATACATTTACAATATTAGTCTTCTTAGGTATATGTATGAAAATTTGTTTAAAATATGCAGGGAGTGTTTTAAACCAAACATGAAATTAAAGCCCCTCTTGAGAAGCACTGAATTCTAATTAGGTCTTTAATATCCAAGGCCCCAATAGAATATTTAGTTTTTATCAGTGTTACATGTTTACATACATTTTACAAACTTATAAAATATATGAAGCAAGTATTAGTAACTAAATTTGAAATAATGAATCAATGTCTTATTAAAATTACTTCTTAGTCAGAGCTGAAAATAACTTTTTTATTGTTAGTATTTTGTTTAACAATTACATTTTCCACGTTAAACTGTATGTCCCTTAGATTCCTCTGGTTCTAGGGCTGTAATCAGTTCTGCCTAAGAAACATTAAGTCAGTAAAAAGACTACAAGATCGTGCCACTAACATGTTAATTAAATGATTGTGTGAGCAAAATTGAGTAAATGAGTGAATGAGAAATTTTCTCATTCATACTTGTCTTAAATTACTTACCTGGGTAGGTTGCCATTTTAAAAGGAAGTATAATCTAATCTAAAGACTGGAACAGTAGTCATGGTCTACCAGTTACTAGTCATGGTTTTTGGTCTAATAAGTCTTGTTGCTGAATCTAAACCGACGACCTCGTAACTCCAGTCAGATCACAAGCTAGTCTTTGTACACGCCGCTTCAGTTCCTAGCTGTCTTTCATTCACCGCACAAGTGCTATCCTGGTGATGGGTGGTTGAGATGTTTTTAAAATTAAATATCCGTTTCTTGAGAACTAACATACCTTATTATTTCAAGACATATTTAAATAACTGACGTCAAAATTATGTTATTTATATATACGGCAGTATAAAGTTTGTAAGCTTTCACGCAAATTAATTTTTTGAGTTCTTTTAGCATTAACCTTTTTAAAACTAATATCTGAAAAAGGCATTACTTAAATGAGCTTATAAATTCCTACAAAATGTCTTTAAGGGGCTCGATTGCTAAAAAAAAAACTAGCAAGCTATGGAGAAAAACGAAAAAAGATTTTCGTGAGACCATGTAAAATACATTAATATATTGATATCAATGAACTTTAAACAAGAAATATTTCCATTTTTATTGGGTTTGCTGAAATTCTAAATATATCATTATCTTTGTTTTTTATGACCTACATTTTTCGTGTCAAAAGATGTTTTTGACCATGTGCACACTTTAAAGTTATTTGCAATCTAAAAAACGTGTTATTTTACAAAATATTTTAAGAATATTTACTTCTTAGTATGTGTTACGTCTTTATTTAAATTTTGTAATCCAATAAAATTTATTAAGTGAGTTTCATCAAAGGAGGTGTAATTTCCTTGGGTCAATTAGTTTAAAATATATTTAATTATTTGGAATTTTCCTTCCAATGGTGTGAATTTTGTACGTGCGTTCAATGTGTACGAATGGATGATGTTTACAAAATAAATATAGGTTAAATATAGTAATGTAGATTTCAATTAGGGTCACTTGATAGCGGAGGAGTTTCCTAACCTCCCGAAACGTAGTGCAGTACAAATCCTCCGCTATAATAATCATTATAGCAAAAATATAAAAAAAATATAAAAAATAATAAAAAAAAATATATATATAGTTCAAAAATAATAATAATAAAATAATATAATATTCAAAAATATAATTTTATATTAATTTTTACTACTTTTTCAGACGTCTTCCTCGAGAAAGTAGCACTTTGTCTTCGAACAAATAATTATTTATACGGTAAACCACAAACCGTCAAGAACAATAGATTATGGGTATAAAGAGATGCGGGAGGTGCTTGAGTCACCAAGGAACTGTCTGCAAACAAAGGTTTTGGCCGTTTGAGCAGACAAAGCCACGCTCTCTCCAAGATTAAAGAGAACTAGAGTTTTGTTCGTCGCTGAGCATGTATAAGACATTTAGACCTAATATATCATAGAATATTAAACTTAAAAATATTTTCAAGCAACATACTTTTAGTTTAGACTCAGTTTGTTGTGGTTTCGTAAAGCAATACATATATTTTTAACTTCTATAACAAATAAAACAAGCCCAAACATTACTAATCTTTAATATATTTAATACGCTGTTAGCAAAATGTTTTACTTTGTCTTGTTTTGTAATCTTGAAAAAGTTTTTAAATGGAAAAAAATATTTTTCCACTCTGCTTAAACTTCATAAGTATTGGGAAATAATTTGTTTATCGCAACAGAGAAGTAAGCAAGACTACTGAAAGACACATGGCAAAGGTCATAAAAAAACAAATGATGCTAGTGAACTGAATGTAAATAATCCATCCTTAAATATATCATTCTGACTCAGTTAACAATAAAATACTATATTATTATAATGTATTTGCATTACACATTTGATTCACTGATGTCGTTTGGTTTTGGTTTATGGCCTCTACCATGCAACCCCTAGTAATAGTCTATGCAGAAAAGCAGAAGTAAAAACGTCCAAGCAGAAAAAGCGTCTGTTTCTACAATGAACTAGAATGAAAGTCTCGTACAATTACAAATTTCAATTACAATATAATTTATAAATAAAATATTAAAACTTTTGTAAGAGTTTTCAATTTATATTTTATTTACTATTGTTTAGTAGAAAAGGTAAATTCTACCAAAAAAACTTCCCAGTGATCTATAATGTACAGCAAAAAACCCTCTCGTCTAAATCCAATTTACTTTCTCTGCTATTTATCATTGTGTTGTAAAGTTAAATATTTGAAAATCCCTGAAAATTTTTTTTCTAGATGAACATACGTTACGTAACTCAATTTTACTTTCTCCCCTTATACATAGTATATGGAGAAAGTATTGTTTTCGTCAAAATTTTAGAATTTGAGTTGAGGGTGGATATATCCGTTTTGGGGTCCCCTGAATCCAAAAAAGTGGGTTTTGGCGTGATGTCTGTCCGTCCGTGTATCTGTCTGTGTGTGTGTCTGGATGTGTACAGTGCCACAGCCTAACCCGTTTGTCCGATTTAGATTAAATTTGGCACGTATATGTATAGTCACCGTATCTCCAGGCGTTTTTTAAATTTTTTAGAATTTTTGATTTTAAGGGTAGTTCACCCCTAAAAACCCTTAAAAAACGTGAAAAATCCAATTTTCTCAAAAACGTTTCTCTCTAACGATTTTGATTAAAATTTGATAGTTCATAGTGCACAGAGTACTAAATAATTTGACCCCACCCGCATGTCTGTAAAAATGACGGTTCAAAAGTTATGGGCTTTTAAATGTCAGAAAAATTAAATTTTTAAATTTTCAGCGAAAACAATAAAAGTAAAGTATAACTTGACTGGTACCATTGAAACCAAGTTAAAAAACTAAACAAATTAGTATTTGAATTATTTGTCTACGACTAACGGTTCCAGAGAAAAGTTAAATTTACTGTCCACGATAAACGCAGTACATTGTCTGAAAGCGCCCAATGTTATTCTTATGGAAAATATAAAAAAATCAATTTCTTCCTTACTTTCCACCCGTTTTCCATGAAACTTGGTATGAAGTGTAAAGTCAAATCACCGAACAAAACAAGCTCAAAAAAGGTTGGTATTACCGGGGGGGGGGGGGTCCCCCATACAATTTGAACAATAAATTATTAAATGATATTTAGAATTACTTTGTAAAACATGATAGTTTTATTACAGATTGTCTTTTTTAAATTTACTCAAGGGAGAAAGTATGTGTCAGGCCACTGGTACCGTTTATTTAACTGTGGATGGATGTTATCGAGTGTTACATGATTCTCTATAAAAAGCCTAAAATATTTAATCAGCAGGTTTTTATGATATAAATTGTTGTAGAATCCATATTTTTTATTCAATTTTAATGAGATTTGTAGAAAAATATTATGACCATTTAGAAATTATAATGCGTGATGCATATTAAGCTTCTGATCTTAGAAAGAGAACTTTTAGGAACTTAGTTAGGAACTGGGAACCTACAGAGACGGGCTTTAAGATCCCTTTAACGTGCATTGACTATTGTACGCCGAGTGTTGATGAAAACAGATTGATAGGTAATTACGATTAAGTTGAATTAAATATAGTTAAAAACGTTTAATTGAACTTTATTGTACTATTTAGCTTAATTAGATACTGACAAACAACAGATTTAAGAATTGAAAAATACTATAATCGAGGCAGTTCAAATTAAGTGAGAAACAACTTTTACTTTCCTTTGGGAAATATCTCAGATCATGGATATGTAAAAAGGGAATGTCTTCACCTTCTCTAAAACCCCTGTCTTTATAACCATATGACATCACTGCCAACCGGTCTGACGCAATGCCAATCTCCCCCCTATTTGTTATATTTAGTTTGGATGAAAATTCCATGTCGGAACTACATTAGAGCTAAAACATACCCATATAAAATTGTTCCATGAAATGTCTTAAAGACAATAGTGCCAAATTCGAGCTTATTAGAATTTATGATCCGTTTTATAATTATCTATTGTGATTTGATATTGACATCAGGGAACAATGACATTTTTACTCGATTTCAATTCAGAATCTCAAAAGATCTTATCATTTAAATTAGATTTTTGTACGTCTTATTTTTACAGTATTAATAAAGTACTAATTAGGTACAAATTAATTAGGTTCCAAAATTAATGATTATTTAAAAGTGGAGTAACACCATTGGTTTGTTTTCAACTATCATATCATCATTGTTTTAAATTAATACTATTACAATTTCGCTGGTATAAGGGACTGCAATTTGTAAAAATATAGAAAAAAGTATTTTATAAAAATAATTAAAACAAAGTATTTTGTAAATATAAATCTTATTTGCCTTTTCCCTAAAACCCAACACTCGTACACTATCATAAAATAAAATAAACGTTTAAAATACAGTATCACTAAAACTTTTAAGCTATCATTTAAACATATTTTTAAAGTTTTATCTACAACGACAATAATGTGTTCAAAGAACAAAACAATCTCAAAATATTTTACCAATTTTAAAAATTCGAGAATAAAATTTTTAAATATCTAAGGAAACTCATATACAGAAGCGAAAATTTCTGTAAAGAAATAAAAAAGAATTCAATTTACTTGATAAATCACTCCCACCTGCATGAGACGTTAGAACATATTTAATAGTCTTTAATCTCGTTTAACACTTTGAAACATAATGGCTTCAGAGAACTTGCGAGTTCCTTTGACAATCTTGCAACCTTGCGTTTTGACATGGATACATCTTAGCTCTAGGGATGTAACAAATCACTCCGTTAGCGGTTTGTTAGATGGAAAATATGTAAGAGGTTTCTTCAGAAACAACCTTGATTTTTTTAATAAAAATAAAAAAAGCTGTTTAGATGAAGTAAAAACATTACCATAAGACATATCCATGATCTAACCTATGTCCCACGGGGAAGTAAATATAAGCATTTTTTACACTGTGGGATACCTCTCAGTATAAAATTACTAATTTTAAATTCCCTCTTCATACTTATGATGATATGAAATAATAAAACTTGTACCGTAATGAATGGTAAATGTTGAATTTATACTATGGAGAAATTTTAATCAGCTTGGCCTAACTAAGCATTCTTCTTTAACACTTTTCCTCATTACATTTTCTTTTTGGTTTTTTTCCCTTTGGTTGAAAGAGGATCATTCTGTTTGAATAACCCAAAAGTCAATTCCCACATTATTATACCACAAGTGAAATTTATTTTTGGTAAAATGTTTGAAGTACATTCACCGGGTTTTTAAATTTTATTGTTTATGTGTATTTGTTCTTAATTATTATATATATTTAAATACAATGTGACCCACAAGGTTAAATACAAGGCTGTAGAAAATACAGTTTATCATTCAAATAACTCTATACACTCATGAAAGGCATGGAATATTATTATAAAAGTCTACAACTGTAAAAAATTAAATATTGATTGTACATGTATAAGGGTCATCCCAAAAAATAAGCAACACCATTTTTTTATATCTAAGTGCCAGGCAGGTTTAAAATTTCCGGAAAAACTGTCACCAGTGGAAGGAACTGCAGTGTCGAATTCCTATATGGCTGTTATGATGCATTCGATGTTTATAAGATAGATACACCACTTGCAACTACGACAGATTGCGATGCGGGGAAGTCTTCCAGCGTCATTAACACTGATCGTTGACTTATCCTCGATGAATCGTCCTGAACTCTCTCTAAATGTCGAAAATAGTCGTGCATATCACATTATTATATTTGTAAATCTGCATCTATCAAACGGGTATTCGTCTTTGACAATCTTCGGGTCACGTGAAGTTGATTAGGGGCGACTTCGTTGTTTCCATGCATTATTCTTCCGTCAATTTTATTGGTGCCAACGAGAAACCACATACCAATATGACAATACATCATCATATAGCTCACTAGATAAATTACGAGATCACACGCAGCACGCTGGCGTGAGTAGAGTGAATTTGTCAGAACTTATTTTATTACCATCATAGTAATATAATAGTACTGAGTATGCAGGTTTGCTGTGGCTGTTCATTAAGTAAAAACACATACAACATTTTATGAATGATGTCAATAACCAAGCATAAATGTATCCATTTTCCGTAAGAATTAGATTAGAATCAATATGTAGGTTTGCTACTACAAGAAACATTACATTTTGTTTTTAAGATATATTCATAAAACTTCATCTAAAAGTCCATCTAGTAAGACTAGCATATAAAATTTTGAAAGAGTATTTAAATAAATAAGTGGTTTATTTATATTTAGCTTGCACAATTTATTGTGTTTACCTTTTTGAATATCTCTGTAAACAAAAGACCAAGAGTATTGATTCAAAATACTAAACTGTGAGTGTTTTTGAGTCCAATCATAAAAAGAAAAATTAAAATCATTCATAAATAAATTGAAAATCCCTTAGCAAAGATTAAATGAAAAGTTTCTTAGCTGTAATGATAGCAGAATTTGATTGTTGGAATAATGGAATCGACTTGTCCCCTTCCCTCCAGGTAACTGTACTCCATCTAGGAGAGCTAAATGTTGTTAAACTAAGTTCAAGTTGAAAGCAGATTTTGCCAATATCCGCAAGCTATAGGCAGTGAACTTTTTTTTTCGAAATATGAGTTTTAGAAACGAGTTTCAAGGTATAAAGGAGAAATATGTTTAGTTTTTTTAATTTCCAACGGCAATAAATGAAGTTTTAAACCTTTGGGATATAAAAGATGAAATATAATACTAAGGGATCTGATTCAATATTCACGCGAATTTGCTTATAGAAAGGTATTACTGTAGGAAATATATGTAGATTGTTTCCGTACCATTCTGAAGATTTCGAAGCTATCTGCGTGTGTTGATTGTATGTAATTCCTCTCCAGTTTTCTGTGTGGGCTTGTCATTAACTGTACTTTAGTCTCCTTAAAGTCACTTGAGCTTTTTACTGTAAGTAAATAACAAAATATTCTGAAAGGTAACCAGCAATGTGGTGCAATGATTATCAAAGTAGGTCTTCCGACGCATCTTCCAGCAGTTCCGGCCGCATCGCAGACGTAACATCCTGTAAGTCGGAAGTTTCTGCTCTACCTCTCTGCTCTCAACATTATATAACTATGGTATTGTAATCCAATAATTTATCAAACTGACCCACAACTTTAGAATCTAGTACAAACTATTATTTTCACACCCGATAATATGTTTTGTAAACAAATTTATAAAAAGGACTGATACACTAAGACACGTTTAGAGTGTCTTAGTGTCTCAGTCCTTTTTCTATGTATTCAATAAAGTTACGTAAGAAGTCTTCTTAACAAGCAGACAAAAAAAATATTACTCATAATTTTTTCAGCAATAACTCACAAAAGTTTAACCACCATCCACATAGTAAATGTTTAATGTTTTCAATTTAATTTAATTTTGTAGTAATTTCCCGTTTACGGATAATTTGGTTTTATTTCTTTCGGATAAACACGTATAAAATATAATAAGACAATTAATATTTTCTATTCGTAATCAAGGGTAACCTACGAAATTTCCCTTCTACGAAAGTTACCTTCACAATAATTTACGAATCGGAATCCTCAAAATTATGTTTTATTTTTTAAAATTAACAGTATAGAAACCATCAATACCCCCGTCGCAGCAGACCTGCGTACTCAGCCAAATCAATAATACCTAATAATAATAATATATAACAAGTTTTATCAAAATCTGTCCATAAACATGATTCTCCATAAGATTAACATGGGAAAGAGTGTGCAGGTTAGCTGCTGTGAGGAACACTGAAAGTAGTCATTTCTACCATAAATAATTTTTATCTTAACATTCATACTAACTTTCATCAACATCTGTCCATAAATAAAGGGGTTTGCTTATTCCCCTTATGATTAATATGGGAAAAGAGTATGCAGGTTTGCTGACATGATAAACACGTAAACTATGATTTTTAAGTATAAATAGATAGATATCAACCAGATGAAGCTAAAAATTAAGTTTTATCCAAAAATATTGATTAATATGGGAAATATTATTTTTCCCTATCAACCATAAGATTAACATTGGAGCCCCACATTACAACGTATTGTGTTTAGATTTTTTCATATCTCAGTAACCGTTGGGGATAGAGAAAAACTTTCATAAGCTTAATTGTGTAATTTTTTAAGCTGATTCCAATGGTAAAATATAAAGTTAGAAATCTTTAAAAATTACACGTGAAAAACGCAAAAAACCCCATTTTGGGGTACAAAACCACCCCAAACTACCCGTTTCCATTGACCAATATGTCTGGTTTACGAACTCGTCCGAGCATTTGTAGAAATACACGTCTCTATTAAATTTGGTCTCAATCGGACCATTTGTACGGGAGTTATCGTGTTCACACACACACACACACACATTATATATATATATATATTTATATAAATTTTAACGACTATTTTTTTGAACTCTGGGCACCTAAAGAAAAAAAGTTAACATGGTCCCGGGCTTGTCTTACCATTACACCTACGGTAATAGCTTCTTCCCTATGGGGAATTCGCTAAAAACCAAGTTAAGATTTGTGTTGGACGAAGTTGTACGTCCACGGTCTTTCTTAGCCAGGAATTGTATTATAGTTATGTATGATCTCATTCACTTGCTGTGATTAAGCACTAAAACTGAGCTTGCTGCAGTACTGCACACTTTTAGCGAGGATGGTATTGCCTTATCGTGAGTGCTTGAACTTGCTGCAGTACTGCACACTCTTAGCGAGGATCGTATTGCCTTAACGTGAGTGCTTGATCTTGCTGCAGTACTGCATACTTTTAGCGAGGATGGTATTGCCTTATCGTAAGCGTTTGAGCTTGCTCTTACTGCATATGCGAGGATGCATTGCCTTATCGTAAGTGCTTGATCTTGCTGCAGTACTGCATACTTTATTTAATTGAATATACTTTTTATCTTGCAAACTATTTTATTTCCTTATTGGAGTCTTTGAGCTTACTACACTTTTAGCGAGGATGGTATTGCCTTATTGTGAGTATTTGAGCTTGCTGCAATATTGCACACTTTTAGCGAGGATGGTATTGCCTTATCGTAAGTGCTTGAGCTTGCAGCAGTACTGCACACTTTTAACAAGGATGGTATGCCTTATCGTAAGTGCTTGAGCTTGCTGCAGTACTGCACACTCTTAGCGAGGATCGTATTGCCTTAACGTGAGTGCTTGATCTTGCTGCAGTACTGCATACTTTTAGCGAGGATGGTATTGCCTCATCGTGAGTGTTTGAGCTTGCTACAGTACTGCATACTTTTAGCGAGGATGGCATTGCCTCATCGTGAGTGCTTGATCTTGCTGCAGTACTGCATACTTTAAGAGAGGATCATATTGCCTTATCGTGAGCGTTTGAGCTTATCGTAAGTGCTTGATCTTGCTGCAGTACAGCACACTTTTAGCGAGGATTGTATTGCCTTATCGTGAGTGTTTAAGCTTGCTGCAGGACTGCATACTTTTAGCGAGGATGGTATTGCGTCATCGTGAGTGTTTGAGCTTGCTGCAGTACTGCATACTTTTAGCGAGGATGGCATTGCCTTATCGTGAGTGCTTGATCTTGCTGCAGTACTGCATACTTTTAGCGAGGATCATATTGCCTTATCGTGAGCGTTTGAGCTTGCTGCAGTACTGCATACTTTTAGCGAGGATCATATTGCCTTATTGTGAGTGTTTGAGCTTGCTGCAGTACAGCACACTTTTAGCGAGGATGGTATTGCCTCATCGTTAGTGTTTGAACTTGCTGCAGTACTACATAACTTTAGCGAGGATGGCATTGCCTTATCGTGAGATCTTGATCTTGCTGCAGTACTGCATACTTTTAGTGAGGATCATATTTCCTTATCGTGAGCGTTTGAGCTTGCTGCAGTACTGCATACTTTAAGCGAGGATGGTATTCATTTATCGTTATGCATTCCGTAGCTTTGCATGTGAAAGAAAAAAAAGCAAAGGCGTGCTGAGCTGTTTCGACGATGTTTATTTCATCAGGTACAGATAGACAGCATATTCCAGCTGTCACTGTACCACAGTTCAGTTTTAGTTATCCAGCACAACCAACAGAGGAGAGCTATTTCAAGTACAAGTACAGACCTTTAAAGAAATATCAAAGCGTTTAAAAAAGTGGAAATTCCGTTTTTGCTATTTAACAATGTTTTGGCACTTAATCAAATCGATTTACTATCACATCACTGGGTAGTGATAAATTGACAAATGTCACGCTCAATATCGACCATACTTGCCGGGGAACTAAGGAAGATTAAACCCTTCAATTCTTTAGTTTCTTGATTAAACCTCATAAATAACACATTTCACATTCAATCATAGTGATACGCCTAGTTCAGAGTTAATTTGTTTACAATTGTAAGTTGGCTCTTTAACACTTCCTATGCTATTCAGGGTGTTTTTAGACTGGTTCCATTAAAATTTTAATTTTATATAAAATTTCAACGTGAAACATTCCATTATTTTTGTTAGTGTTTAAATTTTAATTTTTTGTAAATGTCCACCATTTTATAAATGGCAGCTAACATGATTTTTAAGGTCGACCATATTATGTTCTTATTGTTTCGGATGGTAAATACAAGTTCTTAAAATTTTTATTATCAATTGATTTTTTAAATATTCATCTGTTCAAACCACAGAGTGACCCAAGTCCACATTAAGGTTTTTAATTTTTATAGTTGCCATACCCGTTAGCCATTCCAAAAAAAAAAAACATTTCATAATTTGTGTGTCATGGAGTTCGTTGTTTGCTGTCAATAAAATTTTAAAATGCACAGTCATGACATATTCGAGAAAATTTGAAAGAAATATACAGTTTCACTATTAAATAGGTAGCAGCACCCTTACAAGATGTACATCCTTTAAGGATTTGTGTAGAAATTTTGATTCAAAATTTTCATTTGCTCAGTATATAGTTTATGTTCTGAAAATCAGCTTATTCAAATATGGGGTTTATTAGGAGCTCAAGTACCTTTTCCTGAGTTAATGTTTCGTAGAACTCACTAACACTTATGTATTTTACACCGTTAGAGTATGGGTAAATTGTTTGGAATCCTCATTTAGCATATTTGGCGGAATTAAATGAAACTGTTTAAAACTAATTAATTCGTTTCTTACATGTTAAAGTATTTGGTTATTTTGCTAATGATGCGCACTATTTTCACTTGCTAAATGTATGTATATATAATATGTATATATATATATATATATATATATATATAACAGTATATACTTTTCATATACACGATCCAAGAGTGCTAGTTTTTTGTATTTCTACAAAGTCATGAATGGGCGTTGGACTCATCTCAGGTGGACTTTACTCTTTATCAACCCGGATCTCGCTGTTCTCAGCCGAATGGACGAATTTGTGTTTCTTTTTACCTTTAAATATAATGAAAAAACTGTATAACAAAAAATTCATTAGATATTGACCTCTTTCTTAAGTATTTTCCGCATTTAAATTTGAAAAAAATAATCGCGTAAATCTCGTATGGTTGTAATCAAATTCAATTAAATATCATATTGTTAATCGTTCCATTCTTGTTATGTTTTGTTAAAATATCCATTGTTTTAGATTTTTTGTTTATATTCATTGCTAACTTATTGATAGTTACCTATTAAAATTGTCTATTTTAATTATTTATTGTCTGCTATTGATGTTTATTAATTTTTTAGATACATAATTTGGTAGCATTTAATTATTATTATAAATGAAAATATGCATTTTCACTATGTTTATATTGTATATTTTTATCATTAATAATGCTATAGTATAATAATAGTATGTAGCATTTTAAAAA
Organism: Nephotettix cincticeps; assembly: GCA_023375725.1. Taxonomy (NCBI): domain Eukaryota; kingdom Metazoa; phylum Arthropoda; class Insecta; order Hemiptera; family Cicadellidae; genus Nephotettix; species Nephotettix cincticeps. The sequence continues at coordinate 68,085,709 of CM041788.1, forward strand.
ATTAATAAATAAATAAACCTCGGAATTACGATAGTGTGAAGTATCCAAAATTATGTCTGGGTAAACCTGAGGAGGAAATTACCTTATCTACAGAGATATTTAAAATATATAGTCCGGATATTTTGTAAATTGCTGTGAATTTTCCATGCGCTGGTTACTCAATTTTTTTTGTATGGACTTCCCCCACAATTAGATTGTTTAACACTCGGTGCTTTTTTTTTACACTTGATATATTAAATTAATTAGTTTTCACCTCAAAAACAATAGCCTCTTAAAATCAAAGGAATAAAATCTATTTGCATTTCACTGTCAAATTGTAGTTTAGAGGATTGTAATGGTGGTGCATTGTCATTTCTTGGTGGTTTGAGAAGCCAGACAAAATGCTTTTAGCATTTTGTTTGGCCCACGTGGTGAAGAGGCGGTCCTTTGTAGGTGGTTGGCAAAGGCCATCTAGTTAGTTCAGCCCTGACTCCCTGGAGCTGTCGTTTGACGGAGTAAGTTCAACAAATATGAGCTCAATACGGACATCCTGCAAACCCTCGGGGTATTAATTATCTATAATTTTATTAAGGAGAGTGGTTTCTGTATAATGGTTTGTTTGTAAAGGAAAGTAAACGCGAAAAATACTGACCTGACGAGGTTTGGTATTTTACACAAAGGTCATCGCATCTCAAACGCATGCAACTCATAGGTATATTCATATCCATAACAATGTCTCAGGCTACGGCCCAAGAGCGTCCTAGATTTCAACGTTTATATTTTCAAAGAATGTAAACATAACGCGTTACTATATGAACAGAAATAGACACTAAAATTTGACAGTTCCGGAAGCAGAAGACACAGTTGATGTAAATGTCTTAAGTTACAATGTTTACAATTTCTAATTTCACTTTCAGTATTTACACTACTTTTCAGTCCATGAAGAAGAAGAAAGTAAGTTTTTTCTTACAGATAAACCACTGGATCGAAATTAATTATGCCGAAAATTTTAGATTTTAGGTTTTCTCCCGATGCCTGTCTATATTACGTTCTTCCTATGTATTTAGTATAAAATGCTATTAGTAAATACCCCTTTCAATGTGAATAGAAAGCAAATTTTACCTCAAATAAAGTATTTTTCTGCATGAAATTTTTCATGTTTTAGAATAACTATTACATGCTAAAGGGGAAAAGTAGCCTATCTCAAACCTTTTTAACCGTGCAAAGGCCGGGTACTTTAGCTAGTTCTAAATATAACGTTTGATCTCTTCATGTCTATCATTATTATAATAACTAAGGTTATGGAGGGTAAGCAAATTTTCTCATTTATCAACAGACATTGATCAAACTTGTCATATAATATGATTGTCATATGGTTGTTTATATTAATTTGGAAATTCGCTGAGTACAGGTCTAAACCGTGACGGTGGTATTATTTGATATTTCATAATCATAAATTATTAAAACCTAAACCACCAAGTAAGTTCCAAATAAATCTTATTGTTAAGTTGTTTTTAATTTAAAAACCCCTCATTTTCTCATCCCAGAGGACCCTACCCCTGAGGGCTCTGCCTAGAGCTACTCATCCTTATTCTTTAGGGGGAGTTTTTATTTAAAAAAACAACCCGATTCACGAGTCAAAAGATATAAATGTAAAGTGAATAACGTTCGTAGCTTATGTTACTAAAGCCACAATGGTTCCTTTAATCATTCACCTCAGAATACCTCATGAGCAGTTGAGGGTCTAAAATAGATCAAACGTACTAAGAAATATCCTTTAAAGCTATAAAAAAAGATTGAAAATATATTTAGCGAATAAATTTGAAATTATTCGGAACGCACTTTGGAATGTCAAACACTCTCTCGACGGAATTTGCACAATACATTCGTTTTATTTCGAGTCTAATCGATACGGTCTCAGCACAGGAGGAAGTAACTGTTCGGGGGTTACTAAGGTAACCGGGTAACTGTATCAGTATACACACTGCGAAGGAGCAAACTATAAGCTCTGTCACATCTGTATAAATACAGTAGAATAACATTGAAACGAATAATCTTAACGAAACATATAAAACTTAAAGTTGATATAACACCTACACTATTTTTAATATTAAAACTACTAGTAAGTGGTTCTAATTTCAGTGATGTAAAAAATAAGTTCTTATAAACTGAATGAACTGAGAAACTGAGGACATTTAACTATTAAAACCCTCGTAGAAACAGATCTCCGTACTCAGTGAATTTCCATTATTTATTATATGAGTTATTTGAAACTAAGCTTGGTCATAAATTAAGCAATATACCCACAGCGATATACCCATAGTATTTCAAATAATAAGCGAGACGTAAATTTAACTTTACACCATAATTTTAAGATCGGAGTTCAAACGGACGTATTATGTATCTCAGTTTTTGTATCTCAATAACCGTTTGACTAGGGACAAAGATTCAAATCTAATCTCTTCTAATCGTCTTTACAGACACAGCACACAAAAACGCACACACACACACACACGCACACACCACCACCACCAAATCTTTCCATATTTATCTTTCCAATTTTAAGGAACGAACGAACGGTGTTTTTGACTTTTGGAAACCTAATAAAACTTGCTCCCAGGCCAAGTTTTTGATATTAAAATAGGCTTTAATAAGGCCTTTTTTTCTTTTCAGGCTTTATTTCTTATATTTATTCATTTATGAGGGTTCTGTTTGTAACATTTACAGTCCTGGGATCCATTTTAAAATGTTTTTCCAGCTTATCATTTGTTTTCAAACGACTGGAGAGATTTCTGATGGCAATGAGTAGGAAAATCTTAGCCGAGGGTCATAATTAAAAATTAGTCGTCTGGAACAAAAGCGACTGGTCGTTCCGTCCGACCCTCCATCCAGAAAATGGGACGATGACGTGTATTGTCCGGGCGGGGAGGAAGTGAGCTTGAGAATCATCTGATTTTGTACGAAAAATTGGGATAAATTATGTAAAACAGTAGACTAATATTTTATCTGGATCTAGTGTATCACGTTCATAAATTTTGAGAGAAGTAACATCACGAAAAATTTTAATCCAAAACTATAATACGAGCGAGTTTGTTATATACTTTTTATACATTTATATATTTATTCTTTTTTTATTTTTTTCATTTTTTACTTGTTTTTATATATTTATTCACAGAAGGATCTCGTTTTTTACTAACTGTCACAGAGGGGACTTTAACTTCCAACTGCAAGCTCTGTAGACAGGTGATTTAGACCGCTAGGTAAACATCATGATCTCAAATTTACTAACTCTTAATAAATACGTCAATTGATTATCATCACATTCGATTATTGCTACGATGCATGTTAAAGTAGGGCCCTATAGATATTTTGTTCAGTATATTTGAACCAAGCATGTAAAATATCCAGTGTTTTTCAGTTCTCTCTCAATTCGACGAATTTGGTTTATTTTTTATGGAATGTTCAATAGATTAACCTTTTTTGAGAAAATAACTCCGCCCTTTAAACTCTGTGTGTGTTATATACAGTTATACCACTTAATACACCAACTAAAAAACAAAAAAAAATCATACATCTCAATACATCACAACTATCACTCAATTTACCAAACAGTAGTTTGATCCCACATTCACCAAAAGTTAGTATGCAATATTGTTTGAATAAAATTTCGAGTAAGGTTAACTCCAAAACTTAATTCATAAATAAATCAAGCGTATAGTTTAGAACTCCCCACCCACTCCCGCTGACCGAAATGCCGGAAAATTTATTGGATGGGTTCCGTTCCTCTTTGAACCTCCATACAGAAAACACTACTGCGTCACGTTATTGGAACATACTTTTCACGATTATATATATGTCTATTGTCTACACCCGCGTCTAAAACGTGACATTAGTTTTTAAACAGGAAATCACCGGATTGACTCATTCATCGATTAGGGCCCTAATAGACCTAATAACCTTAAAATATATTTCGTCACACTGTACGGAAATGTGTAAATTTCAGTAATATTCCAGTAAACATGACATTCCTCATCGTATTAAAATATTTAGTTGCTCACAGAGGTTTATTTAATATTAAACCAAATAAATATAGTTTACATATTTATAGACACAACATCGTAATATTAACGGAACAAAACAGTCATTGAAATAATTGTTTATAGTATATAAAAGTGGTAACATCACCAAACAATCAACCAATTTATATTTACACCCAGAATAAAGTCATTTAATCTTCAACGTTTGATCGTAGGTTGGATAATCAAAGTGATACAAAATTGTCTCTTTTGATTGATGGCTGTCCATCCAATTAGTGGGAAACTCGTTTGGAAACCAGACAAATAAAAGTAGTGGTTTATATGATGGTAATTAGTAAGGGGTATGTCGCTTTTGGTGTTTTTATGCGAGTCTATGATTTATTTGTTTATTGTTAGAGCATCGGACGCATAACCTTAGTCAGTGATGGTTCTGGTCGAGATACCCGAGTTGCCAATCAGTTGTTATCAGTACATGGGGTCCACCTAGTACTAGTCAGTTCTGGTCGAGATACCCAAGTTGCCAATCAGTTGTTATCAGTACATGGGGTCCACCTAGTACTAGTCAGCTATGGTTCTGGTCGAGATACCCGAGTTGCCAATCAGTTGTTATCAGTACATGGGGTCCACCTAGTACTAGTCAGCTATGGTTCTGGTCGAGATACCCGAGTTGCCAATCAGTTGTTATCAGTACATGGGGTCCACCTAGTACTAGTCAGCTATGGTTCTGGTCGAGATACCCGAGTTGCCAATCAGTTGTTATCAGTACATGGGGTCCACCTAGTACTAGTCAGTGATGGTTCTGGTCGAGATACCCGAGTTGCCAATCAGTTGTTATCAGTACATGGGGTCCACCTAGTACTAGTCAGTGATGGTTCTGGTCGAGATACCCGAGTTGCCAATCAGTTGTTATCAGTACATGGGGTCCACCTAGTACTAGTCAGTGATGGTTCTGGTCGAGATACCCGAGTTGCCAATCAGTTGTTATCAGTACATGGGGTCCACCTAGTACTAGTCAGTGATGGTTCTGGTCGAGATACCCGAGTTGCCAATCAGTTGTTATCAGTACATGGGGTCCACCTAGTACTAGTCAGTGATGGTTCTGGTCGAGATACCCGAGTTGCCAATCAGTTGTTATCAGTACATGGGGTCCACCTAGTACTAGTCAGTGATGGTTCTGGTCGAGATACCCGAGTTGCCAATCAGTTGTTATCAGTACATGGGGTCCACCTAGTACTAGTCAGTGATGGTTCTGGTCGAGATACCCGAGTTGCCAATCAGTTGTTATCAGTACATGGGGTCCACCTAGTACTAGTCAGTGATGGTTCTGGTCGAGATACCCGAGTTGCCAATCAGTTGTTATCAGTACATGGGGTCCACCTAGTACTAGTCAGTGATGGTTCTGGTCGAGATACCCGAGTTGCCAATCAGTTGTTATCAGTACATGGGGTCCACCTAGTACTAGTCAGTGATGGTTCTGGTCGAGATACCCGAGTTGCCAATCAGTTGTTATCAGTACATGGGGTCCACCTAGTACTAGTCAGTGATGGTTCTGGTCGAGATACCCGAGTTGCCAATCAGTTGTTATCAGTACATGGGGTCCACCTAGTACTAGTCAGCGATGGTTCTGGTCGAGATACCCGAGTTGCCAATCAGTTGTTATCAGTACATGGGGTCCACCTAGTACTAGTCAGTGATGGTTCTGGTCGAGATACCCGAGTTGCCAATCAGTTGTTATCAGTACATGGGGTCCACCTAGTACTAGTCAGTGATGGTTCTGGTCGAGATACCCGAGTTGCCAATCAGTTGTTATCAGTACATGGGGTCCACCTAGTACTAGTCAGTTCTGGTCGAGATACCCGAGTTGCCAATCAGTTGTTATCAGTACATGGGGTCCACCTAGTACTAGTCAGCTATGGTTCTGGTCGAGATACCCGAGCTGCCAATCAGTTGTTATCAGTACATGGGGTCCACCTAGTACTAGTCAGTGATGGTTCTGGTCGAGATACCCGAGTTGCCAATCAGTTGTTATCAGTACATGGGGTCCACCTAGTACTAGTCAGTGATGGTTCTGGTCGAGATACCCGAGTTGCCAATCAGTTGTTATCAGTACATGGGGTCCACCTAGTACTAGTCAGCTATGGTTCTGGTCGAGATACCCGAGTTGCCAATCAGTTGTTATCAGTACATGGGGTCCACCTAGTACTAGTCAGTGATGGTTCTGGTCGAGATACCCGAGTTGCCAATCAGTTGTTATCAGTACATGGGGTCCACCTAGTACTAGTCAGTGATGGTTCTGGTCGAGATACCCGAGTTGCCAATCAGTTGTTATCAGTACATGGGGTCCACCTAGTACTAGTCAGTGATGGTTCTGGTCGAGATACCCGAGTTGCCAATCAGTTGTTATCAGTACATGGGGTCCACCTAGTACTAGTCAGTGATGGTTCTGGTCGAGATACCCGAGTTGCCAATCAGTTGTTATCAGTACATGGGGTCCACCTAGTACTAGTCAGTGATGGTTCTGGTCGAGATACCCGAGTTGCCAATCAGTTGTTATCAGTACATGGGGTCCACCTAGTACTAGTCAGCGATGGTTCTGGTCGAGATACCCGAGTTGCCAATCAGTTGTTATCAGTACATGGGGTCCACCTAGTACTAGTCAGCGATGGTTCTGGTCGAGATACCCGAGTTGCCAATCAGTTGTTATCAGTACATGGGGTCCACCTAGTACTAGTCAGTGATGGTTCTGGTCGAGATACCCGAGTTGCCAATCAGTTGTTATCAGTACATGGGGTCCACCTAGTACTAGTCAGCTATGGTTCTGGTCGAGATACCCGAGTTGCCAATCAGTTGTTATCAGTACATGGGGTCCACCTAGTACTAGTCAGTGATGGTTCTGGTCGAGATACCCGAGTTGCCAATCAGTTGTTATCAGTACATGGGGTCCACCTAGTACTAGTCAGCGATAGTTCTGGTCGAGATACCCGAGTTGCCAATCAGTTGTTATCAGTACTTGGGTCCACCTAGTACTAGTCAGCGATGGTTCTGGTCGAGATACCCGAGTTGCCAATCAGTTGTTATCAGTACATGGGGTCCACCTAGTACTAGTCAGTGATGGTTCTGGTCGAGATACCCGAGTTGCCAATCAGTTGTTATCAGTACATGGGGTCCACCTAGTACTAGTCAGTGATGGTTCTGGTCGAGATACCCGAGTTGCCAATCAGTTGTTATCAGTACATGGGGTCCACCTAGTACTAGTCAGCTATGGTTCTGGTCGAGATACCCGAGTTGCCAATCAGTTGTTATCAGTACATGGGGTCCACCTAGTACTAGTCAGCGATGGTTCTGGTCGAGATACCCGAGTTGCCAATCAGTTGTTATCAGTACATGGGGTCCACCTAGTACTAGTCAGCTATGGTTCTGGTCGAGATACCCGAGTTGCCAATCAGTTGTTATCAGTACATGAGGTCCATCTAGTACTAGTCAGCGATGGTTCTGGTCGAGATACCCGAGTTGCCAATCAGTTGTTATCAGTACATGGGGTCCACCTAGTACTAGTCAGCTATGGTTCTGGTCGAGATACCCGAGTTGCCAATCAGTTGTTATCAGTACATGGGGTCCACCTAGTACTAGTCAGTGATGGTTCTGGTCGAGATACCCGAGTTGCCAATCAGTTGTTATCAGTACATGGGGTCCACCTAGTACTAGTCAGTGATGGTTCTGGTCGAGATACCCGAGTTGCCAATCAGTTGTTATCAGTACATGGGGTCCACCTAGTACTAGTCAGTGATGGTTCTGGTCGAGATACCCGAGTTGCCAATCAGTTGTTATCAGTACATGGGGTCCACCTAGTACTAGTCAGCGATGGTTCTGGTCGAGATACCCGAGTTGCCAATCAGTTGTTATCAGTACATGGGGTCCACCTAGTACTAGTCAGTGATGGTTCTGGTCGAGATACCCGAGTTGCCAATCAGTTGTTATCAGTACATGGGGTCCACCTAGTACTAGTCAGTGATGGTTCTGGTCGAGATACCCGAGTTGCCAATCAGTTGTTATCAGTACATGGGGTCCACCTAGTACTAGTCAGTGATGGTTCTGGTCGAGATACCCGAGTTGCCAATCAGTTGTTATCAGTACATGGGGTCCACCTAGTACTAGTCAGTGATGGTTCTGGTCGAGATACCCGAGTTGCCAATCAGTTGTTATCAGTACATGGGGTCCACCTAGTACTAGTCAGCTGTGGTTCTGGTCGAGATACCCGAGTTGCCAATCAGTTGTTATCAGTACATGGGGTCCACCTAGTACTAGTCAGTGATGGTTCTGGTCGAGATACCCGAGTTGCCAATCAGTTGTTATCAGTACATGGGGTCCACCTAGTACTAGTCAGCTATGGTTCTGGTCGAGATACCCGAGTTGCCAATCAGTTGTTATCAGTACATGGGGTCCACCTAGTACTAGTCAGTGATGGTTCTGGTCGAGATACCCGAGTTGCCAATCAGTTGTTATCAGTACATGGGGTCCACCTAGTACTAGTCAGTGATGGTTCTGGTCGAGATACCCGAGTTGCCAATCAGTTGTTATCAGTACATGGGGTCCACCTAGTACTAGTCAGTGATGGTTCTGGTCGAGATACCCGAGTTGCCAATCAGTTGTTATCAGTACATGGGGTCCACCTAGTACTAGTCAGCTATGGTTCTGGTCGAGATACCCGAGTTGCCAATCAGTTGTTATCAGTACATGGGGTCCACCTAGTACTAGTCAGTGATGGTTCTGGTCGAGATACCCGAGTTGCCAATCAGTTGTTATCAGTACATGGGGTCCACCTAGTACTAGTCAGCTATGGTTCTGGTCGAGATACCCGAGTTGCCAATCAGTTGTTATCAGTACATGGGGTCCACCTAGTACTAGTCAGTGATGGTTCTGGTCGAGATACCCGAGTTGCCAATCAGTTGTTATCAGTACATGGGGTCCACCTAGTACTAGTCAGTGATGGTTCTGGTCGAGATACCCGAGTTGCCAATCAGTTGTTATCAGTACATGGGGTCCACCTAGTACTAGTCAGCTGTGGTTCTGGTCGAGATACCCGAGTTGCCAATCAGTTGTTATCAGTACATGGGGTCCACCTAGTACTAGTCAGTGATGGTTCTGGTCGAGATACCCGAGTTGCCAATCAGTTGTTATCAGTACATGGGGTCCACCTAGTACTAGTCAGTGATGGTTCTGGTCGAGATACCCGAGTTGCCAATCAGTTGTTATCAGTACATGGGGTCCACCTAGTACTAGTCAGTGATGGTTCTGGTCGAGATACCCGAGTTGCCAATCAGTTGTTATCAGTACATGGGGTCCACCTAGTACTAGTCAGTGATGGTTCTGGTCGAGATACCCGAGTTGCCAATCAGTTGTTATCAGTACATGGGGTCCACCTAGTACTAGTCAGTGATGGTTCTGGTCGAGATACCCGAGTTGCCAATCAGTTGTTATCAGTACATGGGGTCCACCTAGTACTAGTCAGTGATGGTTCTGGTCGAGATACCCGAGTTGCCAATCAGTTGTTATCAGTACATGGGGTCCACCTAGTACTAGTCAGCTATGGTTCTGGTCGAGACACCCGAGTTGCCAATCAGTTGTTATCAGTACATGGGGTCCACCTAGTACTAGTCAGCTATGGTTCTGGTCGAGATACCCGAGTTGCCAATCAGTTGTTATCAGTACATGGGGTCCACCTAGTACTAGTCAGCTATGGTTCTGGTCGAGATACCCGAGTTGCCAATCAGTTGTTATCAGTACATGGGGTCCATCTAGTACTAGTCAGCGATGGTTCTGGTCGAGATACCCGAGTTGCCAATCAGTTGTTATCAGTACATGGGGTCCACCTAGTACTAGTCAGTGATGGTTCTGGTCGAGATACCCGAGTTGCCAATCAGTTGTTATTAGTACATGGGATCCACCTAGTACTAGTCAGTGATGGTTCTGGTCGAGATACCCGAGTTGCCAATCAGTTGTTATCAGTACATGGGGTCCACCTAGTACTAGTCAGCTATGGTTCTGGTCGAGATACCCGAGTTGCCAATCAGTTGTTATCAGTACATGGGGTCCACCTAGTACTAGTCAGTGATGGTTCTGGTCGAGATACCCGAGTTGCCAATCAGTTGTTATCAGTACATGGGGTCCACCTAGTACTAGTCAGCGATGGTTCTGGTCGAGATACCCGAGTTGCCAATCAGTTGTTATCAGTACATGGGGTCCACCTAGTACTAGTCAGCTATGGTTCTGGTCGAGATACCCGAGTTGCCAATCAGTTGTTATCAGTACATGGGGTCCACCTAGTACTAGTCAGCGATGGTTCTGGTCGAGATACCCGAGTTGCCAATCAGTTGTTATCAGTACATGGGGTCCACCTAGTACTAGTCAGTGATGGTTCTGGTCGAGATACCCGAGTTGCCAATCAGTTGTTATCAGTACATGGGGTCCACCTAGTACTAGTCAGCGATGGTTCTGGTCGAGATACCCGAGTTGCCAATCAGTTGTTATCAGTACATGGGGTCCACCTAGTACTAGTCAGTGATGGTTCTGGTCGAGATACCCGAGTTGCCAATCAGTTGTTATCAGTACATGGGGTCCACCTAGTACTAGTCAGCGATGGTTCTGGTCGAGATACCCGAGTTGCCAATCAGTTGTTATCAGTACATGGGGTCCACCTAGTACTAGTCAGCGATGGTTCTGGTCGAGATACCCGAGTTGCCAATCAGTTGTTATCAGTACATGGGGTCCACCTAGTACTAGTCAGTGATGGTTCTGGTCGAGATACCCGAGTTGCCAATCAGTTGTTATCAGTACATGGGGTCCACCTAGTACTAGTCAGTGATGGTTCTGGTCGAGATACCCGAGTTGCCAATCAGTTGTTATCAGTACATGGGGTCCACCTAGTACTAGTCAGTGATGGTTCTGGTCGAGATACCCGAGTTGCCAATCAGTTGTTATCAGTACATGGGGTCCACCTAGTACTAGTCAGCTGATGGTTCTGGTCGAGATACCCGAGTTGCCAATCAGTTGTTATCAGTACATGGGGTCCACCTAGTACTAGTCAGTGATGGTTCTGGTCGAGATACCCGAGTTGCCAATCAGTTGTTATCAGTACATGGGGTCCACCTAGTACTAGTCAGCTATGGTTCTGGTCGAGATACCCGAGTTGCCAATCAGTTGTTATCAGTACATGGGGTCCACCTAGTACTAGTCAGCTATGGTTCTGGTCGAGATACCCGAGTTGCCAATCAGTTGTTATCAGTACATGGGGTCCACCTAGTACTAGTCAGTGATGGTTCTGGTCGAGATACCCGAGTTGCCAATCAGTTGTTATCAGTACATGGGGTCCACCTAGTACTAGTCAGCTATGGTTCTGGTCGAGATACCCGAGTTGCCAATCAGTTGTTATCAGTACATGGGGTCCACCTAGTACTAGTCAGTGATGGTTCTGGTCGAGATACCCGAGTTGCCAATCAGTTGTTATCAGTACATGGGGTCCACCTAGTACTAGTCAGTGATGGTTCTGGTCGAGATACCCGAGTTGCCAATCAGTTTGTTAAAGCCTTGGAGTCTACGGTGGACAGGGCATGTCCACCGTAGACAAAGAAGTCATTCACTGGAAGACAAAAATGAAGAAGAAAATATGGCTGGAAGGCCTAGAGGACGATTTCTACAAGCTGGGAGTGAGAAAGTAAAGAGATGAAGAGCACTTAAAAAGCGAAGCTACAGCTTGTCGAGTACAGCGCCGTGTGGTAAGCAGATTATAGACAGGGAAAGTTACTGGCGTTAAGTTAAAGACCAGTACCTTTCTCTTTAACTTACTATATACTTTCCACTCCAGAGGCAAGTAACTACTTGCCAGTAAAAGCAAACATGTTTGTTTTTATTGGCCACTCCATGGCAAGTACATAGGTTACATGGGCGGTCATGTTACCACTAGTGGCCAGTACATTCCTGCCAAAACATGCTCCTATTCACCACCAGTACCGCAGTGGCAAGTATAAGGAACACATCGTATTGTGAGCACGTTTAAAATGCCAGTTAATTGTGACGAAATTTAAATTTTTTGTACCTAATTCATCTCTCCTGTCCACCCAATTCTTCATCCATACTCCATTTTTATTCAAAACTGATTGCAATTCTTCGTTTAAGCACAACACAATTTTGAATTAATTTATTATAAGCTTGAAAACACTCTTCATCACACTCTGCCATAATGCTCACTCACTATCTCACAACAGACTGGCCTATTAGCTGTTAGTACAATCGAAAATTTGTGGCCAGTACTTTCCCTGTGTAAATGGAAATTGTTGGGAAGTGACGTACTGGCCGCCAGTAACTTGTGGTTTTTACTTTCCCCGTACTTAAGCCGCTGTAGGATTGTTAGGAGAATTATAAATAATATAAATACATAACAGTCATAATAATACAATCAAAAATATGATACTCAATTGAAATTCTCCAATGACGACGATGACTACAACTAGTGATATAAAAATCTAATTAAATTATCCCAAATTATATATAAAATAATTATCTTTATTAATTGAATTGAAACTAGCTGTATGCAGTGTCGATATGAATAAAAAAATCCAAACTACACAAAGCTATTGTGTAGTTTTCATTTTTCCCGGCGTATCTAAAAAGCTGTGACTTTATTCAACTTGTTGGAACAACCTTAGACAGTTACTTGGCCAAACAAGTGTAATTACAACACAGGACATCCCGACTGTCGGGCGACAGACTGGTGTAATTGAATAATTCCACTTGCTGCCAAGAAGATAGCCTTTAAATTCCTTTCATTTACCAAAATGCCCTACTTCTATAATTGCCTTTTCCATAACTTTTGTGATATTTCATTCCATTTTTAAGCCCTGTATTTATTCAAAATAACGTTTCACATTGAATTCATTTAACACTATTTTAATTCTTCTTGCTTTCAAAAATAACAATACGTAAATTGATATTACGTAATCTGTATGGTGAAAACTTGTGTTTTTGGCGAGTCTTTAGCTCTTTTGTCAGCGTGACTGCCTCTGAACCTGAGTCACCAACGGACTTCAGGTTTCGCCAATCAGTTTTATCAGTACTGTCCACCTTCAACTGAGTCGACTCATCTTTGTTTGTTACGTCCCTGCACAGATTTTTAACCAATGTGGGTGTGAAAAGTAGTTATAGGTTAGGCTACCACCCTTACAAAAAGAAAAAAAATGTAAGAATTATATAACATATATTTCTAGTATAATTCAAAAATTATTTTACAATACAACTATTAACAAATCCTTATAAAATGTTTTAAGAATGATTTTAGAAGTGACCTTTTGTTCATTAGGCTGTTAACTTAATGGTGCTGGCAAAGTGATCAGCTAGTTTTTGTCTGAATCAAGTTTCAAATGGCATCGAATCCATTACTCTTTAAAAGCACCCTTATTCACTGTAAGGTGTTACGAGAAATAAAATCGACTATCTTAAAAAATCATAATTTTAATGTTTATTTGTTGATTGTAGATATGTTTTAGCATAATTTATTCAATTTTTTGTGAAAACCTTTCGAATCACAGGATAATTATTTGGAAAGCAGATTTTTTTCGTGCACGGAAGTTTTGACCTGAAATTTTGGGACCGTGGGTGTATATTTTTCCAAATTTCGTATTCTACAGGAAATGATTTTTAGCACCACATTTTAGTTCCGATAACCTTATACATTATGTTATTTTGGAGGTCTTGCATTAAAACACACTCCTAATATATGAATTCAATATATTAAATTTAATTAATAGTGTAATTTACATTGTATAGATAGTAAAATATTATTTGAACTTTGTTAAACTTTTTGGTTCATAAAGCTCAACAACGTTAAGATTTGTTAATTTTCAGTCCAAAAGTTTATGAATAATTAAATAGAAGGCACAAGAAATTGCTTTTTGAAACCATAAAACCTCAGCCATGGCGTGCTGAATTTAGGGTGGATGCGTTAATTAACCAATTTAAGGGCTGCGTTGGCGTCAACAGTCTTTTCATGGCAGTCGCATGTTAATTAAGATTATTAAATCATTAGGCCTTCGTTGTTTCACCCACATTATAAATGCTATGCAAAAATATATCTACACCTTGGAATCATCATAAAACTACTAATTATATCTATAACATAAAACGTGATAATTTTTTTTAGTTTTTTAACTATTGTAATTAGTGAGCAATTAAATTTATTCAGTTGTTTTGACGATTCTCGATTTCCTTTATGTTTCTAATAATTAGACTTATATTATATATTAGACAAATAAAAAAGTAACATATAATGTTATTTAGATTTTTAATGCGTACATTTTCCATCACGATATTATGTAAAACAAAGTTTCACGACGTTTCGGGATCTGGAATCTGATCCCGTCCTCAGGTGAACTAATATCTAAAACAATAAACATATAATCCGGACCAAACCGGTATAAAGTTAAAACATAAAAGTTTAAAGCAGTCGAAAAAACTTACCCCACCAGAAACGGAAACAAAATGGCCTCCGCAAAAACCTGAAATCCCGGTGAAATATTTCTAACAGATTTATTTATTAATATTAGTTTTAAATAAAATCCAAATCCTTTCTAATATACATGAAAAATTGCAATAAAAAGTAAACTTTACATAGCAAAAACACATTATTTTACAATTTTATACTTAAACCAAAGATCTAATGCCCCTTAAGAGCTTTACTACAAGTTAGCATCCCATAAGAATTTTTTTTCGGATTTATATGTATATCATTTACAGATACTTTATTTTCTCTCTTTGCTAAGAATTGGCAGCCACAATGGCCGGATCTCAACTGAAGATTAAATTTTAATTTAATTTAATTTTTGAAATTTATTTGTAAACAGTTGTTACAACTACCCTAAGACCTTTGATAAATACTCCAATAAGACTTATAAAATATATAAAAACTATAATATAGCGTACCTACTTGATAAATTAAAAATACAATCTAAGAAATTTTACTGCCTATCAGACATGTTAAGTTGTTCATTACGAAAATTATAAAACGTAATATACAGTATTCAACACAAAATTAAATATTATTATCCTAAATAAAATGTTAAACAAAATTTCAAGTAAAAAAAAACTTTTTTACCCCATAGCAGTGGTGGACCCCCTTAAGTAAACTTTTACTATACTGTTATATCATCATTGGATTTTAATAAAACGTTAATAATACATAATAATTTCTAATACTTGTCTTATTTTATATTTCACTCATTTGACAGATTTCATTGACCAAAACATAGATATTATTTAATAATATTTTTTGTCATTTAACTTGGAAATCCAGAAATGATATGACGACAACGCAATATGGATTGGTGATATACTGAGCTTGGTACACGGGGTTGTGGTGATCTTTCACCCATTGTGCCGTATGATAACATACAACGTAGTTATCATTGGGTGGGCGGGTTTGCCCTAATGTTATCAGCGCGCTCTGTGAACTGGTTTGTTAAGCCCCTTGATAATGTGGTTCTGTGGCACGCTCTAGCATCAAACACATGAACTATGCCGTGCATTGATGAAATATTTTGTAAAATACATGTAATTTTCTAAAGGACATTTTTATTTCATCATTCATCATTTTCCGTTGTTGAAACATGTCGCCTAAAATGTTATTTGAACCAACAGATCGGTCTACTCCATGGTGAAATTCACCTCGATCCTATTTAAAACCAGATAGCGAAATGGGCGTTGTAGAGAACTGAAAATCCTGCTTTAAAACATTAGTATTATATATATGTAGTTTACTATGAGGTTGTTGACAAATTAGCAAAGGAAGCAACTCAGCATGGAGAAATTCTTGATGACATTCCCATTCCCATTGAGGATTTTGTTAAATTCAAGAAAAAAGAAGCTATTTTTCCAACAATGAGGAAATAAATAGCTCCCCTAAAGGACAGCGGCACAGAAAAGTTGAAAATTCTTTCCAAACTAAGCCTTGGTTTTCCAATAAGCAATTCAATAGATATGATACAATTATGTTATGTAGAACACGTCTCGGACATGCCAGAGTTGATAAATACTTATACTCCAAAAAACAATACTTTTTCTCCTTCATGCTTAAACTGTACTTTAAATCAAGAAGAAAAACACTATGGCATTTAATCTTTATATGCCCACACTACAACTACTTTAGAAAGAAATTACTCAATAAAACTTGCATAAAATTTAAACTAGATCTTGTGTCTGCTCTTAAAAGTAATGAAATAGAAACATACCATATAAAGAATTAGCTAATTTCTTTGGAAAAATTAAAAGACAAATCTGAGGAGAAATATAAAATGAGAACCCTAATAGGAACCACAAGCAACTACAAAATAGAGAACTGCGAGGCTGCATGGTCTTTTGGACATGTTTGTGTCTGCTTGATTTATTTAGTAAAACCTAACCTCTTCCTGTTGATTGAGGATCACAGTTTTAGATATAACATATAACATGATAATATGTGCAGTAAAATCCTTGTCTTGGATTTATATTAATATACCCTTTTAATTTTACTATAGTGTTGATTATATCAGAAATGTATTTTCCCAAACATTATAACTTCATTTTTATTTACAAAATAATAGCCCATACTAAATAATTTAGAATTAAAATCATAACAAGAAAATCAAAATGTTGTTAGAATTATTATTTTTTGCTTGGAGTTTTGTCTTATTTTCTTTTTCAATAGAGTATTAAGTTTTTCTCTTAATGAAGCAAACACTTAGGCCTAACTCATGAATAAATTATTAATAATTAATTTTTTTAAGTGTATAAATTGAATTATTCTTGGTTAAATCACTCTAATAAAAGTTAAGTGCTCTTTAAAGAATGTTTAAAAAACGTTGGAAAATTATAAAAAATAATAGTCAGAGTTCAATGACATGTGTTTATATGAACCATATGACTTTATTTAAATTTGACCTTGCAGCTTCTACTGATTTTCATTCTAGTATAGTAATGTACAGTAAACTAGATTAGATGAAAATATTTACTCATGGTGGTATATCCCATTTCTATCCAAATTGTAGTTTTTGACACTACTTATTAGTAAATTACACCCGAGTATTTAATATTGTTTCGAATAATGTCAAAATATAATACACCGACATGAGTACCACTGTCTACTCTTAATCAAATTCTGTGTACCATGTATTGCTTGTATAATTAGTGCATTTCAAAATAAAGTTTTTCCAAACCTCGTGTAACTATCACTTGATGTAGATATTCTTTTAAAATATATGACCACATTCCATACAAAGGAATCAATCCAGAGTATTATGATTGGCTGACTAAAGGCCAAACAAAATAGATTGAAAATTGCTAGTTATTGTGTTTTGTATAAGTTCGGTTGTTTCAGATCTGCCGTCAATGATATTCAATTGTATACAAATACACTTAATAATTTATTGATCCCCCTTGTTCTCCTATACTTATAAAGTTTGGTGTATTGTATCGCCCTACAATCCAGGATACAATACAAATGCTGTCTCTGTGTGATAGCATTAGCAGTGATGCAAATGTAAATGCAGCGTGGGAGGCAAATAATAGAGATAGGCAAAATGACTGATGACCAGTGAATGTAAAGCAACTGCTACAGATATTATACATATATATGGGGCTTTACCTGATCTACTGTATGATAAATAATAAACTTCCCCAGCAGTTGTTCTGCGTACTCAGTGCTTCTACCATTGATTTAGGAAATATTTTTTTAGATATAAACTACGAAAGGTTTCTTCATAGGTTGAAAATAAATACAAGAACGATAAAAAATGCGTTAATTATAAATTTCGTTACACGATGAGGCGAGATCTATCCCTAGGTTGGTTTTGCTGTGTATCCTCTGGCCGGAGTCTCAGGGTCCCTTCAGTTTCATACTCCTGGTGAAAAGCATAAACCGTACAATTAGCTCAACCTGTGCCAGATGGCTTCCCTACTTTAGGGTGTAAAGGGTTGCAGCCCTCACTTCACGAAGCCTGGTGCAGTCAGACGGTAGATGATCAGTCTCTTTAGTCTGTCCGCATACTCTGAAAAGCCAAGTTTCTCGTTTAGATTCCCATGAGTACAAGGTGTTTATATTCCATGATGATACCAAAATTAGTCTCAGTAACCGCGGGAGATTTTCTACTATCCTCAAAAAGGACATTTTACTCTCAGAAAGGAAACTCCAACCATCTTCGGTGCCATAATTTTATGGTTTTAAAATTCCTAAGAGACTCTACAGAATGTTTGGGAACCCTTAATGGAATAGTTGCGCCGTTGTTCGAGAGACGGTCCGCTACTCCATTGGCCACAATACCTGATTGATCTGAATCTCAGTATAATAAATAATAATATGCGTTGGGTTCCAAGAATTATTGAAATTCCGTTTAAACAGTGATTACCTTATATTTAGAAAACTCAATTTCAATTAAAACATTATTAGGTTAAAGATGAAAATTAATCAGCTGGGAAAAGATGCTCACTAACAACCATTTAACATGAAAACAATTGATGATGAGTTTTCTCTCGTTATTAACTAACCGATTTTTTTGAAACTTTGGTGTCATTAGGTTTAAAATTAAGTCTCATAAATGAAAGGTAAAAGCTGTAGTTTTTTTTATCGTGAGATGATTTGGCGATACATTAATTCAGTTTTTAATTTTTAGACAACCACTATTTTGGAACTTATAATTGAAAAAATATATATATCTTAAGTATTTAGATGATTCCAAACCAAATTCCACTTCGTTAAAAAGAGCCGTTCTCGAATTAAATTTTGCTTTTTGGGAAAAAGTGGCGACTAAATTTTGAGTTTTGAGTTTTAGTATATGATATTTTGGCTTGTCTTTGTCCCAACAATAATATCTGAAAAGATCAGTAAATAGTTCAGGATTACGATGTGTATGAAGCTGTTTATCAATCTTATTAGACTACACAATTTTAATAGTAAGTGAGTTATTAATTTTACTTTCCCCATAAAGTTTATCAGGGGTTCAAAAAGCAACGCAACATATCACCAATATATTTATAATATCGAAAATATAACACTTTTATATTTCCAATGCTGCTAACAGAAGTTAATTTATTTCTAATTGTGTGTAAAAACTTACAAAACATGTTTTTCCTATCCATTAACTTCCCATGTTGGTAGATCGATCCGTCTGGCTTTAGAGTTTTATTTAATAACTACATACATAAATGAATTTGTAAAAATATCAGTAAAATTGGATTCCATTGGACCGCAAATCGGAAACCAATTTGGTCCCAGGTGTTTGTCTTATCAGTAATAGCTTCAGTTTCTCAATCCTGCAGGAAATTTGCCAATGTTTAAAACCTAGTGTGTTAAAGTAAGGTTTATTTTTATTAGCTTACAATTAAATGTATCCGTAACCCGCTACCTCACAAAAACAGTTGGAATAAAGTCGATTACTGTATAAAGCTGACCCGGCGAACTTCGTAACGCCTCACAGTAAACACATGTTAACTTTAAGATTGGCCATGTTCTGAAGTTGAATAGCAATACGGCTTCATTGTGAAAGGTTATATATTCTGGGTCGCTGCATAGTGAATAACAATACTGAAACGATAAAACATATTAATATCATTCCCATAAAACAAATAAATCTCAGTGGATTAATTTACAATTTTCAAATCCAATCCAAACCCAAACGAACCCTAACTGTGATACGGCTTTTATAGGAAAGATATACAACAGCTGATTATTATAATAAACGTAATAATATAAACATTGTAATTATCATATAAACACGTGACTTTAATCAGACAGAAAATAAAAATATAAATACATAATCCCCCAAAACCGTTAACTATTAACGTGGTGAATAAAGCTGTTCATTTTTTACAGTACACATTTACTTCATAGTTTAACATTAATGAATGATTCAGATGGCATTGGATAGTAAAGCATACGGTATTGCTAATGGAAAGTAAACCAATCAGCTGTAGCTACGAAATCAAATGTTTTCATTGTAGACAATTTGTAAACAAACTTACTCTCCATAAGGTTAACATTAGAAATTTAAAACGCCATAAAATGGAAACTTATGGGGTTTTCAAAAATATTTTTTCACTAAAACCTTCCCGGACACATGTAGAGCAACTTCCTAAAATTTCATGGCGATCGGATGAGTAGTTTGGCAACGCATAAAGGACATACAGACAGACAGACATACATTCAATTTTATATATAGAGATAAATTAGTTAACGGATCATTAAATGCAACGATCGTTAATTTATTCAAGGATAATTTTTAGAAATATAGTATTATAACTAAGAACAAGGCTTTCCTAGTTAAACTCGAGTGGCAAAGCTCTTTTAATAATGAAGCTCAACTTCCAAAAAGGGGGTTAAAATGTTTTCAATGAAACCGTTTCTGAACGTAAATAAATATACTTGTATTTTTGTTACTGGCTTTTACATACAGATATTAAAAAATGGTTTATTAGTATATTAATTATTTTCTAGTCATTGTGGTCATATTTTTCAATTTACTTAGCCTTCATCCATTTGTTTCGGTTAGTTTACTTTAAAGTATAGTTTGCTCTTGTTTCTCCTCACATACAGTCTTTTGTGCAGTACTTCTTTGTTTACGTCTGTAATACCTTTATGGGGTACTTGCAAGTTAAGTTGTATGATATTTCCGAAAATACTTTTTAACCGAGCACATGCTATAAATTTAACGAATATAATTGTCTAATAATAAATTATCACCAATTAAAATTCATTTATCATTTATTGTATCCAGTTTTTTCATCTTGAGTATTGTAACTTAATTGTAATTGAGTTAATTTTTATATGGATAAATAATCTGGAAACTGTCCAAAATTTAGCTCAACACTACTTGATATAGTAACGCTAAAAAACTTTAAAAAACTACAGTAAAAGTTTTATTGCATTTTAAAAACAATACAAAGATTTGTATTAATAGAAAATAGCTCATACATATCCTCTATCATATATATGTATCTTCAAAGTATGTATGTATATGTATCTTCAAAGTTGTCGCAGAGTTTGTGTTCAGTAATCCTCGAGGTAAAGAGGATTACATAAAAGGACTCTAGCAATTCTTTAGTCCTTTGTAACCTTGTAAAGAATCCGACCAATGAATGAGTCCTGCAGCCTATTGACCACTTCTAAATCAATTAAGCATATAAATAATCATAGATTACACAGGTTAATCACAAGCGACCTTCAAAAAAATTATGAAGCGGTTACTTTAACCACAAAACACTCAGCCACTAATACGTAGTTAATATACTCGAAATGTCTGGAACTGTAATAAATAACCAATAAATTAACGCTTACGTTACTATAATTGTAAATTGTAATTACTTAATACCAACGATTATTACCAAAACACCTGGTAAGTAAGCAATAATTAATTAAAAGAAGTATTTTACGATAGAGTATTAAATAATGAAACATCAAAACAGCTGATTTTATAAAGAGTTACAGCTGTAGGAGTAAGGATAGGTGTGGAAGACGAGGGAATTTAATAAGTTGTCCAGTAATAGGAGTAAGTTATGACCCCCAGGGGGGTCGTTGGTAACTTATGAATCCTGGGACCCTCGGAGCTGCGCAAGAGGGACGTCCCACTCACACCATCCGTATGTTCACACCTTTGGGAAACTATTGGGAATTAAATTAAGGAATTTTTCTCACATCGTCTTAATGATATCATTAAGGATTATCCAATTTTAATTGGTTTAATGTATAAAATGTTACTCCTAACAGTATGAAAATAAGCCAAGTAGAACAAAGTATGACTTGATTATTTGAGGTATCTACAGGTGTCAAAAAGATTTAGTTATGAAAATATATCTGTTAGAATATTTACTGAACTACAGCTCCTACGTGATTATAATTATTTTTTGTTGATACAGGAATTTTAATTACATAAAATTCCTATAGGCCTATTTATACTAATTGGAATTTAGTTAGGAAAAAGGTTTTTGGAAAGTTCTTGAGAATATAATATTATAATATTAGGACTAAAATAACCATAATATGAACCGATGTAGGTCTACGCGTTGAAGTAACTAACAACAATGAAACGTTAATTGTGAAATTATCAAATTTAAAAAGCATGCAAGATTTAAAATTAATAGTCAAGAAGTAAAACTAAAATTACTATAAAATGCTTTACAGAAATGTTTGTAAAGTATTGTATACTTGATTGCAAAAATATTTTCATATTTAAGTGAATTTTATGCATTTTCCAGTCTATAATTCAAGCTAATTTGTTTAAATTATCGATTGAAATTTTTGTGAATCTTACCGCCTGGGAGTTCCTAGTAAATTTAATGTGTCTGTGTTCCGTCATGATATACTTAGTCTAGCCTTAGTATGATATACTTAGTCTAGTCATGATATACTTAGTCTAGCCTTAGTATGATATACTTAGTCTAGTCATGATATACTTAGTCTAGCCTTAGTATGATATACTTAGTCTAGCCTTAGTATGATATACTTAGTCTAGTCATGGTATACTTAGTCTAGCCTTAGTATGATATACTTAGTCTAGTCATGATATACTTAGTCTAGCCTTAGTATGTTATACTTAGTCTAGCCTTAGTATGATATACTTAGTCTAGCCTTAGTATATTATGACGGACCACAGATCTCACTGATCATATATTAAAAGAAGTTTAATGAAATCAAATCAAGTTTTATATAAGTTTTAATACTTGTTTTAGGATATAATGTTTCAAACATCGTGGTTATGAATTCAATATAAATCTGGCTCATTAATTTCAGTCAAACTATAGAAATAAATATTTACGAATACTGTGTATAAGTCTAATCTCCTACTAGAAGGCATAGAAAAAAATAAAAATGCGACAAAGAACGTTTAGAATATAGTTGTTGTATTAAACGATATTGCTTATAACAAGAAAACTTAGTTTTAATACGAATAACAATTGTTTTTCGAAAAATGTTATATACCCAGTTAATAATTAATAGGATTTAACAGATTGAGCTAGCAGTCTGTAGCTTTATGTACAATCTAGTGAACAAGGAATTTTATTGAAATGGAGATTGATTCAAATTAAGTAAGTTTGCAAAATCTCCAGTTAACCTCGTCAATGCAGCCAGGGCTTAACGCTGCCTCTGGCGCCTGCCTCTTGATCATCCTACCTAAATATTCCACCACTCCCAACTTATAATTGCTTGAAAGTCTAAAACTTGCAAATTATGTGCTACATGGAAGTGAAAATATTATTAATAATAAGCCATGATCGTAAACTATGGAACCCAGTAAATGTCATCATGATATTATTTCTCTTATAGATGTAGTTTTAGATAACTACAGATTTTATTGAAATTAAAGTTTAAAATGCCGGAAGTACTGTCAGTGATCTTTAACTATGGTGCTAATGAGCAATGGCTTTGGACTTTAAAAGTCCACGTTAAAGTCTGAATACAAAGTAATAAAATTACCCTCAATACTAACAAAATTATTGGTCGTCAGCACCATAATTCAAAATCACTAACAAAACTACAGGTATTTTAACCTTAAATCTAACCTTTTCTTTTGGAGCCTATAATGATCAACCTTGTGACTGACGGAGATTTATCTTCTTCGAAGACGTATTCCCTTTCGAAACTATCTAATAAAAAAAAGAAATAATAAAATTGAAAACTACGTAGACAATCTATATTCTGTTCCCTCCTAAACCAATCTTTCATGTTTTTGGAGAGTTACATTCTTAAAACGAAAGACAACTGATAAATTGGGTGAAGTCTAATTAAAAAATATAAACTGATGTGAATTTCTGTCAAAGAGAAACTGTTTTCGACAAAAAACAGTACATTGTTGTTTAACTGTCCAAAAGAACAAACCTATGCTGTGAATAATTAGTTTTATATCGATTATTATATATACTTTGACAAACCATCATTCAATAAACTCGTATTTAAATTATATGAAATGATATATATTTTAAATTTCTTTAGCTTCTACTTCTTACTTTCTATTATATGCTATACAAATTTGTATACAGTAGCCTACTCTTTAACACTATTTCTCAGTTGTCTAAATACATGAAAACTCAATAATAACTAATGTACAACTAATCCATCCAATCCTCATAACTTATGTATATAAATTATATGAATTATGAGAAAATATTTTAAGGACGGTCCACCATAGCGTGAAAAATCCTGTTTTAGAAGGAAATAGGATATAAAATTGTATTTTCAATGGCATGTTACGACCTGATTTTATAAATAATATTTCTAAAATAATTTAATCATCTACCTCTTTCAAGTTTACTTTCCTCTCAAGTTCAGTCTCGTAAAACAACTTTATTAATAGTCTAATCAACCCCACCTTGATGAAACTTAATGTTAAAACCTCCAAACAATTTGAACACCAAACTTAACTGTTTTAGTTTGTACAGCCAAGAATAATTTTAGCAAGAAATAATTTTTAATAATAATCCTGTAGTTGATATGTAGGTTACATGTAGTCTTATATAATTTATTTACCTATTATTAGTCATACTATAGTAACAAACATTCCTTCAAAAGTTCTCAGCTACAAGAAAATGCTTTGAAAGTATTCACTCCATTCCTAGAATTAACCTACATATTTGTATTTCATTGCATTGTGGAATTTTCCATTCCAAAAGTTAGCTAATTTATTCAGGAATCCAAATTTTATTTGTTTTGCCAGCCTAGGGGTTAGCGGTTAGGAGTTCAACGCAAGGGGTCATAGGTTTAAAACCAGGGATGCCAATTTGGATTGGTACCATTCAAAAAGGGTTTTGTATAATCACTCTCTCACTCTGTGAAATTTACGCCGGTGTAGCATATCTTATGTGGTGTACACAGAATGTTTAATATACTATAAAATATAAAAAGCAGTGTAATTGAAAAGAATGTCCCTAGTGTGTTATAAAACTATTAATGTATATTAAAGTTAAACCAAAACTAATTATATGTAAATTAATCTTATAAAATAACCCAAAGAACACTATAACTTCTTTATTGCTGAATTGCTCTCTCGATAAACGTAAATTGTGACTTCACTCCGGCAGGAATGCGTATTTGATACCCAGCCAAAAGAAGTCTAAGGAAAAACAAATAATATTTCAAGTGACCTGACCTCCTAGAGCTGCACTCTCTTTAAAAGAATTACTTTACAATTTATACGCCCCAACAAGAATGAATTTTCTAATTTTCGTGATTTATTTCATTCAGTCTTATTCTTTTTCGTCCCTAAACTGTATTTGTAAGCGATCTAGTATAATTTGAGCAAGCAAGAGGTAAAATTCACGTATATAAAGATACGTCGTATTTTCCTTGATAAAATAATGACATACTTTTCAAAGAGATATTTAAAAATATTCCATGGATGCGATTCCGATATTTATTTACTAAAAATAGTTTGTATTTAGCATCGTTTGTTAGAGAGGTGTATTCTGATAAGGAAAAACTCAAGAATCAAAACAAAGAATCGTTTTCCCAGAATATAATAATAGCGAAGACTGTCGTAAACACTTACTGGTTGCTGTAGAATAACGAGTAAAAGAATTTCATAAGGGGGAAATATATATTTCAATCAATTATATTAAAATTTATTAGCAAATACTTGTTAACGAAAATTCATAAAATAAGCTGTTTCAGTATTGTTATGTCTTTTGAATATAGACATTTCTACAAAATCTAAATAAATAGTCTTAACATTTTAGTTTATCTAATGTAGGCTATATATAAAATCAAATTATTTACTCACAAAAGTACCTATATTACTACAACATGTTGCTTAAAGTAAATACTAATGGAACTAGTTCCCAAAAAGACTGAGTTTAAGGGTGGAGCCATGTGTTTTAATCCTGAAATACGACTTTTTTACAGTAATTAATCAGAAAAAAAGAATATTAAAATGCTACTCTCAACGTTTAAACATAACTTACGAAATAAATATGTTGACTCTTATTGTTAGCATTAGTAAATGATTAAAACATGACTATATTATTGCAAACAATAGAAAGTTGGAGATTAATAGGTATTAAACTTTTTTTTGTCAATTCCTTTTGGAAAACTGGTAAAATAGAAATGAATATCAAACAATATACAAACGTATTTGGACTCTCGGTTTTGCTCAAATCTGAAGGTTGTATTTGGCCTTCCTTTTGAGTTCAGGATAAATGACACTTAGAAAAAAGGTCCATCGAACAGGGAGAAGGTTTTATATATCATGAGTCAGCTAAAAATTACTTTTAAGAGTTATAAATTTAAACTGTGTATAGTCAGTACATTTTATATGCAGTTCTTATTGCAAAACAAAAAAGAGGCTGACAATGATAAAAAATGCATATTCATAAATATAGTACCACGGATTTGTTAGCTTTGTAAACCTATAAATTTCAAATTATATTATGAGAAAACACCATCTAATGCTGGTGAAAAGTGTTTAGATAAAATTAAAGATAAAATAATATTTTTATCTTCTTAATAACCTACATTTATTTTTTACTTTTATATTTTAGGAAACACATTACGACTCCTTCACTGAATCCAACTCATGCAGTACAACACCATCATGCGGTATCCTTGCATGTTGAAATGTTAACTAATACTTGTTCACATTGGGTCACGTAAGCCATTAGTAAATACTCTACAAAACTAAATTAAAAAGTTAAAACTTTAATTGAATTTAGAAAATTGTTAATACCCAAAGCCAGGTAATGTTTGGCGCCTGATTCATTACATAAACTCCATACTGCATAAGTTTTTAACGTTTTTGTTTCAATGTTTATGTTCATGTGTGTTGATTTGATATCCTTATAGATTTGAGCTTTTGAATATAAGTAAATAATTTATTTAGTTAGGAGTGTCAGGATTTTTTACTAATAAACTAACTCTAGTATTTTTGTAAAATAAAAAGTCACAAGATCTTTAGACATAACAATTTGAAAGATGTTTTTGCTGGATCCCCGAAAATACGCGCCATTGTGTTAATGTGTCTTACACCTGAATAGCGGTTAATAATGAACAGTACGAGCAGTACGTTTGTACGAGTTGTATGTTTGTAAGTTGGAAGCAATTTTATTGTTATTTTAGATTTTCTATTACGATTAATAAAAATAAAGTTTCACGACGTTCTGTGATCTGGAATCTGATGCCGTCATCAGGTGAACTAGAACCTAAAACATTACAATATAACATTATACAAATTTTATGAAATCTGGTACTCGGGAGTTTTTGGCTATATCTCCAGACCTTTTTTTATATTTTAATTATTTTAAGGGTATTTTAACCCAAAAACCCTTATAAGTGGTGAACAATATAAATTTATTGAACTCCGCTTTTTTGATTTAAATTTCATGTTTTATGGCAATTAAGGTCCCATATAATATGATACCCTTATATCTGTAAAGTTAATAGTTATAAATCTGTACACTCCTAAATGCCTTTTTTTATTTTCGGGCAAAGCGATGGATTTGTAAAATGCGTTGACCATCCCCATTAAAATCATGTTAAAAAAACTAAATAAATTACTCTTAGTATTTTGAATGAACAGTATATGACTAAGTTCCAGAGAAAAGGTTAATTTACTGTCCGTGGTAAACACAGTACGTTATCTTAGTGCGCCCAAAGTTATTCTTATGGAGTATACTAAATAATAAATTTTTTTCGTAATTTCTCAATCGTTTTCTCATGAAACTTCATATGTAGGTGTGATTCACATTACCAATAAAACATTTAAAAATTACCAAAATAGGTATTTCAGACGAAAACCATTTTACAGATTACAATAATTTACTAACTTACTACTTATTGACATTGATATGTCTCAGCTCTGGAGGGATGTTGTCGATTTGTAGGATGGAAAATATGTAACAGGTTTCCATAGAAACCACCAGATCTATTTACTGTATTGAATTTTAAATACAAAAGAATAAAAACAGCTGTTCAGATGAAGTAAAAACATTATCTTTAGACATATCCATGATCTAACCTGTTTCTCACAAGGAAGTAAATATAAACATTTTTTGTATACTAACTTTAAAAAATAGTTAATATTATAGAAAAATAAATATAAATATTTACGAACGGCTAAAATGTTGTCGTTTGTACGAGTTGTATGTTTGTAAGTTGGAAGCAAGTTTATTGTTATTTTAGATTTTCTATTACGATTAATAAAAACAAAGTTTCAAGACGTTCTGTGATCTGGAATCTGATGCCGTCATCAGGTGAACTAGAACCTAAAACATTACAATATAACATTATACGTACTACATACATAGTCCGGAATAAGCTGGTATTTAGCTGAAAACAAATTAATTAAGTAAAATGTTGTCTTATTTTACTTACTTACTTGGTTTTTGTCTAAACCAATGAAAATACCAAGATCAGTTTAACACGGGATCAGATTCCAGATTCCGAAACGTCGTGAAACTTGAATTTACTAATCGTGATGGAAAACGGCAGCAATCAATATCTAAACAACATAATCCATCATTGCTATCAATGAATTTAAAACAAAGAATAATCTTATTACTTTAAATATTGATATTTATAAATATTAATTCGGAAAAATCAAAACTCAGCTCAGTTATTTTGTATTAGACTGAAAAAGGTATTTTTTTAATGATAAATTTGATTTGCTCTACCTATGTCAAGTATATACAAATCTCTGGAAGGTATTAAATAACTCAAATACAAATTGCTTTTGAGCATATTTTAACACAGGGATTTTGAAAAATTATTATTTGACGTTTTTTTTTATTATTTAAAAAATATTATTGGGAGGTTTACAAAAAATATTATAAAATTCAACAAAATAATATTTATATAAACCCCGTTTTAAAATGTGAAGAATGATATGTTCTTAAAAAAACTTCAAAGTTTTATGGTTCCTAAGAAAAACGAAATTTCCTTAACGTTAAGATGTATAGGCGCCAGTGTCCCCCAATAATGCTTTTGGATTCTTATGGAATAATTTATTTATGACTTGCGTTGATTATTACATTGTTTAGCTAAACAAATCCATCGAGGGACAAGAATTAGCCCATTAAATAGTTTTTTACTTTAAAAATCATTTCTTCATATTACTTTAAGGACTTTTTGAGTGCTCAAACTACGCTAAAACTAGTATATTTTGAATTTTGCTTGTAAATATGAACAAGCTAAATAGTTGGCTCATTTAATAATGTGAAATGATCTAGAACAGAAATATTATTTTATCATAATGGTTCATTTTCAGTATAAACTCAGTAGTAAGCTAAATATTGCAAGCACAGGTTATTTAAATTGATATAGTACATGGAAAATGCGTGTCATATTTAGTGGCTGAGAGTTCTAAGGAGTTATAAATATTGTGTTTTCGAATAGTTTCCGATCTTCCTTCCCCCCTATAAGATGGTATAAGAAGAAAGTATTGTTTTGGTCAGAATTTTTGAATTGGGTTTTTGGTGAATGTATCCATTTTAGCGTCTCCTGAATCCTGAAGAAGTTGTTTTTAGATTTATGTCTGTTTGTGTATGTGTATATGGAAATATGCAGAAGCCTATAGACGAGACTATTGGTCCGATTTTCATATTATTTTTTTATGTAGGTATTTAGATATCCCAGGTGTCTCGGACACTTTTTTATTTTTTTTATTTTAAGGGTACTCACTCCTAAAAGCCTCCAAAAACACGTAAAATGAAAATTTCTCAAAAACAGCTCAAATGATTTTGATGAAAATTATATGATTTATAAGGTAGTTTATTTATATGAGATAAACCAAGCGTTCCAACCATCCTGTTTTATTTCCCAACCGTTTTCTATGAAATTTGGTATGCAATGTACAGTCTT
The DNA here is from genome assembly GCA_023375725.1 of Nephotettix cincticeps. Classification (NCBI taxonomy): domain Eukaryota; kingdom Metazoa; phylum Arthropoda; class Insecta; order Hemiptera; family Cicadellidae; genus Nephotettix; species Nephotettix cincticeps. The sequence continues at coordinate 68,115,580 of CM041788.1, forward strand.
ATTACCCAACAAAACCACTCAAAAGGTTTTGGTTCTACGGCAAGCGGTTGCCCCCCCCCCCGATATAATTCTTACAATTGAATTGTGTTTCTCTTTTGTTATTTTCGGAAGTTGGAGAACTATGTTTGAATCAACAAATTATTAAATGTTATGTAGATAAACGTTGAATAATTTGATAGTTTTATTTCGGATTGTCGTTTTTAAATTAATTTGAGGGGAATAGTATGTGTCAGTCCAGTGATATTGTTTATTAAATACCGTGCAAAAATACTAACCTGCGACCTATGACTTCTGTAACCGTGATTTACATAACAATAACTGTCAGTTTTGACAGCCGAGTACAATATTGTCGTGGCTTAGTGGTTACCGTAACTAATCCGTAATCTGGATTTCCAAGTTCGAATTCACGTTCATCTTTTTACACCCATTTTTATAAACTTCACTTTTTCAACAATAATTCATACGTTTTGTCTTTATGTATCGTACTGTATTTTTTTATTTGATGTTCGTAAAAATATAGGTTTATGTTTATGTTATGGTTTATTTTCGCTGGATGCCACTTGTAAATTTTATATCGTAAAAAAGGTAGCACGACACGGTAGCTTATAGGTAACGGTACTGGTCCAGGAAAGCAAAGATTGCTTAAAAAAAAGATCGCAAAGATTGCAATCCATTATCCATAAGATGAAGCCCCTACCCAATGTGACGTACCGTACGGACCTCCCTTCACCGCACAGGCTCTAGTCCTATGTTGTTGGGTAGGTAAGGATATATTAAAAAAAGGATGATGAGGTATTATTTGTGTAATGTTGAACTACAGCTGGTCAAATAACAGTGATGATTGTTGCCGTAGTGTGAGTGGCGAGAGCAGGTCTCCAGTGGAAGTGAAACGCAATTGAATTATTGTCGAGGTGGAGTCAGAAACCCCGTCCTCCGCGAAATTTATTATCGCTGTTTCCCCTCAGCTGAAGTGGTTTTCTTGATTTTTTTTAAATGGCAACTTCTGAAATAGATTTTTATTTTTATATGATTTTGAATAATATTTATAATCATAATTTCATAATCAATGCACTGTGTTGGTGTTGTTATGTTGATGAAATATTCTCAATTTTTGTTGTAATACAATTTTATACAATTGGGTAAAGATCTTTAAGAATAAAAATATCTTTGTTAAAATAAAATATTTTTTTAGTTTATCAACGTTATTGATTACTTTAACTTTGATACCAATTCTCAATTTACAATATACATTTTACTATTTTTGGGATTGAAAGTGTAAACAATCTTTGGATTTGTCGTATAATAAAAGGTTTTCAGGGGTATGAGACATTTAGTAGGGAAAATTACACAAATATTAATTTAAAATAATTATTTGTTTAAAAAACGAGATGTTGTCTTATGCATTTTTCTTGCAAGAATATAAATTACTTTTAAAAATGAGCTGTGAAAAAATATCTTACAAATCTACGATAAAATGCCAAAAAATAATACAGTGTATACAAATTGTATTAACATGTATGAAAATATATACTTTATAGTATATTCATATTATCTTCTATATTTAGTTTTTTGTTTGTCTTTCAAATGCCTCAGTAGACTCGATCTTAGGACGAAAAAATATTTCTACATTACTTAAAATATACAATTTTCTATGGCTATTGTAAATCTTTCATATTGTATCACATTTTATTACTATTGTAAAAACTTTGTACTTACAATTTGAATCCAGCATTAGGTTAATGACAGAATGTTATAGTTTGTTTTATTATATTTTATGGTGTTAAATAACCACTAAACTAAAATATAACCATTCATCTTTGCGTATTACGTTTCAAAATTAGTTAGACATAATTTGACATGACCTTGAATTAGGATCATTTCCAAAAAAATACATGCTTGGATTATTCATTTAGTCTCAATCGGCTTAATTCCACAGATTTTATATAGAATTAAAGTGTAACTTTAATTTCGGGGCTAAATTTTACTATTCCTATAAACTAAAACACGGTACCACAGAAGTCACAAAATATTAAGTTAAATTTTTAAATTAAAAAAGAATTATTCGGAAAGAATAAATTGAACGGATTTCAAGTCCAAGAGCTAAACAAAGAAGGAAAGTTTCCAACCTTTATTTGAATGGCGAATTTGATTTTCTGAATAGCAGACTATTTACTCTAACTTCCATCTACCTTTACAAAACAAGGAATAAGGTTGAATTCCCTTCCTTCATTTAACCAATGTAACAATTCAGCATTTATACTTCAATTTGTTTATTTAAAGTTATTGTTGTTTATAAAGCAAAATTAGATGTTATGCATTGTATAGTATGATTAAAAATATATAGTTTAGCTATTGGCATAGTTTAGTCATATAACAGTGCTAACAAAACATTTTGTTAGATTTTGTCATGGATATGTCTTAGCTCTGGGAGGGGGGGAGTATTGGCAATCCGTCGGACCAAAATTTGAAATGGAAGAGACGTCATATGGTTGTAAGGGCAGCTGTTTAGAGGAACTGAAAACATTCCGTTTAGACCGTTTAGCTATCAATGATCTAAGCTATTTACCAAAGGGGAGTAAATACATTATACTATCTATAAATTACTTATGCATATTATACTATATTAATATATTAAAATATATATTATACATTTTTTATATTAATTATGAAAATATATTAAAGATTATTTTCTTCACGAGCCAATTTTTATACTAATGGTTAATTAAGTAACGAATCTAGTAAAGTCTTTCCTTAATAATTACTACGTTTCTATACACCATATTTTAAAGTTAGGTCCATATATGAATAAACATTTGAATAAACTGCGTATAAACATCACAAGTGCCTGAAAAAGTACTCAGTAGATTTAATTCCAAGGAAATTAACTTATCAATAATCCTTGTTGAAATTAGCTACTTTCGACGAGAGATGTTAACGAAAACAATCGTTTCTCAAGGTCTGATTTTGATAGTGGGAAAAATGTCAACTGATAATAATTACGTCTTGCTTCAAATTCCTTTTCCTTGATCTCAAGTACGATTCCGTATTCGCCCACGCTCATTGGTGTTTATTTAACATTTATTTCCACAATTTGAATAGGTTTTTTCAACTTCTTAACAAATGCTTTAAACGTCAATCTACTGTCTCGGTACATGTTCTAATAGTTATTCCCATCCTCGGCTTTGTCTCGCACTTGTAACTTTCGCTACGTTCGGCTCCACAGCGTACATGAAACTTGAGAGCGCACCGGAAAATTCCACTTTCGGGAGTAGTAATGAAGTAGTTCTTTAAACTATTACTTTCCTACGATGATATTTGACATACCTAACTTATATTATACTTGGAAATTGGTTTTTAAATAAACTCACTTAATTGATCACTTAGTCAGAGGGAGAACACTTTGGCGAGTATTTGAGTGGCCAAGGTGGTGCTCAGGCTGGCAATGTTTCAGTTGGTGATTCATCCTCCAGACGGAGCTACTTCCCTGTACCATCCATTCCAATACGCAATCTCCCAATTCATATATTTTCTAAATTGAAAATATATATATTTTTAATTCAAACTGTAAAAAATCTCCTGGTGTGGCAAACTACCGATTCCCTGCGGTAAATAGGTTAGATCATGGTCATACGTCTAAAGGGAATGCTTTCAGTTAATATAAATAGCTGTTCTTATAACCAAACTATGACATCACTGTTTCTAAATTTAGTCGTGCAAATTTCTATCACCCCCTCAGAACTAAAAAATATCCATGTCAAAACAAGTACAATTTTTAGAAATTTTAGCAGGTCATAAAAATATAATTACACATTTAATACAGTAAAATACAAATCATAAAGTTGAATTAATTTGAAAGTATAACGTTAAATTTAGAAATAAAAACTCTAGCTAAAATCAAGAAAATACTGTGAAATTAATGAGGAATTTAGAACAACTGATGATTTATAAATTTAATTTCAAGATGAAAACGAATGACTTTTTTCGAAATGAGAAGGATTTATATGTAACTTTACTTTTAGTATAGGATTCACTTCACTTTATAAGTAGAGCTTCCAAAGATGGTGGGAGCCTCATTCTTGAGCTCATTCTCTTCATTCTGGTATAATTTTTAATTTTACCATATTTCCTTTTCGTGTCCTTTTAATTCATCTAAATTTGAATAGTAATTTGTCTCTTTTTTACATTCTCGGCTTATACTTATATTAGTATAATATGGATAAAGCATTGCTTTCGTCAAAAATTTCGATTTTGAGTTGAGAATGGATAAAACACTGTTTCCTGAATTCAAAAACTTGGTTATCAGACTGATGTCTGATTGTCTATCCGGCCGGGTGCAGACACCGAGTCCACACCAGTTGTCCTATTGAAAATCCGTAGGCCTACACAGGTAATTTTTCGCCATATCTCCAGACAACATTTTTATTTTTTTATTTGTAAGGTTAGTGTACCCCTAGAACCATTATAATTATAAAACTTTCATTTTTCTAAATCAGCGCTTATGAGCTTTCAAATGTGTCAAAAAAGTAATTTTTTAAACCAGTCGGCTAAAAAAAATTTACAAAAATATGACTATCAACATCTAAATCAGCTTAAGAACTAACAATTATTTATATTGAATTATTAGTCTACGACAAACGGATCCAGAGAAAGGTGGAATTTTATGCTCGTGGTGAACGCAGTTTTTAAGATGTATTGTAATAACACCCATATTGTAAGTGGTTTTGATGAAAGTGTGATTAACGTCGAACCTGAGCTAGCGATGACATTGGTTCGAGACCCGCAGCTGTCAATCCGTTTTCATTCTCCACCTCCTTCTTTTTCGTATCCTTGTTTGACACGTCCCACACCCAGATATGCAGTATGAAGAAAGGTCAAAATATATGTAAAACAGATTACCATCCTACTATAAAATTACAGGAACAAAATAATCCTATAACATTTAGATCTGTTTTGAAAGCCTAAAATGAAAACTTTGGCTTACGGTGAGAAATAAATAACCTACAAAAGTGTTCGGGTGGCATATTTTAGGGCTGATAAAACAACCTCATATTTATTCAGAACAAGAAACGAAGCCGATAAGTCACGATTGGTTTCGTTTGACTGCGAGTGACGTCATTTGAACTGTGTCACTTGGACGAAGAATCTCAAGTCTATCGATCTTTACGCTCTCCTGATTGTCGTATTTTGTGTATTTTAGCTACAATTTAAATAAAGTGTTAAATTCTAAATGATTTATTATCTCACAGAAGTCAAATACTATTGATTGGCTGACGGACTGATCAATGTTTCTGAAATACTATAGTGACTGAAACATTAAACTTGGCTCAAATATTCCTCACAGGCTGTAAAGACGTACTAGGTTTTTGAAAATTCTATTTAAAAACGCAAAAATTGGTATTTAATAAATAGGCTTACCAATCAAATCCTACATCGGCCAATCAGAGCATTTTTTACCATTCGGAAAGTTTTATCATACGAATTAAAATGGTTTATTCAAAATAAAACTATAAATATACAAATTAATAAATAAATCAGTGATTTAACATTTTTTAGTTTTCACAATTATTACCTTTTATGAAATAAAAATAAAATACTGTATATTTAATTTTAAAAAATAAAATAGGTCTAATATTACTTTTACATCTGCCTATTTTTTGTTAAATTCTTCTTGTTGAACTCGTTTTTTCATTATTTTATTAGATTCCATGTTTAGTTAAGTTTAGAAAAAATGTTGTTAATATCGCTCAAAACGAGATCTCAGAGTTTTTGAGAACTCTTTACTTTACTAGAATAGTGAAAATATATTTTATCATAGTGGGTTGTCCCGTTTTTATATAGAAGCGTTACAAATATATCTTGTTTAGCGTTACAGAAAGCCAGAGGGAGGTTTGAGAAAATACCTAATTTTGGCTTTTCATGGTTTGTAAAAAGAAGAATTAATCAAAAATATCATAATTATAAGTAATTAAAAGACGAAACTCTAATTTTATCAATACGGAATTTGGAGAACTTTAATATCATCTTGTATCCCATCTTTAAGAAAGCCACTCGTCAATTAAAGATTATCGGCTCTTGAATGTACTATTGTTATTTATTTTGACATTTTTATTATTGCGATTGCGAATCTCAGACTGCCCCGTAAATGAGGTTAAGTGAGTCTCGGGATGAATATCATCAGTGGAATTAGCATATAAATTGCATGAGAGGATTGAATGTCACTGGCTCTCATTAGAAGATGTCTTAAAACATGAATAAAAACTTCGGTCAACATCCTCGGTCTTTCATAACAGAGACATTTTCATTTACAGGGTTTCAAAGTAGTGCACTAAAACTGTTTAATTTACGTAAACCGTATTTTCTTGAAAAATATAAATGAGTAAGTTTATTATGTATGCTCAATCAACAATTTGGGTGAAAATCGTAAAATTTAAATGTTAAAAAACCTAATCTTATTTTTTAATTAGTTAAAATCGGTACACTTGTTCTTTTTGAAGCCTTGGTAAATTTTGAAACTCTTAATATAAGTTATTTTAATTGTTAATTGAAGGCTCATAGGTAAATGAATTTTCACCTCCTTCCCTGTAAAATATGTTACATTTTCATAGCTAGTTTAATAGCTGGGCCACACCTCAATTTAACTTAATAGCAAACAACAGTAATAAAGCATTTTTTTGTGAAATAAACTAAATAAAAAAAATACTAAATATGTCTCACATTATAAGACACTTCCTCAAATTGTATGGAATGGTTTAAGTCCAGTAACCAAAGTGATCTAGAAACAAAGTGGACCTTAAACTAATAATATAATATTTAAGTCAATGATTATATCTATGCTTTATTAGATGTTTACAATGATTAATATTTTCGGTATATTTTTACTGTTTATTAAAAAAAATAGGTATTTTACTTTTTAAATACAAATAAGTATCAGTGATATATTAAAACAGGTCAAAATAATATATTTTTGAAAAATGATTTATCACCTAACTAAAACTAAGCCTGGCATATATTCTAAATATATAAAACAAAGTCGCGTTAGTTATACAACATTTGTAACTCGAGAACGGTTGGGCCGATTTTAATGATCTTTGATTTTTTGGATTTTTCTCTGCTCTGAGTAGACTATAGGTATATTTAGATTGTGTTTAATCTTAGGGCTAAACCCCGCTGGCCTGTAAATTTTGTATATATTAAGCTTATGAGGAAAACATGTGATGCATTTTGATCATATGCATACACCAATAATGTGAATATTTTATTAACAGCTGATTTTGTGTTGCTTTGTTTTCACCAGTCCAAAGCTAACTTTATTGTGCGTCATTTCCAGCAAACGTTTGTCATTGTTTTGAAAATAAGTATTTAGTACCTGGTGACCGAGCTTTGCTCGGGTAGAATAAGGCATGTTTTTACAAGTTAATTAGCAAAATTAAAACAAATTTACTGCCCAATGAAAACATTAATGTGGTTGAAATAAACCCGATTTAATACACCATAATTAATATAGCACTGAAGAAAAAGTATCGCCCCTGGTGGGAATGGAACTCGCGGCCTAAAGTTCTTGAGGCCGACACGCTACAACTCGGCTACGACGTTAGTCAATTGAGCGATGCCTTTTAACGTCTTTTAGCCAAAGCCGATCATTTACTGTCTAATTATCCATACCGTTATTATTAGCCTGTGATCAACTGATTTTTTTATAAATGGAATGAGGATTGAAAAGCAAAAGAGAAATTTAATTTACATAAATTAATTGGTTTGTTACAGTGGCTTCAAGCAATACAACGATTAGGTACGTTTTCTATCAAAACACGGAAGATTTTGGAAATACTTTTTTCTGCTTTTATTTCGCACAGCTATCCTTAAGTTCCTTAAACCCTTAAGTTTTTACAAATTGTTTAGTAACCTGATAACTTTGCATTTATTTAATTCATAAAATAAATATTAATGCATAACCTCTATATTGTTCCCCGCAGTCTTCAATCAAGAACTGTCAAACGGTTATAAACAGCTGTTTTGGTTTGTATTGTTTACATTTTATTCTCCATAAGCGTAATGTTAAATTTTTAGATTTTAAACTTAATATAACAAGAAAACACGAATTTTCCTGGACATTAGACCTATCTAGAACTTATTTTCTACTCGGAAATTAGTTATTACCAAAATTTAAAGAAATTCCTCGGCGCCGTTTTCGAGATCCGTGTGCAAATATATATATATATATATATATATATATATATATACAAACCTTGCTCGTATTATAGTATTGGATAGATTACTGGTTGATAAGTTTATTCCAGTGTAATTCACTATGAGTTGTTTTTTTTGTATCGTTTTGTGTGATTTTTAAAATTAATTTAATTGAATGTAATTGTAAATAAATGGAATTAATGAATTTTATATTAAGCAAACATTATTATAAAAAATACCACGATCCAAAATATCAAACCTTTCATGACATACCCGTAATGCTATTTAACATTGGAACATTGGGAATCAATCCTCTGAAAAAGAATGAAAGGAACCGCACGAAAACAGAACCGTGGGGACATAACCTGATTAAATTAAAATCCAATTAAAGTTAATCTTAAAGTTAACAAGCCAGATAGTTCTTTAATAATAGTTAAATGTGTCGTTAAATCGCCCTGTTTATGTTAAACAAAGTTTCAAAACACCTGTCTCGTCACATGTTTGTGCCTAAGTTAGTCCAAAACATTAATTAACAGAGGTGTCTGATGGAAAAGTTGCAGGTATCGATAAACTCGACAAGTTAAAACTTGAAACTAATATGTGTTGTTGATGTATTTTTCATACTGCATTCATACCTGCTCGTATATGTTCATGTTAGTGGAAAAATGTAACTACGAGCTTTTTTATAGTAAATCTACATTTTAATTTTGAATATTTTTTGTAATATAGTATATTCGTTAATATATTCGATCCAGTTAGAAAACCAAATAAACTGCTCTGTTTAACAAGGGGTTTACCCCAAAATCTTAAGGAAAGTCATCATCACCCTTATAACACAAGACAACAACTCTATTTGAAGAAGTTCCACGGTATATGGGAAGCAAATCTTCCACCCCATTGAAATAAGTTCTGAGGAACGATTAATAGTTTTCCAAATAAAGTTGAAATATATTATCACCTTGTCTTTATAATGGCTTTTTTGAAAATTCATTTTATTTAATGTAAATATCATATATCATAAATATTCAATATGCATTTATAAGATATAATGACATGTCATATCTATTTGTGTAACTCACATGAATTTGAATTTAGATCAGTAGAGTCACCTTTTTGAAATTAATAAACATGGTATTTAAATTTTCGTGCTATGTAAAACCAAGATTCAACAATTGGTGTAAACAATTTGTATCCTTTGGGATCCCGAAAGAAAAAGTATCAATTTTTGTATAGAAATGTTATGATACATCTTTGTGTACATTTTTGTCTAGCCAGGCACTAATAATGTAAACAAAAACATTCCATTTTTATTTTTCCCTGGTAGCAATATACCTCATGTTATTTTAAAACAGAATAAGTCAATTTGTACTGATTTCTTATTTATAAACATTAATGAGATTAAATCTATAACGTCTCTAAGTCTATAATAAACTTTGTATATAACATTTTCTATTCTTGATTTTTATTATCATAGACTATTTTATTATTATCACATTTTTATTATTACATAATCTCAGATTACCCAGGTCTGTTACACACATTTTTGTCCGTTAATTGTTGACATAGAGTAGTGATGTTTTATCGCTATCAAGGAGGATATTAGTGGATGTTATAAATTACCGAGTCCTTCAGCAGACAAAGTGTCGCCTGCAGCAGGCGACATACTGAACGGAGTTTATCCTCTTTCTCCCAGTCCTTGTTCATACTTCACCGATAAGTTAACCTTCTTACTCGTGTTCAAATACTATCTTTTGATTAAAATAGAAAATATTCTGTAAATATTATGTATTTAAAACTCTATTACTATTAATTATGCAAATAAAATAATGATTTTTCCAAATAAAAAGAAGAAAGATAAATTTTTCTGCCATGTGTTCTGAAAATAATGTTACACATTAAAACAGCTGAATCCCTTAATCTATTTGTTACATAAACAAGGATTACACCGGCATAAAAAGCGTGAAAAACTGTTTTAGTCATACTGCTTCAAAAACAGCTGTTGATACTAAATCACTAAATCAGGCAATATTTTTTTACGATTTTGTTTCTTTTTATTCGCAGTATGAAGAAAAAATAGTTCATCACATGGCCCTAAATTGGCTTTTTAGTATAGCCTATCCTCACACATTTAACAAGCTCGGCACACCTTCGCTTGTACTCGTATCAAAAACGCAAATTTTTGTTCCATTTTACTTCCACCTAAACTTCCACACTAAACTGAAAAATATAGTGTAACTGTATAGCTCACAGCTTTTATTAAATCGTAAGCAATAAACACGTACGCAGCTATAATTATATTGATTAATAAGATTGGATGGGTACAATAGGATGTCTTTATTCTTATTCATCTGATTGTTAATGCAGCTCAAGAATTGTGATCTTTGGAACAGGTTTATATTTAATCTATCGATGTTGTTTACCAAAAGTTAGAAAACCTACAATACTAAATGTTTCAAGGGAGAATATTCTATACAACGAATATAATATTTGAATTTTCTAAAAAATAAAGTTGTATGATTTATTCACTTTTTGGCCTTATTAGAATAAATCTTAGACAGCGTCAAATACTACTGTTCTTAAAACACTAAATTAGTTACAATCAATGTACTTGTATATGAGCATACCAATGAACTACCTCCTCCTAGTAAAGTCACATAGTTTCAACTTATTTACGCTTCCAACCTTTTTCATAACCCTAATCCAGGGTAAAATGCTCTACAGTGTAGTGGCGGATTTTAGTTTTATATTCTAGCAGTGACCAATCCTTTGAACGGGTTGTAAAACGTAAAAGTCTAAATTTTACAGTTTATTGTTTCTAACTGTTAAGCTAGTAATAATTTTAATAGCTCGCGTGTTCTGTAAAACTGATTAAAAATGTGCCCAATACGTCTCAAAACTCGATTTTTGAGAGCTCATTACTTAAACTCAATTGGGCATATGTAATTTCAGAATATACAAAAACCTACTACAAGAGAAATTATATAAAATTATTCTACCTGGTAGGTACTCTCGTTTCGACGGTTAATACAAAATTCCTTTAGCGTTCAATAAATACATATTGGTAGACAGTTTGAGATGTGGGTAGTTTAAGCCTAATCTTCTTTTAAGGTATGTAAAGAAAAATATAACAGTTCTATACAACGTGCAGACAAATATCTCATTTTTATATAATGAATATATGTTTTTATTAAAAATAAAAGTATTAGCAATGATATAATAGAACCAAAATTATGTATTCTGAAACTTTTTAATGTTGAATGATAAAAGTAGACATAATAATGTTTTAAACGTATCACACGATGAATGGAACTGAAGGAAGTGTGCTGCAATGAGGTGAGCCATTCCTCGACAGGACGAGAGGACGAGTGGGCGTCATTAAGGCTCAGGAACATTCCCAATAAACCTTTGACAACCTGGCCGGGCTGTGCACTGAGCAATGCTAGAATCCTCTTTCATGAACACACTGTAACAACAAAGTTTAGTTTTATCATTAAATTTACATACGAAATAATTTATATACATTTTTGTATACGAGGTATTTAAAATCATAATTTCATCTCAAAAGAGCAGTAACAAACTTTTTTCTATCAAAAGTTTTTTTTTGGTCACAGTTCTAAAATTACACATAAATAAAATATATTTTATTATCTCTTATATTTTTTCATTATCAGATCCATTAATTGTTCATCGCTTGCAAATTTAATTTATTGGAAAATAATTTTTTTTAATTAAAACTAAGAACACTAATATTAAAAATAATTTATAATTATAAACACTACACATAAAACTAACGTTAAAAGTACGTTAGATTATCTAATTAATAAAACACATTTCAAAATATACTTTGCAAGAAATATTTAAAATAATTTGTGTTAGCTTAGCAATAGAGTATGATTTACTAAACGACACTAAATGATGAGACTAAATGAATAGCTCTGAAACACTCAATTAACCAAGATTAGTGTTTATCCCTCACATCTTATTCTGCGTAAAGCAAGACTTTCTACCTTTAACTTCTTTCCTTGGAAAACGTTGCTTCTTATTGAATCCATTAGCTTATTAGCATATAGATTGCATTCGAGCAAAAATGTATTAATCGAATTCATTATAAGATATAGATAAAAGTATCAAATTTATTTCAATAGCCTAAAGCTTTAGTTATAGTTTTACTCTTACCTTTTTTGTTTTAGTTTTGCATTCTTCTATAAACACAACGTTGTAAGTAGTAAGCATTTGTCCGTTTCAATTTGAGTTTTCTGTGTATAAATATATTTTTGGATCCCCTAACGCAAAAAAATGGTTTTTAATTTTGTTATTTGTCATTGAAGTTGTCCTATTTGTGAATTTAATTTCAGTTAGCATTTTGAATTATATTCTTCGAGAAGTGGTTGCAGAGAAAAGTTTAATTTACTGTGTAGGTAATAACTATTCCTTACTGTATATTCACGGTATAAAAGCCTGTTGTCATTCTTATATGAAATAAAAATCAACTTTTCCCTTGTATCGATCTTTGTTTGAAACTTACTATACAGGTTCAATATATAGCTTAAGGCTATGTCACCCTATTAAACCCATTCTAAAAAGTTTATTTTTTTAATAATTGAGGGAGTGAGGTATTAACGTAACTCTTCAAAATTTTATATTTTTACAGCTCAAGTGTTTTTTTTTAAACAATGAACTTTTTGGTGACAGAAAATAAGAAAAGATTGTTTCATTGGATCGTATGCAATGTTTAGGTTTTCATTTAGAGGTTTTTTAAACGGATGACAGAATTTATTACGCATATTTTACCCACTTTCGTACACCTATTCATCAGCTCTATGCGTTTGGTGTATGAATTGAAGATTTGAGAAAGAAATCCTCAAAATATTTCGCCTGAACCGTTGGCCACGTAGGCCCTCTGGCCAGCTTATTTCATATTATTAGCAGTAAATTTACTAGCTTTAACCCTTTTCTTATTATTTAATGAAACCGGCTAATTTATTGAACCGGTTCACCAGTTAAATCCTTAGTTAAATCTTTAGAAAATTTAAATAACTAACATGGAATCAAACTCCACCGTCATCGAGTTATTATCTAATGATAGTAACAAACGAATCTACCAGAGTTTGCTGTGAGTCAAATTACATTACATTTTATCATTCAAATTCTCAAGAGTGACTTCTATTTTGAATTAATTATTAGCGTTTAATGAGTGTAAAGTCATTAGGAACGGATCTAATACAATATCGACTGGTCTTTATTCAGGTCATTAATTAACACCCCGTAGACAAAGGGCGATTGGGGCCAGATCGACCCACTTCATGCAGGAAGCCCGTGGGAAGTTTAATTAAAGTTAATATGTTTAAAATAGTTTTTAACAAAAATGTGAATAAAATTATAATATTAATATTATTTGTCCAGTGTTATATTAACGAACGAGTGGTGTTATTGCATTATATTAACTACAAGGTGATTGGCGTTGTTTACTCAAATACAGTACTTATCATGACGAAACCTACCACTAATATTTCATTGGGCTACTAATTAATGATGCTTCCTAACAACAGGTCGACGTTAGGTAGTAACAAGACCGGGGTTTGGACCGTTCCCCATCAAAACGTTAAAAATGCCACTGGCGTAGAAATACACAAAATAAAATAAAATATACCTGAGGAGAATTTTCAAACAGTTTTCTTCCATGTCAAAGCCAATAGAACTAAACTAAACCCATTACCATGATAAAACGCCAAACTATAGGTTTAAATATTTTGTGAAGTTAAGCTAAGAAGCATCTACCACTTTAATTCAAATTCCAGTAAACTTCATACATTTAACGGTTGAAATTTCAGACATCTCCACTTCACAAGGATCAAGTTTTAATACTCTCCAGAGAAATATTCACCAACCTCCTACATTATTTACACGATACGTCAAAACATCCGTCAGTGATAGTCCACAAAACTGCATGAATTATAATTTTAGTCTTTTTCAAGTGAATAGGAAATAAAAAAAAATATCAAAATTAATTGTAGTTCTAATTATATGATATTTGCAACAAAATACTCAAGATTTGTTTACTTTTTGGTGACATGGTGCTACACAACTCCAAATAATTCAAAATAGTGTAGTTTTGTATTTTTTCCAAACAACTTTTTCAATGACAGTGTTATTTATATATTTTTAACGAACAACTAAATATGTATTTAGTTTAGGTTAAAATTTAAACCATAGTAAATTATATATTGTCTAATTGAAAGAAAACTGTCCTAATGTTGCTTGGAAGCTTTTGTTAGTAATACGAAAGGAACTGTGAGTAGTTGGATAGAGAATGTTGAAACAAATTATTATACTAATCTAACTGTTACAAGTAAAACATAACAATGATGATAACACAACAGCATAGAATAACAAGTGGACACCTAAGACCAGACAGTTATTAACTGAGGTAAAATACTCATATAAACATACACAAATGCATGGAACAGGGGTTATAAATATAAATTTGAAGTTTAGTACGTCAAAAAGTAAAAAGAATCATCAAGTTAGCAAGTACATATTTCAGCCGATCATACAAAAAACGAGAAATATGACATACTTTTTAATACAAAATAACGCTAGATTATTAAATAAAAATAAATACATTGTATTATTTAATAAAAAAATTCAATGATTTGTTGGATTTCGTACATCGGTCATCATCATTATACATTATTGTCACATTTGTACGAGTATATCTATGATACAAGATCGTTAAAATAATAGTTGCCACCTTCTAAACTATAATAGCTCAGTCGTGTCGGTCATCTCATGTTATACGAGGCTCATGTTATATAGCGTCACTTAACCCATCCAATATCCATAGAATATATCATAACGAGGGCCAAAAAGACACTTTGTCGGTCTCGAAATCACCTTTTCCGATTTGAGACAAAATCTAGAACTCGGAACGGTCAAGACTTTGAAGAAGGTTTTGAAAAAATATGCAAAATATGTTTATATCATCCCACTATACAAATTGAAAAATTATTTCTAAGTACCCGTGAACTATTAAAACATACCTTACCTAATACAATTGATGTTTCCCATTGCTAGCAAAAACTTTACAGCTACCGGTCTCCGGTCTTCGGCAGTCCGCGTTTAAAAGTCTTGTCTTGGAACGCACCCCAAGGGCTTAAGTCAAATTTAGGACTAGCCTGATGTAATATGATAAACAATGCCAGGATAGAAACCTAAAGAGTAGATAAGGCTGTTTCGTGGGTAGACCCATTACTTTTTTTATTTTTATTTTATCCAGAGTCCCACACTACAGACTGGCCACCTGTGTACGTAATTAGTTTTTCCTACATCATCCTAAAAAACAGTTTCCGACAGTTATACAGACTGACCTATTGAATGATATTAAATGTTTTACTCAGGCGCTCTCACTAGTGGATTAGTCAATAGCATAAGATCAAATGGAAATTCATCCAATATTAAATTATTTACTTCCGCTTCGATAGGTTATCGGCCTTACCATAAAGGTTTTCGGTAAGTCTGGCAGCTAACCAAAGCGGAAGTTAATTAATTGTTGGGCATTCAGTTATTGGTCCGGTGTAAGTATTTTCATTAAAAACCTTTGTTTGGCTGAATAACACCACGTATTCTTGTAATGTCATGTGTTAAGAATATTTTACTAGTAGGCTATATAAACCATAAAGCTAACAATTCTCCACCCTAAAACTGCAAAGCATGATTTTAGATACTAAAACCAAAGGAGAAAAACAAATCATAGCATTATATCAGATGATGACAATTTTATTACTTTTAAATTTACAAAATTTAGAGTACTCCCTATGGTTTAATTGAAACGAATTGAAATGGACATACCGGTAGGTTGTAAATGACCTAATCTAGGCTTCAATCATATGTTTACCGTTCTTTTTCAGAAAATTGTATACCTTTTCTATGATCAATTTTGATGTATCATAAGATTAAGGCCTTTTTCACACGAACCTCTATAACCGGTTAAGGAGAGCTGGGTGCCGATTAATGGTCGAGGGTTGCCGGGCACTCCCTTGGTGAATGCCGGCGACGGTGTCCTGTAAAAGGGAGCCGATAAGTAGTGGGTTCAGTGACCTTACGTACTACCCACACTACCCCAAACTTAACGGAGAAAATATTGTTTTCGTCAAACTTTTCTGAGGCTCCCTGAATCCAGAAGTGGTTTTCGGACTAATGTCTGTCTGTGTACCCCAAAACCCAATGACCCTACCCTTTTGTCTGTAAAGCCAATGGTTCAAAAAGCATTTTCTAATTTTTCCAGCAAAACGACAATTTTATAAAATAATTTAACCAACACCATTAAAACCACCTCAAAGCGCTAAAGAAATTAGTATTTTATCATTAGTCTACGACCAACACTTCCAGAGAAAAGTAAAATTTAATGTTTGTGGTACACTGTCGTAGAGCACTCAATTTTATCCTTATGGAGAATCTTAGAAAATAATTTCTTTGCTTACTAACCAACTGTTTTCCATGAAACGTGGTATGGAGTGTAATATCACGCAAGAAACCCCACTAAAAAGTTTAGTATTACCCATGGGAGGGGGAGGAACGCCCCAACAATATTCGATAATTTTATTGAATGTGGTGGCTGACTGCACCATAAAGAATCAATTATTACCAGACTTGTAGCTTATCCTGTAGATAGATCTCTATATCTTTAAGTCACGGACACATCCGAGCTGCCAGCTGTGATAGACACTAACCAATATCATACAGCCTTAATAAACAATACGGAACAAAACTGTAAAAGGCACTAGTACGGAAAGTGGGTTTCCTTAAATTGAGACTACGAGCGCTGCTTACATACGTATTTACTAATTTCTTTGTTTCAAAGTCAAACAGCTGATCGTTCTATCAATATAAACTAATAAAACAATAGCAAACACGTGTAATGTCAGTTTACTATATTATTGATTGTTTTGAAAACACGCTTTAGAATTTGATTAAGATAAATGTATAATTTTTAAAAGGTATAATGATGAAAATTACTGTTCGTAACACGTCCGGAAATGCTACATCGGTGCTTGATAGAATTAAAACTCTGTAGTGCACCGATAATAGTCACTTTCCGGACCAGTGACGAAATAACCTATTTCAGTTACGGATTTATTAAAATAGATATTAGAAACTAATAGTCCACTTTTATTTTTGGGAGAGTATCTATAAATAGAAGAGGGGCTGAAAATAGTGATGCTAAATTATATCTGTATCGTTTGAATGCAAAGGAATGTCAGAAGTTAGGACAAATCGGCATCGTATAATTGAATATTTACAATATTTTAGTTTGCTTAATAATATAGGTTGTCATGTTTATAAAACAACCATAAACGCATAATATGTTCGTCTCGTTAGAAGGGAATGTGTATAGAGAAATCTCTGAGGAAATCACTCTTGATCGTTGTATTGTGATATGGACAGAGCGCAGAGTGTTGTCACGTCTCTTGAAGCTGACGTTTATCAACAGACGACAATATAACAATCATCTAGGTATCTACGTCATTAAATGAGTACGAAAAAGTGGTTATTTTTAATGAATATTTTTTATTTTTTAAGTTTCATTTTTAGGATTTTTTCTCTTAGTAACGCAGTACCTGGTGACCGAGATTTGCTCGTATAGAATAAGACATGTATTATAAGAATTAATTAGAAAAATTAAAACACATTAATTGCTCAATAAAAACATTTATGTGGTTTAAATAAAACCGATTTAATACACTATAATTAATATAGCGCTGAACAAAAAGTATCGCCCCTGGTGGGGATGGAACTCGCAGCCTATAGTTCTTGAGGCCGACACGCTACCACTCGGCTACGGCGTTAGTCAATTGAGCGATGCCGTTTAACGTCTTTTAGCCAAAGCCGATCATTTACTGTTTAATTATCCATACCGTTATTATTAGCCTGTGATCAACTGATTTTGTTATAAACGGAATGAGGATTGAAAAGCAAAAGAGAAATTTAATTTACATCACTTAATTGGTTTGTTAGAGTAGCTTCAAGAAATACAACGAATACGTTTTCTATCAAAACACGAAAGATTTTGGAAATACTTTTTTCTGCTTTTATTTCGCACAGTTATGTTATCCTTACGTTTTTACAAATTGTTTAGTAACCTGATAATTTTGCATTTATTACATACATAAAATAAATATTAATTCATAACCTCTATATTGTTCCCCGCCGTCTTCAATCAAGAACTGTCAAACGGTTATAAACAGCTGTTTTGGTTTATATTGTTTACATTTTATTCTCCATAAGCGTAATGTTAAATTTTTAGATTTTAAACTTAATATTACACGAAAACACGAATTTTCCTGGACATTAGACCTATCTAGAACCTATTTTCTACTCGGAAATTAGTTATTTCCAAAATTTAAAGACATTTCTTAATGCCGTTTTCCAGATCTGTGTGCAAATATATATATAAACACCTTGCTCGTATTATAGTATTGGATAAGAGTCTGCAGTGTACCATTCCTTAGAGAAACCTCATGTAGTTTTGTCAAATTCTACTGCTGTGATTCAATAAATTAGAATTAAAGGATTGTTAAACGACGAAATTGGATAATAATATTAGTGATGGATATTCATTTATTTATATTAATCATTAAGTGAATTAATAACATTTATGAAAAGAGTTAAGTTACGTTGTTATCCGTGACTTCCCCACAGAAGGGCCGCTCTCCCCAATCAGCCAGATATTACTAAAACGGCTACAGGGAGGAGATTCCAGAGGAAACGATACGCTGTGTTCTTCAAGTCCGATCCTTCAGCGAGGTCCTGGCGGCCATCTGAAAGGACGCAAAGCAGTAAACCTCCGGCGCTGTCATTGGCTCTGTGAGGAAGACGTGGTCAGGTGATGTTTTGTTTGAGCTCTGGAGCGAGACGAAGGATAAGGTCATCTTTGCAAAACATCAAAACAACTGTGAGTGACGCTGTGACAGTACAGCAGCTGGAGTACCGGGCCACTGTTGAGATCAGTAACCTTTAATGCTGTGCCCTGATGAGGAAAAGACGGAGGCTGTAAACACTTTCTTTGAGAGCCTTACTGTGAGTGTGAAAGGAGTTATCATATATGAAAACAGGAGACGGCTGAAAATGGCTATTTTGGACCTCTGTTCACGAGGGACCACCCAAATATTGAAAGCCGGGAAGCTGAAAATAGGCTGGGTGATTAGTAGTGTTTGACTTCTGTTCTCAATCACACAGGTGTTTCGGTTATGGGTACAGGTCTGCAAAGGTCCTGACCGTAGGAGATTTGGCTTTGTATGAAGTGTAGAGAGCTCGGACAAATCAAGTCCAAATATACATCTAAGGCTAAGTGCTTCCTTTGTGCACAGGAGAGCTTTAAGTCCCGAGGGCACATTCGTAGGACTCGAGCCTTTGGTTTATTTCGAGGGGCCATTGATGACTCACGGAAACGGCTGAAATAAAAGTAATGAAGTTTCTGCAAAGGAACCTGCACATGAGTGTTCTGGTAGACCGTCTTCTGTCACATTACGTCCGAGAATGGGAGTTGGATTTGATTTTAATCTTTGAGTAGAACCACGACCGAGATAGTCCGAAATTGTCGATGTTTGCTGTTAATACAAAGACTTTCGCTGGGACGATGCTCGCCACAGGTGTTTTATGGGTGAACGGTGGACAGCCCAGAGAAAAGATTTTAATTTGGAGTTGGTGGTTGCAGACCCACATTCGACCTGAAAGCCTGATTCCTCTCATGGAAAGCCTGATGTCTCTGGAGAACTGATGGCGTATATCGGTTTTTGTCTAGAACGGTGTCAAGAGGAAGAAAAATAGAGATCATGAGCATCTTTAATCTTCCCTCAGAAGAAAATAAATAAAAAGAAGCTGTAGCCTATTTGGCTTCACATACGAGGCTCCACTTTAACGTAATAATATTTTATAGGTTCTTCCGATGTAAGAATCAGCACAAGGTGGGGGGATTTTCGTCCCTGAAGGTGCGTAATAGCATTTCCCCTAAAAAAAGGGTTACGTTGATTGTTGTTATGATTAGAACTTTAACATTGATCGTATTGGTCAATAATATATGAGATATTTTAAATATTTTTTTAATATTTCCGGTAAGAGTGTTATAAGGATTTAATAATTTCCTTAAATAAGGATTTACGGAATGCATTTTTGGAAAGTTAAAATGCGGAATATCTTTTCAAAGTATAAAAAAGAAAGCTATAAGAATTTTTGTATTCCTCCGAAACTTACTGAACGACTTCAAAGACTTTCTTCACTTTTAATCGGCAGACATTAGGCAAGAAATTGGATTGAAAGCAAAGATTAAAATTCTTTGCATTTCTAATTAGTAGTTCCTAAAGTATAAATTTAATTTGTGTAATTACACCTTGCGTTTTAATAACTAAACATCACTTCCGTCTGAAATCATAACTACGATTTGAATGAACGTGGTATAAAACTAACCCAATAATATACTTAATTAAACGTAAATATGTAATTTTGTAGGGATAATTTGATAATCATACATAAAAACAATATATATAGTAACAATATATCGATTGACAGTATCAATATGTAACAATATAGATAAATATGTAAAAAATAGATAAATATACCAAATAAATGCAACAAAATGATTTAGGGGTGAAAATGATACTACTGTATTTTTCCAAATACAAGTTTAGGCATTGCCCGAGAAATGTGCTAAGAATATTAAAAAATGTCCAATAAAATGTTTTTATAGTATATTCTAAAAACAGTTCTTATGATTTCTTACGCTAATCTTGTTGTAATCATTAATTTAATAAAAGTTTTCCAAATTAGTATTGCACATTTTAATATACTAACTAGTGTAATAGTTCTGTTAGGTTACATTTGATGACTTCATAATTTTTATGAGTATATGTTAAAATAATTACACAGATAGATAATACCTTAATTAGCCATTTAGCTAAATGGCTAATTAACTAACTGATGGCTAAAGAAACATTAGTTAGTAAATTTAACTAAAGAGATGTGTTCTTTTTTTTACCTCATCTACCCTTTTCCAAGGGCCTATTTGCCTGTGCAGTGAATTAAAGACAGCGGGATACCGTAGTGGCTTAAGTCACATTGGCTAGCCAGAGGTGACCGCTCATGATCTGACAGGAGTCGCCGGCCACTGGTTTCGACCCAGCAACCTTTGACGACCTGCCCAGAGCATAACCCTTATGTTACCTTGTCATTACTTAGTTTGAATTCAAAATATATATGAATTTAATTTAGAACGATGAGGACACTCGGTATGTTTCATAAAACTACTTTGATTAAAGTATATCTCTGATTGTTTTTATGAAATGAAGTATTTTTAGCATGAACGCATAAATAAAATAGTATTCTTTATACCTACCGGATATAAAAAGAAAATCTAGTTCTCATCTGGAAAGCTGTTGTTTGTTGTGCTCTTGACCTTTCCCGAATCTAGTTAGTATGGGTTTTTGTTTTCTTCTAATATGTCTATATTTTTAGCAAAATTAAAGAAAAATTATTATTATTATCTTAAAAAAGCGGGGTGACTTATGTATTCCTAAACCCAATCATCCAATCGATCATTTGGAACCCATTTTACCAGAACTAGTTGAAAATTCACCACTAAATAGTAAATTTTGTATGCATTCCTATCCCTTTTATATTTACGTATGAGGTTAAGCATTTTAATAGCTAATGTAATTTAGTGAGCTAAATATTGTAAGACGTCAATAATCTAGCACGTTCAGAGATTCGAAGATGATGGATTTATGCCTTTCAATTGTTAATACGTAATACCTTTTAAAAAAGGCAATCTATCCTGGAAGGGATTTTGAGCCAAGTATTAATGAGAAATGAGTGCAAGATGACTGTGGCGTAATCTTGTTACTGATTGAGGCTGACATGTTACTTAAGCAGGACTGTTAATTAGTAGCCTATAAGCTAATGGCATCTATGGGACCAACGAACTGGCAATTACGAACTGGTCTAATAATGAAGATGGTCTTTGCAGATGAACATAGTATTCTATAGTACGAGCCTCAATCCTCACCAGGGAATTCGTGACCTCCAAAGTAGCTAGAATACAAGAAACGCCATTGCCCTAGTTTAAACTATACCATTATACAAAGAATCTTTTAGATACCATTCAATATATAAAACTGTATAAAAAATGAAATAGAACTAAACGGATTAACAACGATGTAGGTGTTGATTGTAGGTGGGTGCTACTCCTGAAGTTAAATCTGACCCCGGGGGAGGGTTGGCTTTAACCTCTCGGGGTAGTTATATTCTGTACCGAACTATCAAATACCACATTATGAAATAAACTTCGATGTTAAACATATTTCAATAAATATTTGCTAAATAGTTTACTTTAAAATCATTATTATTGTTATTGTTGTACCTAATAATTTTACATTTCAGGTGTTACTTAACGAAAATTGTTTGCATTTAAGTAAAATGAGGATGAACTTTGAAACATGAAGTGTTTGACGCTATTTGTATTTTGTATTATGTTTAAAGCTTCAGTATACTTGGCCAAGTCTTTTTTTGTCTTGTTTATTAATTAATTAAATATCTCCAAATATTGATGAATGTTGATCGTGCTGGGTGGGGCGAGGAGAAGTTGCCAGCAAGTTTCCAGCATGGCAATCTAAGTTGGTCTTCTCATTACCCAGCCGATGACAACAACCAAGTTACCATAGCTATTGTGTGTATAGGTGCTTATTGATAGGCGCTGAGTTTTATTGTAATAAACATATGTTTTTTCAACACTGATCATACACTAAATTGAAACATTGTTTCCCCCGGAATTGATTAATAACTTATAATAGGCTACAAACATGTTTTCCCCATATCTTCTTAGTTGTCAGTAGGTAACTTTGTTGGGAAAATAATATTTCCATTGTTAAGCCTTTTCGATTATGTAATTAGTTAAAGTCACATGACAGATTTTAAAAAATTACATAACATATAAAATCTACACAACAGTTTAATACTGACATTAACACGTTGGGCCAACCACATAAAACAATTTTCAAATTATCAGCATTGACGTTGCAGAAGACCTGATGTGATAAACTGTTTGACCATGTGAGAATGTATAAAGAGATAAATAGTCTTTTGAAATTATAAACTAAATTTTGGATAAATATATATTTATGATAGGAATGAACACATTGCTAAAGGACTCCCCCACCCCAGGTCAAAGTCACTAAGGTCAATGTAGGCCTACACTGTGTAATTTTAATCTAAGGAGAATCGCTAAAATCAATAACGCGCTTATTTACTTAAATATTCTTCCGAAACTTGGGATAAAAGTCCATATACCTATATTTAATCAATACATTAAAACCCAAAATTTAACGTTTCTAAGGCAGCAAACCTACGCTTTCATTGTCCATGTAATTCTTACGGAGAATAGATACATTTGTATAATTCACTCAGTTATTGGCATAGTTTGATAAAATGTTATACATGTTTTACCTAGTGAACAGCCAAGCACATTTCACTGTAAAACAGCCCTTGAGACGGCAAACCTGTATACTCAGAACTATTCGATTACCATGATCGGAATAATATAAATAGGTTCTGTGAAAACTCACGCCAGCGTGCTGCATGCGATCTCTTTTATTTAAATATTTTATTTATTAAAAAAATTCTGCCCATCATATTTTCATCATCTGGTATGTTAAAATATGAATAATTGATAAAAAATACAATGTGTCTTTAATATGTGTTTTTAATGTGTATGTTACCGATAAACATGCGAATATATTATTTATATATCGTTACATGATATTGTCAAACGATAATTGTTACCCCCGTACATTTATTATTGCGATAATTTTAATTATTTATTATGTTGGCTAGAAACCGTAAAACAACAAAGGCTGCAAGATGTCAGCAAAACAAGTGTAATAAACGTGTAGTGTTTAAGAGCAGAACATAAAAGAACGTATAACTCTTTGCTTTTGACAGTTCAATCTTACCCATCTGACAGATCTAATCCATCGTTGTCAATACCTGTCTTTTCTGACAAACTAAAATACAATCTTGATTTTAGCGAATTTCCCATAGGGAAGAAGCTATTACCGTAGGTCTCATGGCAAGAGTTAAGCCCGAGACCATGTTATTTTTTCTTCTTTAGGTGCCCAGAGACCAAAAACAATAGTCATTAAAATTTATATATATATATATATATGTGTCTGTGAACACGATAACTCTCGTAAAAAAGGTCCGATCGAGACCAAATTTGGTAGAGACGTGTATTCCAACAAATGCTCGGACGAGTTCGTAAATCAGACATATCAGTCAATGGGAACGGGTAGTTTGGGGGGGTTTTGTACCCCAAAATGGGGTTTTTTGCGTTTTTCACAAGTAGTTTCTAAAAATTTCTAATTTTATATTTCACCATTGGAATCAGCTTAAAAAACTACACAATTAAGTTCCTTAAAGTTTTTCTCTATCTTCAACGGTTACCGAGATATAAAAAAATCTAAACACAGTACGTTGTATTTTTGAGGCTCCAATGTTAATCTTATGGAGGATTAAAAGAAATTAATTTTTCACTTATTATCTAATATTTTTGGATGAAACTTGATATTTAGCTTCATGTGGTTGAGATCCATACATTTGTGCTAAAAAATCATAGTTTATGTGTTTATCATGGCAGCAAACCTGCATACTCTTTTCCCATGTTAATCATATGGAGATTAGGCAAACTCCTATATTTATGGACAGATGTTGATGAAAGTTGGTATAAATGTTAAAAATAAAATTTTTGATGGTATAAATGGCTACTTTCAGTGTTCCTCACAGCAGCAAACCTACTCACTCTTTCCCATTTTAATCTTATGGAGAATAGGCAAAATTCTCATGTTTATCGACAGATTTTGACCAAACTTGTCATACATTATTATTATTATATTATTGATTTGGAAATTCGCTGAGTACGCAGGTCTGCTGCGACGGGGGTATTATTGAAATGTATTCTTTTCAAAATGATAACCATTGTTTTTTGTATAAGTTAAGAGTTTAGTAGCATTACAATAATTAATGATGTAACAAAGAATATAGCTTTACCATATTAAGCTTAAATAGACCAATGTTTTACAGATATGATCAGTGTTTTTTTACATTGATGACAATAACTACAATTGCTTAATGCCAGTCTTCCTGCATACTTTATGGCTGAGGTGTACAAGTGTATTACACACACATTTGGATATGGCACGAAATAAAACGTTCTGCCGTTGCAAACATTCGCCATTACTCATCTATCCTAGTTAGTAGATAGATTATTTCACACAGTAAGGAATACAATGAATATAAAGTTTTCGATTGCGATCTCATTCTATGAACGTTTGTAACTAAGCGATTTGTTTTTAAATTATTTCAATAAACACAACATTTATAGTTTTAATATTTAAATTTCAACCCATAAATAACTTGAGTTACTACTAACTGAGAATACAACTATACATTGCACATCATAATTATTATTTTTAAATATATAATCAAATCATATTTTTAACAGTTTATGCTGCATTAAGTTATTAATAGAAATAATCATAAATCTAATTATATATTTGGTGACATATTTTAATGGAACTATTTATCATCAGGAACTGTCAAAAACCTTCATAGAAATACTACATTTCTACATGGAGAAAACTCTTTTGTACTTTCTATCTAAAATGTAAATGGTATAAAAATCTAAATTAAAAATCTAAATTAAAAATTAAATCTAAAATCTAAATTGTATATGGTATTGCTAGTAAGAATAGTTAGTTGTACGAGTTTGCTCCATAGAGGAAGTTATACCCAAGTGAACAATTAAGCTCTGATCACTAACACAAGATTTTATACTTTTGATTGGAATTTTAAGCCAATTATGAATGAGGAATGAGTGTAAGATGATTGTGGCGCGATCTTTTAGTCTAGATAGTCGGCCTTAGTTACTACTAAGGCTGACATCTTCCTTAGGCAGAACTTTTAATTAATAGCCCAACAGTTATTGTCATATATAATGGACCTGCAGTTTAACGTGGAGTTCGAACAACTGCCTCTGAACTACGAATTGATCTAATAATGAGGATGATCTTCGTGGATTTACGTAGTATTCAATAGTGCAGACGTCAATCCACCCAAGAGAACACTACATCCATTTTTACAGATAAACTGCAGGATCGAAATTAATATTGCCAAAAATGGTAGATTTTAAGTTTTCTCCAGATTTATTACGTTATTCCTGATCGTTTCCCGATAATACTTAACAGGTGGTACTTTGTCATGTTGTAGACAATTGTGTGACAATAAAACAATTAATGTAGACAGTTAAATGTTTGAGATCGTGTTTACTATAAAATACTTTTAGTAAATTCATCTTTTAATGTAAAATATTCTACCTCAAATAAATCATTTTTTCCTTACCAGATGTTCATGTTCAAGAATATTATCAGTTCATGCCGAAGAGAAAAAAGCTAACCTCCCTGAAACTTTTTTACCCGATGAACGGGGACCTTTAGCTAGTTTAAGTGGATGTAAAATTGCTAAATACACAGCTCATCTGCTACGTGGTATTTTATAAAATGATAACATGATAAATCGTAGAGGATTTGAACGCACAGCTGCGGTGGCTAGTGACCAGTGGCCGAGTAGTCCTCTTCACTGGAGAACACTTGACAACTGTTCTCCTACATCTCTGCTCTTGTTCCTTTATTGCAGCCTCGTTGCATTCCGCTGGACCAGCAAACATCCTGATTGTCAACATTCTTGCAGTACCTTCGTCATCTTGCATTTTTATTCCCGTAAGAGCAATGCTAAAAATTGAATTGCAAGACTCATTTTCAAATAGGAGATTTTGCATTAACATCTCCTGTTCATAACCTGTTATGATGTTTTTTTAGCCCTAGGTCACAAAATATCATTGTTGATGATATTTTTGATTCGAGGTCACAATTCGATTGTAAATAATCAATATAGTAACTACAAAAACCACTTGAGATTTTTTGTGTATTTCAGACGTTCCGGGTATCGATTGTGAATCAGGTATACGGCTATTAAATTGAATATTAACTATCGAATGGTTGAGATCAAACTATCAATTATAATATTTAACACTTAACCTAAACAACCAATCAGGAATCAAGAAAGAACTGCTACAACGTTAGTAAACATAACGGCTGATTAGTCTAAAGTGTCTAAAATATTCGACAACTATGATAGTAAATGAGGTAATAAATTTATATTTTACGAGGTTGTTTCATTTTACTTGTAGTACGACAAAAAATATAGTTAATCACACAGCATTAATTAACTAATTGGTGTTTTGATTTATACTCGCACATTTAACAGCCTCGTCTGTAAAAACCTGTTCTCGTATCAAATACGCCCGTTTTCGGTCCTAGTGATGAAATATACTATTTTGAATGTTACGTCATATTTTAGTATAGAGCTAATTTATTCATGCGATACACCATTATGTATCCAATATAATGAATGTTGGATGATTATGTTTGAAATTTAAATTATAATCAGATTGTTGGTGGTGGTGGGTTTATATTGTTTGGATTTATAATTCGGACATTTTCCAACACGATTAGTAGGATTTCACGACGTTTCAGGATCTGGAAATGTTTGAATCGTTAAAAAATATTAAGCACCCATGGTACCATTCAAAAGAAACGTGACGTTCACGTGTCACAAGGATGAAAGGAGAACTGGATTGGATAATGTCTGAGGCCTTGTCCCTGGGACTCCAGGGAAAAGACCTCAGATCGCCTGAAACACATACGAAGTGCGTCCATCTTCATTAACATATAATTTCATATTTTTTTCATATGTGTACACGGGCTTAGTGTGGATTATTTACTAAACTTATTATATTTTAGTTTCTAGCACATCTGAGGACGGGACCAGATTCTAGATCCTGAAACTTCGTAAAACTTTGCTTTTACTAATCGTGATGGAAAATTACTGCAATGAAAATCTAATTAATATCTAAGTTTCAAATGACATTATTTCATATACATTATTTCTGGAACAAAATCAAAGCCATAGTGATTGTTTCAATTTATTATTGTATTTTTATAAGTGAGTAAAATATGGTACAGGTACTAAAGACTCTTAACACTAGACCATCCATTTTCCTGTATTAGGCTAATTAGAATAATTTTGTATGAACTATTAAATGTGTTTGAAACAGCCCTGACTGTTACACTGTTCAAAACTCTTTTAACATTTTACACTCCGGTTTTGCAAAATTTTTAAACATTAATTTCACAACTAAAGACTTTGGCCTTATTCTCTTTAAAATTTCACTATTCATAAATAGTTTATTCATAAAAATATGGTCTTGTATTTTACTGCCAAGTGCTCATTAAACATTAAAAAATTTGTTTATGAAAAAATAGAAACATATTTATTTTTTTAATGATTATTCCCTTGCTGGTTTGTGTTTTGGCATTAACGAAGGAGATGATTAATTTGGCGCTATCATGATTGTTGAGAACAGTTTGCAAACGAGCATCCCCAAAGTCCTATATTTCATTAAAACTCTTTGTTAGCTTATCAAACTGTGGAAGAATATTTCAATATATAATTTATTTTGTTGCAATACACGTTCTGATACATTTATCTTAATATATATTAAAATATTTTGAACTCCATCTAAACGGCTGGACCAATTCTGATGAAATATTTTGTGTGTATTCAAGGGCGTTTGGTAATGGTTTAGATTCACAATTCTAAAAAATCCATCCAAAGGGCTTCACCCTAGAGGGCTTAAAAGGGTGCAGTGTCAGTTTTTATAAATTTAGTTTTTACAAAAATTAACAGCTGTGATTAAATTATTTGAAAGTTTCTTTAAAGTGTCATTTTTTAAATGTAAACAATTTGAAATACACTTTTCTATCCAATGCCATCAGAATCATTGACTGGTGTAAAACTAAGAAGTAAATATGTACTGTACAAAATGAAAATTTTTATTCACCACGTTAATATTATATACTAGCTGACCCAGCGAACTTCGTAACGCCTGACAGTAAATACATGTTAACTTTAAGATTGGCCATGTTCTGAAGTCGAATAGCATTACGGCTTCATTGTAAAAGGTTATGTATTCTGGGTCGCAGCATAGTGAATAACACGAATAAAACGATAAGACATATTAATAGCATTCTCATAAAACAAATAAATCTGAGTGAATTAGTTCACAATTTTCAAATCCAATCCAAACTCAAACCAAACCTAGCTGTAATACGCGTTTTATAGGAAAGATATATAACAGCTGATTATTATAATAAACGTAATATATATAAACATTGTAATTATTTTTATTTGGCCAAAATATTAACACGTGAGTTTTAATCAGACAGAAAATAAAAATATAAATACATAATCTCCCAAAACCGTAAACTATTAACGTGGCGAATAAAGTTGTTCATGTTATACAGCACTTATTAACTTCATAGTTTACGCGAATGAATGATTCAGATGGCATTGGATAGTAAAGCATATTGTTAATCGAAAGTAAACCAATAAGCTGTAGCAAAGAAATCAAATGTTTTCATTGTAGACATTTTGTAAACAAACTTACTCTCCATAAGGTTAACATTAGAAATTTAAAACGCCATAAAATGGAAACTTGTGGGATTTTCGAAAATATTTTTTTATTAAAACCTTCCCGGACACATGTAGAGCAACTTCCTAAAATTTCATGTCGATCGGATGAGTGGTTTGGCAACGCATAAAGGACATAATTACAAAAAAAAATAATTACAATGTTAATACATATTACGTTTATTGTAATAATCGGATTTTGTATATTTTTTATATTATCCTTTCGCTGTCTGAAATGTATAAAAGGTTTATGTTGTGTATTATCAACGAATATTTTATTTCGTATGTGTGAGACAGCATGCGAGTGTGTGTATTTACCAGGTTGTAAATTGATCAACGGTACCCTGGTGTAATATGATATAATCTGTCTTAATTTATCATATAGGCTTTATTTTTAAGTCCACGTGAGTGCACACAATTTGGCTAAAATATCTATATAGGCCACCATTTTAGAAAGGTATAGATAATTTGCCAGCAAATTTAAACCTAATTAATCTGCTTTATAAATTGCAGCAATGCGCGACGGACAACGCTAGTATTATTATATTTTAAATATTAAAAATTTATTGCAAAATTTAATCTTCTGAAAATTGAATATTACATTAATCATAACATTTCAACAAAATGTATCGAAACTGAATGGGTGATATTGTGATAAAATGGCTGACTTCATAAAATCAAATGGTATACGAAAGCCTGGTGAAAAGTTAAATATATACATATATAAATTTGATTGATGCCCATATCTAAGTATTAGGTTTATTCTGTATGTGTCAAATACTTTATGAATACTCTTTAGATTTAATTTTAATATCTATAAAAACTCTAACTTTAAAAATTTACTTTTTAATTCAAACAGATAAGGCTACAGTAATTAGCTAGGTGTTTATAAAGTTTAGTTTTGTTTGGAATATTTTCTTTTCATGAACTAAACGGCACAGTTCGTTTATATGGAAAGGTAAATTTTATTAGACTTTATTTAAAATTAAAACCAACAAAGATCATTTAATATAACAATAAGTACATTTTACTTTATGATCTTGGTTGCATGAACTATGTTTACTGTTTAGTGTTTCTGTACACTGGATGGTTTAGGGAGCAGATCATTTACCATATGAGGGTGGGTCACTAATTTAGATGTAAATTAAAATTTGCAAGTTCTAATTTAGCGTGAGGCGTTCTGTCGAGTGCTTCAGCGCTTTTCTCTAGACACTAAACGAAATTCAGAAAAATAATTATTGGAGGAAGATTCTGGACCTTATATGTCTGGTGAAAGTCGTAATCCTATATTTTGGTTGTTATAACACCATGTTAATAGTATTGAAGTGACGAAAGCTACGATTTTTTTAGAATTGTTCTGAGAAATGCGGATGGTGTCCTTAGTAGATACAATAGGTTGATTTAACTTCAGAATCGGCACGTTTTTCCCATAAGAATAACATGATGTCCATGTTTTGGACATCTGGTTTTGGCCTAGGACTAGGATCACTAGGATCTTAGAACATCACGCATATTATTATATATCAAGGTAATTATTAAATAGGTATTAAAAAAATTACAAAATCAAAACGTAACATGTATCATATGAATATGAATGTTCTCCATTATAACAACAATTCTTTAGTGTACCACTTAGATATTATAAGATATATGTTGCGGATAGCAATATTAATATTTATAAACCACGGGCAAAATACACTTTTATCTAAGTGTTGTATCTAATTAAAGATCAATATCAGTTCACACAATAATATTTAATAATTAAAAACTATATGACTTAACTGATCAACCATAGTATCATCAAATATTATATTAGTTGAAAAAGCATATGAAGAAGAAAAGCTTCACCACAAACTGAGCCAACAAGCTTGATTTTTTAAAACTGAAATCGTTATATACCCTGCATTTATTTTTGTACTTTCTGTACTACAACTGTGACATTAGCAGCTGTTACTGTACGTGTTACAACAGCATATACTAGCTATTGCACACACAGTTACTGGAGCACTAATTTTTCAATAAAGTATACTAGCTATAGCACATGCAGTAACTGAAGAATCTCTGTGTCAACAGTATATACTCGGTATTGCACATACATTTACTGGAGCACCTTTGTGTCAACACCATGATATTTATTGCACATACAATTATAACTGGAGCACCAATCATCAGCATATAGTAGATATTGCACACACAGTTACTGGAAAACCTCTGTGTCAACAGAAAATGCTATCTATTTCACATACAGTTATTGTAAAACCTCTGTGTCAACAGCATATGCTAGTTATTGTACATACAGTTACTAGATCATTATTTCATCAGTTACGATGGGTCATTGATATGTCTAAAGGAAATTGTCTCTGTTTATCTAACAAGCTGTTCTTATATTTTTATATTGAAAATTCAATACTATAGCTCTGGTAGTTTCTATGGAATCCTGATACATGTTTCTATCCTAAAAATTGCCAATACCCCCCTTAGATCTATGACATATCCATGTCAAAACAGATTCGATATACACTACTAAATTCTTAACTAGATAAAAATTGAGTTTACTTTAACAAACTACACATTTCCCTTTGACTCGATTGCTGTTCATTCGAAGTTGGAATCACCATCGCAACGGTGCAGCCAATAGCAGAGCATACGTTACCAAGCAACAATGCAACTAATTAATTAAATTGACCTACTACTCTGCTGAGTCAGTCATTCAGTCAGGGAACCGATACGGCAATACATGTTTGATCGCAGGAGACTTTAATTAACATTATTCAAATGTTATACTCATTTCATGTACAAGCTTCATGGCGTTTACCTCCCCTATTTACCTTGATACGGATTTGAATCTCCACTTAAATGTTTCGTCCTCAATGTGTGATCTGAATAACTTCTTAATTAGCATTATACATGTTGGTTTTACTATAGGATAAAGTAAAAACTCACGTCTTCCAACACTTCTTAATATATTTACACTTATATTGTAATTATATACAGTGGTAAATATATACAAAATTTGTTAAATTGGCGATCGATTTCGTCCAGTTACACCGAACATCATCAGGCCCAAATGGAGACTCTGAGTCTCCATTGAGAAGATTGAGTCTCTATCGTCTGGTTTCTTTCAGTCTCCGTTTGGGCCTGATGATTTCCGGTGTAACTGGATGAAATCGATCGCCAATTTAACGTTTGTGTATATTTACCGTGTGTATATAGATACAATATAAGTGTAAATATATTCAGTAGTGTTGGAAGACGTGAGTTTTTACTTGCATAGTAAAACCAACACGTATAATGCGAAAGTTATTCAATTTCATTGAAAATATAATTTCATAGAAATTTTGATTTATCTAAAGGAATTTTATAACAAAACACTTGAATATTTTCTTTAAATATATAATTGATATCATCGTAGTAGCCCCAGACTTCCTTTAAATAAATAGTTTTGATACAATTTTTCCATTTTTCATATATCCGTAGTAGATACACGGAAAATGTGGCTTGTATGTTATGCTGAGTATACGTGGGTGAATGTAATGTGTTCGTTACAAATGGCAGACGATTTTTGAACTAATATCCAGATGAACAAAAGCAAATTAATCAGCAGAGCTGGTCTGATTGCCTATATCTATAAAACAATTTATAAAGCGTGATTGGTAGTGTTTAAATGAAGAATATTTAATTTTACTCACGATTTGGAGTATTTTAGGATATGAATAAAATACCTTTAACTTATGTATTTTTTAAATCTTTACAGAATTACTTTGCGAAACATTAATGGCACCCTAACGATTTTATTGTGAATGTATCCAGATTAAATGAATATATATATATATAAGTGTACATCAAAATGGTTAAATGATTTGCAATTAGTTCCTGTGAAATTACAGCCCACTACCAGCCGTGGTTGAGTCCGTGGCTTTCAAAGCCGATTGCCGAGGTATTGGGCAATCTATAAATTAAAGATATTAGTGATTTATCCTACATTTACCAACTTTATTTTGTAAGTTCTGTAAAAAAAATACTTTTATATTAAGTATATTAATGCACTTGTATGTTAATAATAAACAAGATATAATAACACGTGTATGTATAGCTTGAATTTTGAAGCAAGATGAGGAACGCACCGTTTTATAATTTTAATATCAAAATAGTTAGTTTAATATTTTATAAGAACATTGAGTTTTATTCTAAATTACAACTTTTAAATAATAATGTATTTGATTTGTACGTTGGAATAGGTTTCCATAAGCTACCCTCAATGGTATTAAGAAGTAAAACAAATTTATGAATTCTACGTTTATCTTTCGTGAGGAAAAATTTAGTTTACGGTGCTGAAAGCAACCAAGGGCAATCTGATGCTTGTTTTTTTATATAAACCCACAAATAATTCCTAAAAAGGTTGGTAAAGAGTTAGCAAACATTGCATGCTTATCCTACTGAAACAATTGTTCACCAATTGTTAAGATGAAAAACGTGATCCATGTTTGGAAAAATAATCCAAACATAAAACTATATTCGTAGTTTATTGTAACTAACTCTTCCACACTTAATTTGTATGAAAAGCTATTACTACACCGAACAATATGGAGTTGATTGCATTTTTAACAAAATATAAAATCAGTTCTATTTATCCTTTCCTCCTGGATTAATTTAAATACACAGTATAAACAAGAGAATATTAGTGAATTTCCTATAGTATTAGAGTTCTTAACGTGGCCCTCATAGAGATTTATAAGCCGGGGACAAATCGTTTCGTTTTTGGATAACCAACTGCCAAAAAAACATTCATTTATGTTGAAACTGTATATTTATTGTGTGTGTTTGCTTGTGTGTGAATCCGAAGAGGAGTGGGGGCTTGTACCCCGAATCGAGGTTATGAAGAGGTTACATATAATTTAAAAAAAATTATAGCATCATTGTATTCAGCAGAAACCATTTAGTAGTTTTTATCGTTGCTCTATGTCATTTAGTTGCTGAGATGAGAGACTCGTAAACACAATACATTGTTTTTAAAGTTCTGGTATTAATCTTATGGGGAGAAGGTACAAATGTATACATTATTTCATATATCATGATACAATTTTGTATTCAGTTCCATATAGTTAAAATCTGATACCGTATGCTGTGAACTCTTATTTTTTTCCTATAGGCAGAAACGTAATTACCCATGTTATTCTTATACAGAATAAGTACTAATAAGTATCGACGTTGAGGTGTTTCTAAAGTACATACTCGTATTTGTGTGTTTTCAAACGTTAGACATGTTTAGTAGAATCACTGAAAAATGATTTAAACAAGGCTACACCCAATCAAACACAACAAATTTGTATAATGCTCAAAGCTCACCTTCATGTAAGCAGCACCCTCAGTTCATTTACATCTATCTGTTTCAGGTATGAAAAAAACAAATTTCTGCAAAATCAAAGGAATATTGGTAAGTTTAGTTTTCTATGCCACTATCATATTCATAATCGAATGTAATCACTCAAATTCTGGCTTCAACGAACATACAAACACAAAAATACAAAAATTAAAAAATACCGCACAAAAACAAAATAAAAATAACATATTAAATAATGGATAATGTATACACTATAATAAAATAATATTTGAATTTTAATATATTTGATAGTGTGTTATAACTTCTTCTTACAGATGGTCTTAATTGAGAAATCACAACAATATATTACAAACATAATAGGTTTTCTTTTCTAATTTTTATGTTAGATCGGATGTATCTAACAGGACATTAATGAGGACCACCAAGCAAATAGTTCCCCTAATTACTTGAAAACGACCTCTAAATATACGTTTTTTCTCAAAAACAAATGTTAAATTTCTTATAAAATACAGTAACATTGTATATTAATTATGCAATTCTACCCTCTCTAGAGCAACTTCTTTACTTTACATGTCTAAAATAGTATTTGTTAACTCATGTATTTATTCGGGCTTCTGTTTACATGTTTGTACGTTAGCAGAGATTACTTCAAAAATTAATAAAGATAATAAAATATTACGATTAGTTCAGGACGTTATAAAATCAAATCATGTTTAGACCGCATTTATGTGGATAACAATTACCTCGCTCGTCCTAGCCGATTTCATGACAGAGCTTTTTTTTGTAAAGTTCAAGTTTTATGGTAACTACACAATTATGTACACAAATTATGTACACATTTTAACGTGAAAATGTTGAAGACCGGTATTGCATCAATTACTCAAGAGATGTAACAAGTTCTTGTTAGAAAATTTAATTTTGACTTATTTAAATGGAAAATTAATTAGTATGATGTGGAGGTGTACTAATGTTGTAAAAATGATATATGAAACATTTTTGAGCTTTTTATAACATTTATATCCTAACGACTTACTACTTTTGGTTTTCATAAATCTTTCTTAATTTTATGAGATATTAAATTTTTATCTATTTGAAATATTCTATGTCGTTCTCAGATTTTGTAAATTCAGGCCGAATTTGCCCACTTCAACGTCACTTCCCTACATTACATTTTTAAATACATAAATTAATTTTTGTTTGAATCTAAAGTATTTTTTTATTTTAGGCCGTACTGTAATCGTTTGATTTAGCACAGTATTTTTGTGAGATGTTTAAAATAAACACTTTTCAAAATTGATTTCATAATTTTAGTGCAAAATATATAAATTTAAAAAGCTAAAGAAGAAAGTTCAAAATCACCTCCGGGTTTGCAATCAGTGGAGGGGGAGTGTCACAGTCCCAGTTAGGATGCGAATCAACATCTCCAAGTTGACACATTACTCGCCAGAGCGCATCACAACCTCTTACCGATTTATTCTTTGCATCAACCCTTTCCTCGCGTAGTTTATTTGATTTAGACCCCAGCTATTTTTTTTAACAATTCCAACACCCTCTAATTTAAAATATACAAATCACTGATTGCATATTTAAAAAATGTAACATTATGATACATCTTTGCAATTTAAATCAAATTCTTTGATTCAAACTTTCTTCCCATGTTCTTCCAATTTATTGTTGGTGGTGGTGGTTTTATGTTATTTAGATTTTATTACGGACAATTTCATGATTAGTAAAAGTCTAACAAGGTTTCGGACACATCTATTATACTACAGTTTATATTGTGAATAAAAATGTAAAAACTATTTTACAGTATCCTAACATGTAATTTAATTTGATGACCGTCATAATCATTGATAACCAAAATGATTCTACAATTTTCCAAGTTTTCTTATTTAGGAGTACGAGGCTTACTAGTCAGCCTACATTCTAAATCAAAGAACCCGGTCGTTGGTAAAACATAAACAGAAACCAACCATCTACAGGACTGATGAGTTTCTAAGTATTAGGAAACAAATAAACTTACTCTTAATGTTTCTAAACAAAGGCTATTTTACCAAAAACTCCAAACACTTGTAAATACATTTAACATTTTCACTTTTTCTCATACATAAACAGGTTACCATGATTTATTCGTGATACAAGATACACTGTATTAAAAACCACTTTCGATTTAGTAATTTAGTTTGTTTATCAATATGATTATGGTTTTACAATTAAACCTTAATAATGCTACTATAAAAACATTATTTTAAGGTGTTTATCTTATGATATAACACTCTTCGTGTTCCTAGAAATGCTCTCATTAACTCTAACTTTGACATCATCCTCGGATCAGAATACCTTGAAACACAACACTCTGCCATGTACTTTGTTGTAACAAACTTACATCACAACCTACCAGACGCCCTGGAAACTTTCCCCATTCGACGCTAAGTTAACAGTAAATAATAAACATAGGAAGCACTAATTGGATCGGAAGGATTGAAACAAAAGGCAACTAATCTTAGGATAATATTAAAGGTAGTTCACCCCTAAAAAACCTTAATAAACGTGAACAATCCTAATTTCTCCAAAACGGCTCAAACTAGTTTGATTGAAATTTTATATTTTATAGTGCACAGAGTACTAAATAATATGACGCCATCCTGTAAACATGACAATTCAAAAGCTATTGGCTTTTATATCAAAGTCAAATTTTTAAATTTTTTAAGCGAAAACAATAAAAGCAAGGTATAACTTGACTGGCACCATTGAAACCAGCTTGAAAAAATAAACAAATTAGTATATTGAATTATTTGTATACGACTAACCGTTTCAGAGAAAAGTTAAATTTACTGCCCATGATAAACGCAGAAGGCCTAAGTTGTCAGAAAGCGCCCAATGATATTCTCAGGGAGAATATTAACACTCCGGTGCTCGCGTGGAGTGCAGTGGCACTCCAGTCATTTTGTTTTGTTCATAAAACTCAGTTGACAGCACTTGTGACCTTGAGCAGTCATCTACCTTCCCTCTGACACCCCTGGAACCTGTCAGTATAATGACAGCTACCAATTCGGGCTAAACCAATTTTTAATTGATTTTTTCCCGTGGTGTCGCACGATTGGAGTGCAGGTGCACTCCACGCGAGTATCCGTGTTCCAGTTTTTTCCACGTAGTGACATATGTTGTGGATTTTATTTCACGTAGTTGACATTATTTTTATATGAAAACTGTATAGTGTGTGCATGTATTAACTAATGAATGAACAATGGACAACCAAGAACAGTTATGGTATTGGTTAGCTGAAACGGAAGATGACGAGAGTGTCTTAAGTGACGAAGATCCTGATGAACTTGAAATAGATAATATTACGTTATTTAAATAATTATTCCTAACCATTTTTAATTAACTCTTTTATGCAGCATTATTTATTTAGGTTTTTGTAAAATTTGCTTAAATTTTCAAGTGTAACAAATGAGTATACCTTGACCGTTTGAAAAGTGTGTGTGCAGAACGTTTCTAATTAGGTGCATTTGTCAAAGTATGTTGTCATACTTGGTTTTGGGGTTAGATTGCGTTGTTTGAAAAATTATTCCTAACGATTTTTTTAAAATAATTTTTCCATGCACCAATATTTATTTATTGTATTGTACATATATTAAAATTAAAATAAGTTTTTTTTTGTCTCGAGTAAGACTGCATACACCTGTACAGTTGCATTATGTCAATATGTAACAGTATGATTGTGATAGAAATATACACAAATAAATTCTGTGTCAGTCCAACTTGTTGAAGAACAATAGGAAAAGGCGTATTAATGGTGTTTTAAGAGCTTGGTTGCATCTAATCAGTATTACTTTTCTCAATGTCAAACATAACTATACCATAAATGGTTATCTGTTGAATAATAATTACATATTGACATAATGCAACTGTACAGGTGTATGCAGTCTTACTCGAGACAAAAAAAACTTATTTTAATTTTAATTATTATTTTTGTGTTCATCACCAGCTTAGCTATAATAAATAGAGATCTATCTTATTGTGTTGTTTCAAACTATCTGGTAACTTTGTATGAAATCAAAATCACACCTCAGTAACGTGTACATGCACCTAAGGATAGTCGTCTACACTCACTCGAGTTCCTCACTTATACTCGTATAAGATTTCGGGTGTTATGACTTAACTCAAACATACAACAAGAAAATGAATAAAATGGTTCATGTTGTAGTCTTCTTGTTGAAGTTCTTCATTCTGTGTTTGAGACAATGAGCACCAAACATGTTTTAATTGTTGAAATTTTAACTGCTATAAATATTTTGTTCAGCTACTTATTACAAAAACCAATGTCACTATTTAACCTTTTACTGCCATTATCTCAATAGGGTACGTAGTTAGGTAAACTATCTCAATAGTTTAGGGTACGAGCACGTGGGTTAAAATTTTGTCACATTTAGCAGATTCATAGAGTAATTTACAGTTACTATTTCTGGTTCGGCTAACATTGGTAACGAATTAAGTATTGATAATACCGTAATATGCTATTTTAAACATAATATTTTATTGTTAATATGGACCCTGTGCGCATGTGCCGATGTGGTGGAGTTGCTTGCTAACCGCTTATCAATTGTGTGTTTAAAATTGTTTTAATTAGTCACTCTCTTTGTGACGCTTGTTCTCTGTTGACTAGAGTTCAGAGGCAAGAGTGTTTACCTGGGGAACACTATAAAATAGTCGGCCTGCCTGGAATGTGTGTGAGTGTACTTTATTCACCAAGTCAAGGGACTAACCTAGAATAAGTTCAAACTGACGTGAACAGGCACAACGCACGCGTCCCCACGCTCCGTTGAATTTAAATAAAATAAAGTAGCTCAATAAA
The DNA here is from genome assembly GCA_023375725.1 of Nephotettix cincticeps. NCBI lineage: Eukaryota > Metazoa > Arthropoda > Insecta > Hemiptera > Cicadellidae > Nephotettix > Nephotettix cincticeps. The sequence goes on from CM041788.1 coordinate 68,155,596, forward strand.
ATTGCTTTCGTGCTTGAGATTTTGCGGTGTTGTGTGCCTCCGTTTAGTTTGTCGCCCGACGCGTGGCTTACAAACAAGACATCTACTATTATCAATCCTCAATCGGCCACTACGGTCGCAAAACATTTCGGGAAATGACAGTTTGTACACCAATAGGGTAGTATTTAATCTTAAAATATTAATAAATAATGCAATCCGCCTTTAATAAAAGTGATGGGATGTCAGATATTTTAGGATGATGAAAAGGACGAGTCATTAAGGAAAGGTTTTATCTTAATGTTGTGGTTTCAAAGACAATGGGTGTTCCAACTAAAAAAATTGTTTTTACTTTTTCAAAACCATCTTGAACTCTTACAGTCAAAGAATGATTTCCTGGACGGATCAATTAATGTGGATTGGTTTGTGTACGTAAAATATTTCTTCATTACATAATGTAGATCTTGCATGGCTTTAAACTTACCTAATCTCTATAATGGAAATACGTTTCATACTATCTTTAAAAATACGACACATACCCCGAGCGAGCAAAGCGAGTAGTTGCCTTATAAAAATGCATGTGAAATTGTGATGCCTCTTTTGGGAACGCACCGTTGGAAGGGAATACACATGAGAGTTTGACATGTTTTCCTGAAACGCGTGTCTGGCCGTGCTTCTCGAGTCATCATTATATTGATTTGACTGTCCAATTTTCTCGCTCTTTCCTTAAATTGATGATTTTGCACTATTTTCAGTGGTGAATCTATTTTTCAAAATAGTAGTTTAGTTAGTTATATAGTTAGTTTAGTAGTAATTTAGTTTTTTACTTTATAGCCTAGTAGTTAAAATAAAGCTCGTAGTGGCTACGTATCGGTCAAGCTAATATTTTTACATTCACAATTGACAAATTCTACTTTCTAAAATATAAGTAAATGTTCCTAAATGTGATTCTCTTCTGGTGAAATAATATGTCTCATAACTTTCTCACCAGTTACAAGATCGTCCTTAACTATTTGTGGTAATATGTAAAACGATGCTATTGATATTCTGAAGTAATTAAGAAACCTTTTATCATATTTAGATTAAGATACAGTGCTACCTTGAGTTATTCTGTCACTTATAATTCGGATGTATCCAGTACTTCAATTTCCTTAATCTTTGTTCCTGATACGCACTGTATAATATCAAAAGACATGCCACCTCTAAGCTCCATAGTGAAACTGACGTCATTGCAGCAGAGATGAACTCGGCGTAAACGATGCATCTGTACACATGGTGTTACGACGCCCTCATGTGTAGGTACACGGCCAAATTCAATATTCCAAGGGGCTCGATAAGGTTCACAAAACCCACAGTAACAATGGGGACATACAGCGTGTTACAGAAATCTGTAGCTGGCTATGTATGATTACTTTATATAAGTCAAAGCAAAAATACTATGTTTTCTAGTTTTTGGCTTTGTTAATGTGAAATTTATATTTTACTAGCTGACCCGGCGAACTTCGTAACGCCTCACAGTAAACACATGTTAACTTTAAGATTGGCCATGTTCTGAAGTCGAATAGCAATACGGCTTCATTGTGAAAGGTTAAATATATTGTGAGTCGCTGCATAGTGAATAACAATACTGAAATGATAAAACATATTAATAACATTCCCATAAAACAAATAAGTCTGAGTGGATTAATTCACAATTTTCAAATCCAATCCAAACCCAAACGAAACCTAACTGTAATACGGCTTTTATAGGAAAGATATACAACAGCTGATTATTATAATAAACGTCATATTATAAACATAATTATCATATAAACACGTGACTTTAATCAGACAGAAAATATAAATATAAATACATAATCCCCCAAAACCGTAAACTATTAACGTGGTGAATAAAGCTGTTCACTTTTTACAGTACACATTTACTTCATAGTTTAACATTAATGAATGATTCAGATGGCATTGGATAGTAAAGCATACGGTATTGCTAATGGAAAGTAAACCAATCAGCTGTAGCTAAGAAATCAAATGTTTCAATTGTAGACAATTTGTAAACAAACTTACTCTCCAGCAACTTACTCTGGATTAACATTAGAAATTTAAAACGCCATAAAATGGAAACTTATGGTGGTTTCTAAAATATTTTTTCACTAAAACCTTCCCGGACACATATAGAGCAAGTTCCTAAAATTTTATGGCGAACGGATGAGTAGTTTGGCAACGCATAAAGGACATACAGACATACATTCAATTTTATATATAGAGACATGTTATCTATTGTATCCTCAAACTGATAAACTGATTTAAAATCTCTTTACAAAGCTGAATAAAAATCCCTGAATTTGAAAGAAAATATTTTTATTTTTATTTCAAAATAGTGACAATTAAAGGTCAAACTACGTGAAAAACAGATTACCGAAAACCATCCAATAACATAACGAAGAACTCGCGATAAGTAAAAGTAAAAGGTGGTAGGTTAAAAATGACGTCATTAAATTGAATGTACATCAATCATACTACAACATATGATATTGACCGCATTCAACTACCAAATACTGTGATTAGGCCTACTATAAGTCAACGTCTCTTGTTAATTTTAAATACATCTGTATATAGTTAACCAGAGTCTTTGACACTTCAACATGTAGAAAACTAATTTTCTACAATACATTCAGTGACGTTATTTGTTTATGATAAATACCGTGTATACTAATCGTGTTTAAAGAACGTATGTGCAACCTAATTAGGGTAGGCCCTAAATATATATAAGATAAGAGAGGACGTTAATTACAAAAACATTAATTTTAATTCAACAACTAATTATCGCTTTTGATAACGTTACATATTTTTAACTCTGACTTTTGAAAATATGTACTTTTTTAAATTCATAGGTCTTTGTGAAACGTGAAATCAGCTGATTACTAAAGGTCAGTTGTGTAATTCTACTATTGTATGCATACTACTCACAATCGTCTTACTGGTGATGAATTAACAATACTGTTATTAATCTATCAATCCATTTTCCCACAACTTTTCATCATACAATCCACTTTACACTGCTATACTGACACTTTTGGATGAATAGTCGTCTCTTGTCAGTGTCAAATGAATTAATCTGTAGACCCATCTATTATAAGTCTATAGATTATATTTGACAGATTATGTATAAATACCCCCGTCGCAGCAGACCTGCATACTCAGCGAATTTCCAAATCAAGAATATAATAATTATAATATATGACAAGTTTGGTCAAAATCTGTCGATAAACATGGGAATTATTTGTTTATTCTCCATAAGATTAAAATGGGAAAGAGTGAGTAGGTTTGCTGGTGTGAGGAACACTGAAAGTATACCATCAAAAATTTTATACATTTATACCAACTTTTATCAACATCTGTCCATAAATAAAGGAGTTTGCCTATTCCCTATATGATTATTATGGGAAAAGAGTATGCAGGTTTGCTGCCATGATAAACACATAAACTATGATTTTTTTAGCACAAATGTATGGATCTCAACCACATGAAGCTAAATATCAAGTTTCATCAAAAAATATTAGATAATAAGTGAAAAATTAATTTTTCCTAATCCTCCATAAGATTAACATTGGAGCCTCAAAATACAACGTACTGTGTTTAGATTTTTTTATATCTCGGTAACCGTTTAAGATAGAGAAAAACTTTAAGGAACTTAATTGTGTAGTTTTTTAAGCTGATTCCAATGGTGAAATATAAAATTAGAAACTTTTAATAATTATATGTGAAAAACACAAAAAACCCCATTTTGGGGTACAAAACCCCCCCAAACTATCCGTTCCCATTGACCGATATGTCTGGTTAACGAACTCGTCCGAGCATTTGTAGGAATACACGTCTCTACCAAATTTGGTCTCGATCAGACCATTTTTACGAGAGTTATCGTGTTCACAGACACATATATATATATACATATATACATATATACATATACATATATATATATATATATATATAAAAATTTTAACGACTATTGTTTTTGGTCTCTAGGCACCTAAAGAAGAAAAAATAACATGGTCCCGGGCTTAAGTTTTACCATGAGACCTACGGTAATAGCTTCTTCCCTATGGGAAATTCGCTAAAAGGCTTAAGTACCTTGTGAACAAGCTTTGCTCGGATAGAATAAGACATGTATTATATAGGTTAATAATTAAAACACATTCATTATTTTACGAAAACATTTATGCGGTTTATACAACCGATTTAACATACTTTATTTAATATAGTATAAACACTGATCAAAAATTTAATGCCCCGGAAGAGGATTGATCTAACACCCTTTGGCACGTACCACCTAAGCGCTAGAGCACTGAGCTACGGAGCCGGCGAAGTCTGGGCCGTCGTTTAAGGTTTTTGGCCAATCTCAATTGTTTTAGTTGATCTCGAGCTTTATTTGATTACCCATACAGTTATTATTAGCCTGTGATCAACTGATTTTGTTAGAAAAGAAGTGAGGATTAAAAATCAAAAGAGAAATATTATCTACACCAATAAATTGGTTTGTTACAGTAGCTTCAAGCAATAGAATGAATACGCTTTCTATCAAAACAAAAAAGATTTTGGAAATAATTTTCTCTGATATTATTTCGCTTGGTTATTTACCCTTTAGTTTTTACAAATTGTTTAGTAATTTTATAATGTTTCATTTATTACATACATAAAATAAATATTTATGCAAAACCTCTATTCACATATTGTTCACCACCATCTTCAATCAACAACTGTCAAACGGTTATAAACTGATGTTTTGAATTGTATTGTTTACATTTTGACTCTCCATAAGCGTAATGTTCATTTTTAGATTTTAAACTTAATATTACAGTAAACCCGGAATTTTTCTAGACCCATCTGGAACTTATTTTCTACTCGGAAATTAGTTCTTTCCAAAATTTAAAGAAATTTGTTAGAGGCGTTTTTGAGATCCGTGCGCAAATATATATACAAATCTTGCTCGTATTATAGTATTTTATGATATTTCAATATCAAAACTTCAATGAAACACAACTACTTATACACAAAATTAAGATATACGTGAATTATGAATATTCAGCCCCAATTACATATGCACTAGTTGTACTCGTGTAAGTGCTGTACAGTCCTTTATATGTAAATTCAAATTTGCAAGTTAACAAATTAAGAGCCGTGCACGATTACATTTGGGGAGTAAGAATAAGGACTTGTAGCAACATAGTTCCGTCGTACGAACTTTGAAAGACTTGTTTTGACTTGATTTATTTTTCTTTAAAACGCAATTTCTTTTTCATTTTTCGTCACATTATTTACAAGAAATACAACAACCTAACTCGAGTTGTTTCTATTTCTAAATCTAGTTTTGTTTAAATATGTATCAATTTCATAACCCCATGTAAAGTTAAATTTAACCCTATTGGTTTACACTCTTTGGAAATTACTATGTGTTTTTGTAATTTATTTAATAACTAGTTTTGTGAAAACTCGTGCCCTCTTGCATCGAACTTCAAGAGGCCAACCAATTAATTGACTAATAGGCTAGTAGGAAATCCAATTTATTTTATTTAAACCTCAGATTAGTTCTTTGTTTGAATTTCATTATTGGTGTTGGTGGATTTATGTTATTTAGATTTTCATTGCAAAAAAATCTAAACATTCATACACACATACTAAATTTAATTCATACATATAAACAAATAAATTTATATATTCGATTTTCCCTATATGGCTTTCAGTTGTCTTTGAGTCTCCGTGACAAGTGGACGTGTTTGGTTTCTCATGTGTGTAATGTTAAGTGAATGGTTTGTTTGTAGGTTTTTGACTGCCTTAAACTTTTATTTTTTCAGCTTTATGCCGGCTTAGTCCGGATTATGTGTTAATTGTGTTATGTTTTAGATATCAGATCACCTGAGGACGGGATCAGGTTCTAGATCCCCAAACGTCGTGAAGCTTTGTTTTACTTAAAATCGTGATGGAAAATGTCCGCAATAAAAATCTAAATAACTAAGATAAGTGTTTTTATTGACTCTATGTTTTGCGTGTACGCTATACACACACACACACACACACACACACACACACACGCAAACGTTATTCGAGTGGTGACCATTAACATTTCCAACACGAACACAGGATATGGTTACTGCCCTCCGTGTAAGACGAAACTACTTACATGCTATACAACTCATGTTTCCCTCTCTGTGTGTGCGGAGTTTAAATTTTCCCGGTTGAGGTCAAGTTTAACTTACGACTTCTCTAGACATCATTTTATTTGTAATACGTATCTATCCAGGACCAGACGCTCTTACAAATAGTAAACATGTATTAATGACGTATATAATTTAACAGACAATATAATTTACAATTGACACAAAACCGTTAAGCAAGACATAAATTTGAGACAAGAGTTGTCCAAGTTTTGTTTGGTGATGTGAGATTACACTGTACTAAGATTCATGGACATCGGTTGAGAAATAAGGAAGAAATCGAATAAAGAATAAAGATAAAGAATGATAAATAAATATTACAAAACGTAATAAATAATCTCTTTTGATTTTCAATCCTCATTCCGTTTATATCAAAATCAGTTGGTCACAGGCTAATAATAACTGTATGAATAGTTAAACAGTAAATGATCGGCTAAAACAATTGAGGTTGGCTAAAAGACCTTAACCGGCGTTACTCATTTGGAAGACGCCGTAGTCCAGCGGTAGTGTATAGGCCTCGTAATATGAAGGTCGCGTGTTCTAACTCCATCAGGGGCAATAGATTTTGTTCAGTGCTATATTAATTATGGTGTATTAAATCGGTTTTATTTAAACCACATAAATGTTTTCATTGAGTAATAAATGTGTTTTAATTTTTCTAATTAATTTTTTTATAATACATGTATAAACGAGCAAAGCTCGGTCACCAGGTACTGTTCTATTAATTGTGTACCGTGTTTACTTTTATATTTCCATTATCTTGATAAATAACTTAATTTAAGCTTCAGAAGTACTTTTATTCATAATATGCCTTCAGGATTGATTAATTTACTAAAAAATAAGTTTAAAAACCTGTAAAGTTCACCCCCAGTGACAATGGAATGGGTCATTTCAGAAACACCATAATGTATGAATTGAATGACAACAGTCCTACCTTGTAAGTTCATGTGAAATAATATCTCTAATAACTTTCGTCAATTAATATTTTCTCTTTTACTGCCAAACATTTGAGCTTTTAGATCACTGATAGATTGAGCTTAACACCATAACTTAATTTCACTTTTAATATATTAATGAAATCATTTAGTAGTTTTAATTCTATGAATATATAATGTATCTAGACCAAAAACATTTTGTCGGATAAACATTATTTTAAATGTTGACTATTTGGTTAAGTAAAAAAAATTAAATACTCTGTTATACTTCTTGACTTGTAATTATAGCACAGCACAGCTCAGCTTCTTTAAAGCCTCTTTAATAGTGATCTCTATAATCCGAATACTGTTAAAACTATCTATAAAAATATAAGAACTCAAAGAACAATCGTTACCTTGTTATGTCTGGGTGTCTGAGAGGTCCTCCCACACACAATAAAGCATTTCTCTCTTTTCTATAACAACCTCCATCTATTTTTGATAGTTTTGAACTTGCATTATACACCGAAAATATTTTTAAAAACATAAAACACTTCCTATGATCCAAAAGATTTGATAATCCGAACACTTCTGGTCCTAATTAGTTTGAGTAACAGAGATTTGTTTACAAACGCTGTGCTTTCTGTTATTATTCAATACAATACCCAAATCGAGGCCACATAATTTAATCCCCATTGGTTGGAACAAGCAGAAAAATATAAGTTTACGAAAAAATTTAGCTTTTAATTTGATCATGGTGGATATCTATCCACAGTGCGTTACTAAAACGAAAACTTCAACAATGGACGCCACGCCGAGGGGAATATAGGCAATTTGCATACAGCAGTTATATTGTGTTCAGTTTTACGCAGGCACTTTCGCAGACGACATTACTAATTGTAGTTTTTATATTTGTATGACTTTAGTTAAAGCACACGTTAACACGTTTACCAGGCGTTGGCATATGAACAAACGACGAGTGTATAGTGTATTAAAACTACCACATCAACTTCTGATTTTACTCCATTTTCCATTTTCTTTTTTTTCATTTTTTTGGACCTATAATATGTTAAATTTCAAAAACATCTTGCCTCACCACTAAGAGTGTGGACACGGGAATGGCTACCACAACCTTAGGAACAACGCCGTATGGACTATGGACTAAACGGTACTCGGAGTCAAGGTTAAAGGTTTTGGATCTGAGTAAGGGACCAGAAAATGCCACAATCGATTGTATAATATTCAACAAATTAATTTTACAATGTTACAATCTCCCGGTCCACTTGTAAGAGTCCTTACACTTATGTAATTAGTTCCGGACTACGTACAAGCTTTTTTTTAATATCTGCTTTTGGAAAAAACTAAATGAAAAGTTAAAAAGATAGATATAGAAATAGAGTATGGTAAGTCGTTGGACAGGACAAATGAAAGCCGAATATTTAAGAACACAACAAAATAATGTGCTCCAAAATGTAGCCTATCCAGGTGCAGTTTGCTAGCCTTTTCTTCGGAATTCAGTAAGAAACACTTACCAATATAAATAACATTCCTGTTTTGGAGCCTGTGTGTTTTGGGACTATGGGAGGGTTAAAAAATCTAGAATTGATTGTCTCTACACAAATTTGTAGTAGAAACGAGTAGTTTGAAATAATTTTAGTGACTTTACCAAATAAATACTATTTTCAAATTTATATTACGTTCTTTGAAGTTTATTTATTATTATAAATAAAGCTTCACATATATTCGATTAAATATTGTAAACTCTTTAGTTATGTATTTAGCATTGAATTTACACACTTCGTAACTTACGCAGTTATAGAATCAATGATTAAAAGTATTTATATACACAGTGTTTTCACACTCAGGACAAACATTCGTTTCAAAAATAATTCGTTATGCACCTAATGTAATGTAAAATTATTGAAATGAAGCTCACAAATGCATAGTGTGGCGTACACACATTACATGGCTTATTGCGTGTACACGGACGGACACGCATACGCAACAGTCAACAGTCCACATCGACAGAAAACTGTCCCAGGATCTCGACTTGAAAATTATGAACATTTTACGTATATGGCCTGTTCTATGGTGTGATTATAAAAATAAAGGTAAACATATCAAAAATGCAATGTTCAAAGTGGGTATGTTTTACATAATATTTCAAACATACAGTATACTATACGGAAAAACATATTTTACTCTTATGATAATTTTATATCAAAATTTAATAAATATTAAAACGTGTTCAAATTATACACAATTGTCTATAACTACTAAAATAGATTAAGGCACTAATCTCTGCTAAGTTATTAATCTCAACTGAGGAATTATTTACTGTTTCAGTTGATGACCAAAGATTAATTAATTACAAGACAATTACTATTAAGTCTTAGGGAATAAAAATCCTATTTGCTTAATTAATCGGGACTCTTTGTTTTGAAACTGTAGAATATTGTGACATTTACTTAAATACCAAATTAATTATTCTGTTAAATATATTTTGACCGACTGTTTTCATTCGTATAAATAGATATGATAAATTATTTTTACTACCATAGACCGAAAAAAAACTTTTTTCTCCAAACATTTGCCGAATAGTAAATTTAATTGTGAGTAAAAATTTGGTAGAAGTAGCAAGATATATTTATTTATTAGAACACCCTGGTCAAAACTTGTTATGTGCCTATATCTATAAACTTGCTCAACAATTATATGGAGCTAAGCGGTGAATTACCACTAATATAATGGCGTTAGAACTTCGGACGAATTTCGACCGCTGACGACATGTTCATCCTGCTAAATACACTCCTAACTTAATATAAACACGTAGGTTTCCACGGCAGTTAACATCAATACACTTCCTTGACTTCCGGAATATCCCGTGTTGGTGGTAGCAAATGAAGCACAACAGCCTTCTGGTTTCGGCACTTGTACGTTGGGCGTCTTCAGAAGGTGACTGACTGTCTAAGCGACGTGTTGTGTGTCGGATTAAGTTAGTGATTCTCAGCTTCGCTGAACATAGGCTCTCTTTGCATGATTACTTTTTGTCATTTCTACGCCAGATGTGCTTTTTGGAGCGTCCAAACCCAAAAGGACATCCCAGGATTTGAACCCGTGACTTCTTGCTCTAAAGTCCAAGATGCTGACCACTAGACTAGCAGATTGAGAGTTGTACTCTCAAATGTCAACATTCGTGACTCAATATTCAGGTCAAAATACCCATCACTGTCATCTGCAGGTCTACTATTTACAACTAACCTTTGACATATCATACTATTAATGTAGCTCTTGGCTGAATGACAAACCTTATAACTCTAATGGAATTATATTTGTGAGCCCATAACGGTTTTTTTAACCAAACCATTCTCACAACTCTCACCATTCAAACACACACTCTGTAGAAGGTTTATTTTTACTTGACTCTAATATCTACAAACTACAAATATTAGAAAAAATATTAAACCAACCAAAAATTAAATCATCAAATGATATTGTGGCCAAAAATGGTCCAGAATAGAAAATGTATTTCGGAAACGTAAAGCAAGCAAACTTTACGGATGAGTTTTTATGGTTAAATAAAATCTGTGGCAGACTGAATCTTGCTGAGGCTGCTAAGCGGTCTGGAGCTGACGCAGCGGTGAAGTGATACAGATACCAGTATTTGTTTAGTATCAATATCGGAATTATACTCAGATTATGTACTTTTGCGTTAAGGTAAAATATAATTCTCGAATCAGAATCATACATTAAGATAAAATCTTATTTGAGGGATCACATTATACTACTATAGAGTTCCTTCATTATTAATGATACGATATTAGATACAAGAACATATTTTTGTCTTCAATTTACGTGTATCCAGCCTGCAATTTCAATACTAATGTTAGCTCTTGGTTATAATGTGTGATAAGTATACCACATATTCAGATTGGAATTTCATTAATCTTAAAAATCTTTGAATGATCTTTCTTTTTAATAGTTAAGCTTTGAGCATTGATCAATGATCCTAAAAAGTGAAACTTCAATCTTGATCGTTAGCCAAGCTATATAATAACCAACATCATTGTACTCATCATCCATATTTAGGTAAAATACTGAGGTAAACGATTGGGGTGTTCGCTCCTAAACTAGAGCTACAGAAAAGTCCGGTTTGTTCGGATTATTGTGGCGGGTCCCCGATACAGATAGCCGAAAATCCGGATAATCTGAAACTATACTGAAAATATACCATTATAGACATCCACGTCACATAAATGAATATCGTCAATAGTTCCTGCAATATTTGTGCTGCAGACGGAATATATAGCCTATGTACAATTACTATGTACAATAGCTGTAAAATATCACGAGCATTTAATCTGATAAAATTTTGTTTTTGATTTTACTAAAAGTTAAAAAGGTATTATTATTAGTTTTAGGTAGAAAATAAAACACTCTTCTGGCGTTACAGCTTTATTCCTTTTACAACCACTCATGACCACAGATTCAGTATGCACTTTGACCGTAAAAATAATTCCGAAACAAACAACCACTGTACAATGAACATCTAACACCTACACTTTGACAGTTCAGTATTAAAAATGTCAGTGAGTAACCAATCACGCATGCGCTAAGTGCTTGTAAATCAATCCTCAAAATCAAAATAACTACGCTTTGAAAGATCAGTATTGAAATGTCAAACGGTGACCGCTCGTACTTGTAGCGCTCCGCTTGGAAACACCCCCAATATACAGAGTGTGCGTTCATCTTGTTGCGCATTCGTTATTGACACTTACCGCGTCCAGCAAGGTACTGCTGATGTGTCTCACATTTTTGAGAAGATTGAAGTAAAATCCACATCTTACCTGTTATTTATATATTTTTTTTAAACCTCGATCAGGAATCCGGATGATACAGATCCGGATAAACCGGACTTTACTGTATTGATATAAAGGTGATGTTTTACATCAGTAAAGACATTACCGATCTTTTAGAATATTATTTGTTTTCCTGTCGTAAATAGCTAGCTCATAGAGTATCTAATGCAGGAAAATAATTGAATAAAAATTCGAATGTTAAAATATTGATAATACCCATTTGTGTATTACGTGACTGTCCCTTGATATGAAAGGATAAAGCTAATGAATGTTATTCAATGACAATTGATAACGAGTCGTAAAACATTGTCTATTAAGTAGTAAATAAAGGATATTGCCTGTATTGCCTCATAGAGGACAATGCGACAATGCTGGGCCATTATAATGATATGATTTGTTTAACCATATACAATGAGAGATGGGGAACTCATAAAGGGTTGTTTACAAAGTCACTATTTTATAGCTCAAGAGACGTGTGAGGAAGACTGGTAAACAGTGAGTAATTCGCCCTCCACATACGATGTCTCCAGTTTAACCGGTCATTATATTACAGTTGGAGCTAATTATTACTCAGTTTAAACTTGGAAATGTAAAGTACATAAATACTAACTACTGACAAGCTAGTGATAATTATCGTAGATTATTACTCCATGGTCCTTATTGGATTGTTAGTTTAGGAATGTGGCTACGTAGGGTTATTAAGGAAATAAACTTAACCTAACACTATTTTATTATATATATTAGAATATCTTTCCAAAGTAAATTACATAAATAGCTTAGTTTTCTATAAAAAAAGTTTCAAATAAAACGTTCTATAAAATTTAATTTATTCTCAATTTATTGAACACTCTTGGTTTACCTTCTTCAGTTTATAGATTTTCTTATTACTTTTTTCATTTATTAAAATTATACATATATATATATATATATATATATATATATATATATATATATATATATTTCTTCAAGCATTTATACATACGCAATTTTCAATCAACGCCAAATACTATCAAGCTAACCAGCTCTCTTCATCGTTCACGATTCAAATAAATTAACTGTAAAACAGCAAAACCTGAAGTTTTTCTGAACATGGGCCGATCTATAGTTTATTTTTTATCTAGAAATTGAATACTTCTAAGATTTAAAGAAATTCTATATTTTTTTAGATCTTTGATAAGAATTTGCTATAAGTATAACAGACGTTGCTTTATTTATTCATAAACAAAACCAGACATTTGCTTTAAGTTATGATATTTTGGTTAATTTTACGTTCTATACACCATAAAAAGCAAATTAGATTTATCTCAATTTTATGTCTGTGTTTCTGTCACGCTGAACAAGGTCTTTTTGAACCACTTCTCTATGAAAACGGGAGCACGTTTTTGTTTACTTAATACAGACCAAGGCAAGATGAATACAAATTACACTCTAAAAAACTCAGTTTAAAGTGATATTGCCAAAATTTTTCATTAATGTGATCTACTTGTATTAAGCAGAAAAAAATAATAAGCTTTCAAGTTAAAGTCAAAATAAGTTTGTTTACATTGATCGTTGAATATAAATCCGTTTAAAAACGATGTTATTAAAATACTATCTTAATTCAAACTAAATTTTACTAGTGAGAAAAATTTACTAAATTTAATATAATTTAAAATTAAAACTAATTAAATGAGTTGAGATTCCGTTTTAGTTATTTGTGTATTGGTTTTTTATATTCAGTCATAATAAAAAGTATCTTGATTCTTAACACGAAGTCAAACATCCCGCATAGAGGAAGGGCTTGTTTCTAGTATAGGATAAACCTCTATGAACACACTACTCTAAACCTCTGCTTCCATTACTCAGCACGTCATATGCCAACACAGAACACAGCGGGATCCACCGCTCCTATATAGCACTGCGAGTTACTGTATTGTGCTTTGATGTCAGTATAGCCTATATACTGTAATTCAGTATTCTGTTGTCAGATTCCATTGTGTCCAATTTCCAATGCCACGAATCCCACTACCTTCGGTGAGATTCAATTTTATCATTTAAATTTTACTATATTGAACATTTTTTCAGGAAATAAAAGTCGAAATTTAACACTCTTGTTAACTATTATTAAAATTATAAATTTAATTTTTTAAGTCGTTTCTACTTTATTAATATTTCATATTTAAATGTTTCAAGATAAATGTATCTATTTGCATAAGGGTCTCGAAACGGCTCTAGCGAATTTCTTTTAAATCTTGAAAATAACTAATTCCCGGGTAGAAAATAAGTTCTTGATAGGTCTAATATCCAGGAAAATACCAATTTTCTTGTAATATTAGGTTTAAAATCAAAATATTAACATTAGGCTTATGGATAGTAAAATGTAAACAATACAATTCAAAACATCTGTTTATAACCGTTTGATATTTGTTGATTGAAAATGGTTAAAAACTATATGTTCCAAGTAGAATGTGAATAGAGGCTTTGCTTACATATTTATTATATATATAATAAATTAAAAATTATCAAATTAGTAAACAATTAGTAAAACAAAATTGTGGAACAACTATGTGAAATAAAATCAAATTAAAGTTGTTCCAAGATCTTTGGTGGTTTTATAGAAAACATATACATTGTATTGTATTGTACAAAAAAATTGGTGTAAATTAAATTTCCCTTTTGCTTTTACCGATTCTAACACAATCAGTTGACTACAGTCTAATAATAATCATGTGGATAATTATATTTGATCAGCTCCACCAATTGAGGTTGGCTAAAACACCCCAAATTCTAAACGACATCAAAGCTTAAGGGACGCCGTAGCTCAGTCTTAGCGCAGAGGAATTACGCTAGCGAATAAGGGTTTCGACCCCCGCCCGGGGTATGCATTTTTGTTCATGGTTTATGCAAGTAAAAAGGGTTTAGCTTATATTAATTATGGTGTATTAAATAGTTTTTATTTTAAACATTTAACCATTTAGTATATTGAATAGCTGATTAACCTATATAATACATAGGCTTTGCTTGGGTATTATTCTACCCAAGCAAAGCCCGGTCTCCAAATACTATTTTCTTATTCCAACAAAAGTGCAACGAAAATTTACAAGTCGAGTATTTTTGTGTCCTTTATTTTTAGAGACCTGTTGAAAAACAAATCGTTAATAAAGTTCATACAAATAGCTTTATGACATTGAAATAAAAAGGATACTTACATTTTGAACTAAATAAAAAAAATTATTTAAGTTGATTGTAATAATTAATTTTTATGTAAATCAGAGGGAGGCATGAAAAATTAAATTACTAATCCCTGGAATTCCATTGTACTGTATTATGCTTTATTTTTTTTATAAAATATTCAGTCTCTCTCTCCAAATATTATATTTATTATTAATAATTAACAAAGCTGTTTATCGTATTTTATAACATAATAATAATGTCATCGTACAATTTTGCGTTTTAATTATAATTAGTTATTATTAAATATTGGTAACTAGTTTTTTTTATTTGGTATAAATAAACAAAGAAATTTTTAAATGAATAAATATTTTTATCTTATGCTACGATAGTTTATTTCTGATATAAATGTCCTGAACTAAAGAATATATCTTTTAAATATCTTTAAACGCAAAAACCCTAACAACTTTTTAATTATGCTTTGTAAACGCAGACAACTAAAAGGGTGTGGGAAGATCAACGTTTCATTGATGTTTACTTTGAGTAAAAAACTAAAGATGACGTCAAATTCGAGTATTCCGTCTTTCCTCATTACTTTACGCCACCAGGCATGGATTCAAAAAGTAGATTTTTGTAAATTCACGTAATTTTTCATAAAATGTATTATATTATATATATATTATATTGGCTATAAATTCTAAAATATTCCATTCGAATGAAATGAACTTTGTTCAAATTCAATTATTTAACAAAATCAAAAAATAATTGTATTTTCTTCCCTGTGGAAAATAGGTTAAATCATGGATATGTCCAAACGAAATGTTTTCAGTTCCTCTAAAAAGTTGTCCATATAACGTCTGACGTCAAGAAGCATATGACGTCACCACTACAAGTTTTGGTCTGATGGATTGCCAATACTTTTCCTCCCAGAGCTAAGACACGTCCAAGCTAAGAGTTCTACGAAATGGTTTAAACGTTTGGTTCTATACTACTTGCCCATTAATGCACCGAAAAATTTGAAATGTTTTGACAATATAAAATATGTTTGTTGTCACATTCTAGAAGAATAAAGCTGTTAATCAGAAAACTAAAACGTAGCTTATTGAAACACCTAAAAGCTGAATCCAAAATTCTCCATCCATAGTGACACATTGCTATCAGTGCCTAACAAATGAATCGTACACTTATAAAAATAAATTCTTTATTTTCTAAATGTAAAATTCAAATTTACAAAAAAGGGATCTATTTATTATTATAAATCAAAGTCAAAATCAGATTTATTCCAAAAAACAAACAAAATTATATTACAAACTTAACTGCGCGCATTTTTCAAATGTTAGATATTATAAACAGATTTAAAAAATTAAGAAAAATATCTTTACGTACACATAATAATAAAACTAACTTAAAAAGTAGGAAATGTCCTACATGGGCCTAGAATGGTCTGTGCGTAGGCTCCAGTTATTTTTATTAAAAATAAAGTGTAAATCTTTAAATTTAGACTTTTAAAAATATGTAAAATATATATAAATTATGAAATAAGAAGAGGAATTCCCGTAAGAAAACTATTCTTCCACAGTGTAGATATAGAAAAGCAAAAGATAGAGAAGAACTCAATAAAATGAATATGATTCGAGTACAGTTATGATGCCAAAAAACCAATATCGTTCTGAGCCGCATGGAGGCCGACGGACAGAGGTCAGTCAATCCAAGTCAATCGGTTGTCAGTTGTTGGAGGATCTGTTACAGTATAATATACAATTTGAACACATAAATTACATTTCTACAATCATTTCTAGTACATAATAGATAGTTACGCTTTTAAATTTCTAAAAAAATGCCAAATTTGCCCCAAACAGTTTTATAACTATTCAGATACATTTTTGATTAGGATTAATTATTCAGATAAGTCAATATTACTGGGACTATATCGAGTTAATATAACTAAGAGTGACATTATATTCTAGTGGAGCAGTTTATGTAACATTAATGAAATCAAACTTCTTCAAAAGTTATTATTCATACTTAATACACTCTATTCGCAATAGACTTTTCATTTGGAATACCAAGAAATTTATTCACCGCATTTGGCCTGTATTCACATATTGTGGGAGGTTGTTTTAAATGCTTAGAGACGTTTCATAGTGGTCAAATTGAGCCAAATGTGTTTTTAAGCAACAGAGTTACATAATAGGCTACAGCCCACGAGCTTTTTATTCAAAACTCCACTTTCAAGAATTTGCTTAACCCATTAGTTCTCCAACACACGTGGAGAAAGAATCGTTTTTCTCGTTCTGTTCTCTTAACAATCACAAGATCTAAACTTGTAAAATGCTAATAAATTTGTAATTTTTAATCCAACCTGGCACCAAATTCACAAGTTTTATATTTTATGGACTTACAAGAAAACTTACAAGGTAAAGTATTGGAAGACTATACAACCTAAATGGCCATAGCTCATACAAATTACGTTTAATTTCTAGGTAATGTAATACTAAATGTATGTCTGTCTGCATGTCCTTTATGCGTTGTCAAATCATTCACCCGATAGTTTAACAATTTTAGGAAGTTGCTTTATATATGTGCCTGGGGAGGGTTTAGTGAAATAAAATTTGTGAAAATTATATTTTATGACATTTTAAACTTTTAATGTTTACCTGTTAATGTTGCAATGTGTCTGTTATAATGTTATGGATGGGGAATAAGTTTGTTTACACAATATAATATATGATTATATTTATATTATGATTATATTAATATATGAAAAATATATTATTTATCTTTAAAAAAAGGATCATATATAAACTAAATGTTCACATTACACTTGTTTTTTTACTATAACAAACCAAAAAAACATAAATGACAATTTTGATTTCAATAGAATTTTTTGCTCAATTTCACTGACTATTGAACACTCGATCACGATTAATGTATAATTAAAAAAGACTAACTGTCATTTAACCATAAACGGAGTATCCGATGGCCGGTGCTGCAACATTGTTATCTCACACCCGTTATTGACCGCTACTGCTTCATTAATCTTCCCTCACTGTAAATTTTTATATAATACTATACTGTAAGTTTTTTCGCGCAAAAAGACGATTGGAAATACTATGTATACTGTTTGTATACTTATACAAATTAGTATAACTGTTTAGCTAACCTTAGTTAGCCTATAGATCTCATTGTAGGTTGAGAACTCCGCGTATTCGAATACTAATCAAGCAGTATCAAGCTTATTAACTTATTAACTTGATAATGGGTTTTGATCATTGAAACCTCTTAGTTAAGTGATAAATTTAAAAGAGTAGGTGTCAGCGGGGACTCCGTTGGTGGCGTGTCTGACTATGCACTTTTGGTCAGCAAAGGATCAGTTGGTAGTGGTGTCTGACTACGCACCTTTGTCAGCGAAGGATCAGTTAGTAGCGTGTCTGACTGCGCACCTTTATCAGAGAAGGATCAGTTAGTAGCGTGTCTGACTGCGCACCTTTGTCAGAGAAGAATCAGTTAGTAGCGTGTCTGAAACCGCACCTTTGTCAGCAAAGGCTCAGTTAGTAGCGTGTCTGACTATGCACCTTTGTCAACGGAGGATCAGTTGGTAGCGGTGTCTGACTACGCACCTTTGTCAGCGAAGGATCAGTTGGTAGCGGTGTCTGACTACGCACCTTTGTCAGCGAAGGATCAGTTGGTAGCGGTGTCTGACTATGCACCTTTGTCAGCGAAGGATCAGTTGGTAGCGGTGTCTGACTACGCACCTTTGTCAGCGAAGGATCAGTTGGTAGCGGTGTCTGACTACGCACCTTTGTCAGCGAAGGATCAGTTGGTAGCGGTGTCTGACTACGCACCTTTGTCAGCGAAGGATCAGCTAGTAGCGTGTCTGACTATGCACCTTTGTCAGCGAAGGATCAGTTAGTAGCGTGTCTGACTGCGCACCTTTGTCAGCGAAGGATCAGTTAGTAGCCTGTCTGACTACGCTCATTTGTCTGCGGAAGCTCAGTTAGTAGCGTTTCTGACCACATAACATTGTTAGCTGGGGCTCAGTTTAAAAAATGTGATATAGTTTTACCAATTTGATTGATTCCAAAGGCTTTTTTTTATATTAAATTAAAAACTTTCCAATATTAACTATCCTCCTGTTAAAAAAACATAAAATTTAAACTTTTCAAGAACATTGAGAAGATTAACTATTCAAAAAATATCTAAATCTTGAGTATATTAATATTTTTTATTTAAATAATGTAGTGTTTTTTTATAATTTTTTGTATCATGTAAATGATGTACTCATTTACATTTTGAGTGGCTAAATAAAAATGTACGTACACGATACAACTGCATATTATCGTAAGATCGTCATGTCAGCTACACACTGACGACGTACATCGTGAATATGTAAAGACTTCATCGTTTACATTAAATGAATTATATTACAAAAGTCAACCGAATTACTTCAAAGTGAAAATGCCAACAAAGCTGATCCAAACTTAATGATGGTGGTAACAAAACCTCAACACAGTTCATCACTAGCTTTATCAGCTTAGTACAACGCTGTGTTCGGGATTGGTGAAACTGTGAGCTCTTCTAGCTTTATGAGGAACGTTGAACATTTAAATGAGTTAAAACGTATAGTCTTCAAAACTGTTGCAAACTCTCCGTTGTTGGGCTTTAAGTTCGTAGTCTACTTATTTTATTGTGTATAAACCATAAAAATCTACCTATGTTTTTGACAATGAGTTTATCAAGATTTATTAAATGATATGTTCTGTCCATTTCATTCGAGAGTCAAAAATAACACCTAAATACTTATAGGATGACACTTTTTCAATCGTCTCACAAGAACAGTCATTATTGAGGTGATTTCTACAACTGTGCAAAGTCAAGTCGCCCAGACCGTAGTCAGACAAAGAAGTGAGGGACAGTGGTATGAACTTGGTTTTAGAAACATTGAGAGAAAGTATATTTTGATCGAACCACCTCTTCACTAACATCAGATGTGAAAGAGACTTGGCCCTGGCACCCTCCCAAGACTTATCCTTTATAATAATTAAAGTGTCATCAGCAAAAAGAAATAATTTTCCAAAAATCGGTAATTTAGAAATGTTATTAATATAGATCAAAAATAAAATTGGCCCAACAGCACCTCCCTGAATGACACCATAGTCCACAGGGCACTCATCACTGGTGACGCCACATATAGATACGATCTGTCATCTGTCAGAGAGGTAGCTCCTGAACCATAAGGTCAGATTTCAAGGTCAGATCTAGATTAGGTCATGTGGTTCATATAAACACATTTCGTTGAATTCTGAATATTGTTTATTTTTATTTTCCAGGCATATGTTATAAATTTCAACTGCATTATAAGTGACCGTGAAGCTTCTGTGGATTTTGCTACCAGTATAGTTACAGTTTAGGTTGAGCGAGTCTTAATAGTGCTTGTTTATTCATATAGGTCCCAAATAACTGGGATGGTGGCGTCATCCTGAAATCCAGCTACTTGGAGGTCACGAACTGTGGATAGTTATTAGCGATGGTCAGTGGATGTAGTGTTCTCTTGTGTGGGTTAACGACCGCACTATTGAATTCTACGTTAATCCGCAAAGGCCATCCTCATAGTTAGACCACTTAATCAGAGGCCGTGGTTCGGATTCTACGTTAAACTGTAGGTCCCTTAGTTGCCATAGGCTGTGGGGCTATTAATTAACAGTCCTGTCTAAGGAACATGTCAGCCTTAGTCAGTAACAATACTACAAGATCGCGCCACAATCATCTTTTTTCTCATTCATACTCGGCTTAAAATACCTACCTGGGTAGGTTGCCTTTTTAATAATCTAAATCTAAAAAAGCTAGTGACATAAGAATGGAAGAAAGGGGTTGGGACAGTTATTGTAAACAAATACCTAAATTCAAGGTTTGCAACAAAGAAAACGGCAAAATAAATATAGTAGGTATTACACAAAAATACCTTATTCTTAAACCTTAACAACTGATCAATGTTTTGGTCCTATGCGGTGAATTAAATACAGTGAGGTGCCGTAACAGCACGAGTCACATAGGCTAGCCAGAAATGACCGTCATCTGACATTCAGGACACTGCCCGTTACTCCTGAGCTACCGTACCATCTGAGAGAAGAGCTGCTCTTCGGATCGTATCCGCTTACAGAACCGTATCGGAACCTGCTGTACTCATTGTTGCGGGGGTCATACCCATCGACCTCCTAGCTTTTGAAAGAAAGAAAATTTTTGAAGGAAATGGCACTTTAAGGCAGGCTGAAGCTAGAAGACAAACTCTTGAGGAGTGCCAAAGTCGCTGGGAGCAGGAGGAGAGAGGTAGATGGACAGCTGCCCTGATCACTAATCTTTCTATGTGGTTAGGAAGGAATCATGGGGAGGTGAATTTTTTCACAACGTAGTTTCTAACTGGCCATGGTTGCTTTGGAGCCTACCTTTATAAAACGGACGGTATCGTAAACCGTATGTTGTCAAGCTCTACATCGTAGAATTGTGTCGCTGAATTCTGCAAGAGGGTGCTCAAACAAAAGAGAGGAGAACAGCTGTAGTATAAACCATTTAGCTGAATAAGGAGGAATTACGAAGAAGTATTGCTCTTTGGGCGCAAAAAGGCACCCTCTTGAAGTAGTGCAGAAAAGTGTTTCCGAGAGGGAATATCATACCTGGACCGATAGGGATATAGTGGGTGAAAGTCCTACACACCTGGATTAAACATAACTAGCGTACCTGGCGCACGAAATCGTGCGCTGTCAAGGAGACAATCTGTCCACCAATAACTATGTTTAGAAACTAAGTTTAGATTTTCCCAACAGATTTTCATTTTGGTTATGTTTTAGTTTTGTGAAAAATAAAAACTGGTGTTTTATTACCAGCTGTACGTTGATGTCTTCATTAAACGAAAAAAGAAGGAACTATGTTTACCTGTCAGATTTGATTTGTTTATTTAACCACTTCCTTAAAAAAACAGCTGATCTCTCGTTCGTCGGTATTTACCTCCATAAGATTATGGGGAATATCGCGTCTTAAAACCCATTATTTTCCATGTCCACAATGAATTTTCAAAATTTTTTAATTGATGGCAAAACTACATGCTAAGACCTTTATAACGAGACCTTGGCCATGGTGATTGGTAGCACCACCGCTCCTAAAAATTATCAGAAAAAAAGGCCTAGTGTATTAAATATATTACGGTGCATATTACATTTCTCTATTGTAAAAATAATAATTGCATGTATTTTACAGTAGTGTCTGTATATTGTGAAATAAAGTGATTATTATTATAAAAAAACCCCGTACCATCTGACATACAGGAATACTACTGCCATTACTCCTGAGCTACCGTATGATCTGACATACAGGAATACTACTGCCATTACTCCTGAGCTACCGTATCATCTGACATACAAGACTACTATTGCCTGTTACTCCTGAGCTACTGTACCATCTGACATACAGGAATACTACTGCCGTTACTCCTGAGCTATCGTATCATCTGACATACAAGACTACTATTGCCTGTTACTCCTGAGCAACTGTACCATCTGACATACAGGAATACTACTGCCGTTACTCCTGAGCTACCGTATCATCTGACATACAAGACTACTATTGCCCGTTACTCCTGATTTACTGTACCATCTGACATACAGGAATACTACTGCCGTTACTCCTGAGCTATCGTATCATCTGACATACAAGACTACTATTGCCCGTTACTCCTGAGATACTGTACCATCAGACATACAGGAATACTACTGCCGTTACTCCTGAGCTATCGTATCATCTGACATACAAGACTACTATTGCCCGTTACTCCTGAGATACTGTACCATCAGACATACAGTAATACTACTGCCATTACTCCTGAGCTACCGCATCATCTGACATACTGGACTACTACTGCCCGTTACTCCTGAGCTACCGTATCATCTGACATACAGGACTACTACTGCCGTTACTCCTGAGCTACTGTACCATCTGACATACAGGAATACTACTGCCGTTACTCCTGAGCTATCGTATCATCTGACATACAAGACTACTATTGCCTGTTACTCCTGAGCAACTGTACCATCTGACATACAGGAATACTACTGCCGTTACTCCTGAGCTACCGTATCATCTGACATACAAGACTACTATTGCCCGTTACTTCTGAGCTACTGTACCATCTGACACAAAGGACTACTATTACCCGTTACTCCTGAGCTACCGTACCATCTGACATACAGGACTACTACTGCCCGTTACTCCTGAGCTACCGTACCATCTGACATACAGGACTACTACTGCCCGTTACTCCTGAGCTACCGTACCATCTGACATACAGGACTACTACTGCCCGTTACTCCTGAGCTACCGTACCATCTGACATACAGGACTACTACTGCCCGTTACTCCTGAGCTACCGTACCATCTGACATACAGGACTACTACTGCCCGTTACTCCTGAGCTACCGTACCATCTGACATACAGGACTACTACTGCCCGTTACTCCTGAGCTACCGTACCATCTGACATACAGGACTACTACTGCCGTTACTCCTGAGCTACCGTATCATCTGACATACAGGACTACTACTGCCCGTTACTCCTGAGCTACCGTACCATCTGACATACAGGACTACTACTGCCCGTTACTCCTGAGCTACCGTACCATCTGACATACAGGACTACTACTGCCCGTTACTCCTGAGCTACCGTACCATCTGACATACAGGACTACTATTGCCCGTTACTCCTGAGCTACCGTTTCATCTGACATACAGGACTACTACTGCCCGTTACTCCTGAGCTACCGTACCATCTGACATACAGGACTACTACTGCCCGTTACTCCTGAGCTACCATACCATCTGACATACAGGACTACTACTGCCCGTTACTCCTGAGGTACCGTATCATCTGACATACAGGACTACTACTGTCCGTTACTCCTGAGCTACCGTATCATCTGACATACAGGACTACTACTACCCGTTACTCCTGAGCTACTGTACCATCTGACATACAGGACTACTACTGTCCGTTACTCCTGAGCTACCGTATCATCTGACATACAGGACTACTACTGTCCGTTACTCCTGAGCTACCGTATCATCTGACATACAGGACTACTACTGTCCGTTACTCCTGAGCTACCGTATCATCTGACATACAGGACTACTACTGCCCGTTACTCCTGAGCTACCGTATCATCTGACATACAGGACTACTACTGTCCGTTACTCCTGAGCTACCGTATCATCTGACATACAGGACTACTACTGTCCGTTACTCCTGAGCTACCGTTTCATCTGACATACAGGACTACTACTGCCCGTTACTCCTGAGGTACCGTACCATCTGACATACAGGACTACTACTGTCCGTTACTCCTGAGCTACCGTATCATCTGACATACAGGACTACTACTGCCCGTTACTCCTGAGCTACCGTACCATCTGACATACAGGACTACTACTGCCCGTTACTCCTGAGCTACCGTATCATCTGACATACAGGACTACTACTGTCCGTTACACCTGAGCTACCGTATCATCTGATATACAGGACTACTACTGTCCGTTACACCTGAGCTACCGTACCATCTGACATACAGGACTACTACTGTCCGTTACTCCTGAGGTACCGTACCATCAGACATACAGGACTACTACTGTCCGTTACTCCTGAGCTACCGTATCATCTGATATACAGGACTACTACTGCCCGTTACTCCTGAGCTACCGTACCATCTGACATACAGGACTACTACTGTCCGTTACTCCTGAGCTACCGTATCATCTGACATACAGGACTACTACTGTGTTACTCCTGAGCTACCGTACCATCTGACATACAGGACTACTACTGCCCGTTACTCCTGAGCTACCGTACCATCAGACATACAGGACTACTACTAGTCCGTTACTCCTGAGCTATCGTATCATCTGACATACAAGACTACTATTGCCCGTTACTCCTGAGATACTGTACCATCAGACATACAGGAATACTACTGCCGTTACTCCTGAGCTATCGTATCATCTGACATACAAGACTACTATTGCCCGTTACTCCTGAGATACTGTACCATCAGACATACAGGACTACTACTGCCCGTTACTCCTGAGCTACCGTATCATCTGACATACAGGACTACTACTGTCCGTTACACCTGAGCTACCGTACCATCTGACATACAGGACTACTACTGTCCGTTACTCCTGAGGTACCGTACCATCAGACATACAGTAATACTACTGCCGTTACTCCTGAGCTATCGTATCATCTGACATACAAGACTACTATTGCCCGTTACTCCTGAGATACTGTACCATCAGACATACAGGAATACTACTGCCGTTACTCCTGAGCTATCGTATCATCTGACATACAAGACTACTATTGCCCGTTACTCCTGAGATACTGTACCATCAGACATACAGGAATACTACTGCCCGTTACTCCTGAGGTACCGTATCATCTGACATACAGGACTACTACTGTCCGTTACACCTGAGCTATCGTATCATCTGACATACAAGACTACTATTGCCCGTTACTCCTGAGATACTGTACCATCAGACATACAGGAATACTATTGCCCGTTACTCCTGAGCTACCGTATCATCTGACATACAGGACTACTACTGCCCGTTACTCCTGAGCTACCGTACCATCAGACATACAGGACTACTACTGCCCGTTACTCCTGAGCTACCGTATCATCTGACATACAGGACTACTACTGTCCGTTACTCCTGAGCTACCGTATCATCTGACATACAGGACTACTACTGCCCGTTACTCCTGAGCTACCGTACCATCTGACATACAGGACTACTACTGCCCGTTACTCCTGAGCTACCGTACCATCTGACATACAGGACTACTACTGTCCGTTACTCCTGAGCTACCGTATCATCTGACATACAGGACTACTACTGCCCGTTACTCCTGAGCTACCGTATCATCTGACATACAGGACTACTGCCCGTTACTCCTGAGCTACCGTACCATCTGACATACAGGACTACTACTGTCCGTTACTCCTGAGCTACCGTATCATCTGACATACAGGACTACTACTGCCCGTTACTCCTGAGCTACCGTATCATCTGACATACAGGACTACTACTGCCCGTTACTCCTGAGGTACCGTACCATCTGACATACAGGACTACTACTGCCCGTTACTCCTGAGCTACCGTATCATCTGACATACAGGACTACTACTGTCCGTTACTCCTGAGCTACCGTATCATCTGACATACAGGACTACTACTGTCCGTTACTCCTGAGCTACCGTATCATCTGATATACAGGACTACTACTGTCCGTTACTCCTGAGCTACCGTTTCATCTGACATACAGGACTACTACTGTCCGTTACTCCTGAGGTACCGTACCATCAGACATACAGGACTACTACTGTCCGTTACTCCTGAGCTACCGTATCATCTGACATACAGGACTACTACTGTCCGTTACTCTTCACAATTTCAATTACGTCTCTCTTTAAGTGGGATTGTTTGGTGTAATTGAATTATTAAAGCTCGAGAAGAACAACTTCTTCTTACTGGCTTGCTTAATCTAAGGTCTATAATTATAATCAATCTCCAGTCGTAAAACTACCCAATATTTTATATGTATTTTCTGTGAAACCTTGTTTTAACTACATTATTCGATACATATCATCAATTAATTCACTATTGTTTTACTTTACGGATATCAAAATGGATTATAACTGAACGGATTAAATTACAAAGTGTTATTTAACACTTATGTCAGTTGTTTTGTCTAGGCTATTTATACAAATGAATCATTTTTGAATAGGAAGAATTTCTTTTAGTAACATTTTCATATAAAAATACAAAACTTATTCGTAAAATATAAATAAGTTTGCAATAAACTTTTCTAGCTGTATTTTCAATAAACTGCAATAAACATTTCAATTTTATTTTTTACTTGTTATCGCATACAACATATTTGGTTTAAATAGATTATGTTTTAGTGCAGTAAAACGAGTAAAAATACGCGCTGGCTTATTATATTTTAAAAATACAGTAGCTTTCTATCTAAAGCAAACTTCACAGTTTAAATTAAATTCTTTGGCTCTTTGGAGACCATCCTTTTAAAAGCACATTTTTTTAAAAAACATTTTAATCGTTAAAAAGTAATAAAACTGACATTGTGCTCTGAGGATTAGAATGAACAGCTAATCATGATGAAAACCAATGATAAATACGTTTTTGGTACTGAGTTCAATTAACTGAACTCAACTGATTAAGAAATGCCAGGTATGATTTCAGGAAATTACTCGTGCCAGTTCCAAAATCAAATTTAACCATGTTTCAACATTTCTTTAATTTTAATGCTCCTAGATTGTACAATTTAATTTCTTGTAAACTTATAAGCTTAGAACCTTTATCCGTATTTTTAAAAGCTTTAAAGACTTACTTAATGTCTGTGAAAGATTGTGAACCACTTTTAAAAATTATGGCATAACTTTTAAGTACAGTATTTATAAATATTTTGGAATAAGCATTTGTTATATAAACCTTTCAATAAGTCACCTTGTTTATATGTGTAAAGAATTTTACATTTACATTTTTTCCTGTCCACAAAATTTTTTCTAGGATTTGTATTTCTCCTATGTTCTATATACTTTGGTCCGTGATAAGTAGTGTTTAATTTTGTTTAAGAACTTAAGTTACGTTTATTTGAGTGTGCAGCGGTCCTATCTCTCTGAGTGTGATATTGTATTAAATTTTGAGAAGTTCATCCCACACGAGCGTAAGCCTAGGGGATGAATCACTTGTTTCACACTAAAATAGCAACTTTGTGTTTATTATATATAAGTATATTATGTTAACTGTTAAATTTTATCAGATATAATATTCACATATGAAATCATCTGTCAACATTAATTGTGTGAAATAAATACGTTTTGAATTGAAATTGAATTGAACTGGCCTACAAACATTAGTAGGCCTAAATGATTATATTAATAAAGTATCATATTTAACAACCAACCTGTAAAACTATACTTAAGCCTTAAGAACTGCTATTCACAATATTTTTCTTCCACTCTTTTTTTGTAATTAAATAGGTACTACAGCTATAAACACGTCGTAACAACAATTAAATATTGCGCCATTTTCACGCATTGGCATTTATATTGCACTACTTTATAGTGCTTAAGAACAAAACCATACAATCTCCCAGCCCCTTTTTCTCATGCTGCAGTCTGGGACATAAAAGAAAATTAAATATTCTATACCACACCACAACCTTTACAACCTACTGATTAAAATGCCGCAGCACTATATAGTGTATAATTCTTTTCCAGGAAATTATATATATTTTATAATTATATTTATTTCCTAAAAAA
Source organism: Nephotettix cincticeps (assembly GCA_023375725.1). Taxonomy (NCBI): domain Eukaryota; kingdom Metazoa; phylum Arthropoda; class Insecta; order Hemiptera; family Cicadellidae; genus Nephotettix; species Nephotettix cincticeps. Next base: position 68,184,092 of record CM041788.1, read on the forward strand.
GTACTTCAGCTTAATAATAACTGTAATATTTTTTTATCTTGTTAATTATTACAAATAAAACATAATGTGCTATATTTTATAATATTGATATATAACAAAACAAGTACTCGGTACTTATTTTATTACACGTGTTTACGCTTACGTGTTTCGTGGCATTAAATATGATTTCGTTTAATTGCGAAGTTACAATGACATTCTAATACATGCTACTTTTATCACCCTAATGTCGATGGATAGTGTTGTGAAATATTATTGGGATTATAAATCACGACTGTAAAAACGACGACAGTTTTTTTTTATCTTTGTCAATTGTTAACTCTGGATTTCAAAGACGAGTAATATTAAAACTCTCTTCAAAGTGTTCTTTATTCTAGACTGTTAGGGTCTATCTCTCTGGTGGGTTATTTCAAATTTTCTTTTAAGTTGGTTCAGCTTCAATAAATAAATGACACTGAGGTATACACATTTATTACGCATCTGATGACGTCCCTCGAGTGCGTTAATTAACTTTTTGTAACACCTCTATTACAAGTATACTTTTAAAGGGATACGCAAGGGACGACTGTAAATATGAGCTTTTATTAACTACGATCGTATGTTTACACTTTCATATCCTTCGATTGGTAAAGGAAAACTTTATCGATCGATTGTTTGCTACATTTATTTGGACTTAACTTCGAAAGATTTCCGAAATAAGGAACGAAACCTGCACGATTCTTCTAAAGCCTTCAGTATTGTTTTCTTGTTTTACAACTAAAATAATCTTCTATGTGTATATTTTAATCAAAGTATAAAAATACACAAATAAAATTAATTAAAATCAATAATAGCGCACAAAATTTAAAAAAAGTACGGTAAATTCTTATATTTAATAAACATATTTTTATATCTTAAAAGCTGCACTCTTGACTCTTGTAATGAAATATTCTATTTTTAGCTTTTGATGGGGTTTGGAGCTTAAGTTGTAGAACTTAAACAATCAATAGTAGACGCTATTGCACAAGCAACAACATTATTCATCAACTATACTATGTTTTATTATATACATAGTGATAATAAACAAATACTAAAATAAATACAATTATAAAAGACCGTACGATACTAAAATATGTTTTATATCAAGGGATATAAGGTCTACAGGGCGGATCATACGTTAAATATGAGCCAATGTGGATCTGCGGTAATAGTCAAATCTCTTGTTCAGCATTACGTTGTCACGGTGCAACCTCTAACTTACCAAACTCAAGCGGTTGGAGCTACGATTTTCCTACAAACATTTCCATAAAAATATCAGCAGTGTACTGTCCTCCAAATTCAACCTCAGAAAAAACACCTTTGACGCACTTTTCTCATTATTTCGCACACATTTTGTCGCAGGAGGTGACTACAATACGAAACACATTCAGTGGGGATCACGAGTAACGAATCCACAAGAAAACACATTACTATCAAGAATTCAACACAATAACTACGAAACCGTCACTGGGGGTGCACCGACCTTCTGGCTTTTAGCAGCCACAAAACTTCCAGATCTCATTCATTATTTGTTTGTTAAGGCATAAATCTCGTATAACCAACAATATAACAGACTTGTCCTCTGGTCACTCGTCAATTTTATTAATTCTCGACTCTCATCCATCTCTCATCACTCCTAAAGCATTGATTACAAATGGTCAGAACGATTGGGAACGGTGTAGATTCCGAAGTAGCTGAAAATATTGACTTGAACTTACCATTAGAAAGTCATTCCAACTTGGAAAGTGCTGTGGAACAATTCAACACAATATTATCGATAGTTCGATGTCAACCATTCGATAGTTTGATTTAAAAGTCGATTATCAGTTTTACAAATACACAAACAATAAACAGTGATTGTTTCAGTTACTTTATCGATTATTTAAAATCTTGACCTAGAATCAAGGGTATCATCAACCATGATATTTTGTGGCCTATGACTCAAAATATCATCACAATAATTATAGGTTTAGTATTTGGAAGAAAAAGAACAATGTTTTGCTCTTTAACATATGTAGTCTATCTAAAACAGCTGTTGGAAGCAGTATGATGAAAATGGTATTTTTAAAGAAAGCATAATAGAGACAATTTTTGTTAGAGGTTAAACATGTGAGTGAATGAGCACTATATATTTATTGGTATTCATTAGAAACATATCGCTCTTACTCACCATCATAAGTAAATAGTCTCATTTAAAAAGTGTGTAATTTGTCAAAAAAAACAGCCAAAAATAGTAAATAAAAACATTCCGAGCTGATGAATCCGGTGATAAACAGAGTTGAGGTTGGGCCGACGCCCGACGCCGTCATTAAGGCAACATTAGTGTGTGGGACCAAATTGGCTCGGCCGGGCTTATTATGGCTACACCAATAAGGGATGCTGATAATGCTGTTACGTTATATTAAATATATATTCTCCTTCCATTATATACAAGTAAAGTAATATGATAATATTAGTTTATATTATATAATTAATTTTTTAATAATTAGTTTGTCTTGGTGTTGGCTATCGCATATCCATTTGAAATCGTTTAGTGGTAGTGGATGTTGTCATTGAAAACTGAAAGCAAAATGCGACTAATATTGTGTAAAAATGGGTTTTAAATACTTTTTTTTAAATTTTCTTTTCAAGGGACGGTGGACAATTTCATGCATAAACCTTCTCTGGAGTGAATAGAATGCATGAGATAAGTTTCATTGTTATCTGTTCTCCGGCTTTTTTTGGAGAAGACGGCGTAAAATACCTCCTGGAGCGTCACAGATAGACAGACAGACATACACAAATTGAGATAAGACTTATTTCGGATTCCATAACGCACGAAACGTAAAAATAACTGAAAAATTAATAACTCTTAGCAATGTACGGATAAAACTAATTTTATTCATATAAAACTGTTTTAGGGAAATTAGATCTACCAATATAAGTCAGTTATTTTTTTGGAATCAATAAATTTTTAGGTTAGGAATCAAAACATAAACAGTTTTTAAGTGTCTTAATGTCCAGTGAATTAAGTTAGGGAAGTAAGTATATTAACTACGGACCAGTTTCAGAAATAAAAACAGAAACACCTAATTCGTAATTAAAACACGTATTTGACCGACTCAATCATTTGTTTGTAATAACTATTTGATTAGGGAATCACGTACTATATGGAATCAAACCATGAAGAATAACCAAATAACATTATTGTTCTTTGTAATGTTTATTTTTGCCTTGTGAATGTAAATTACATACATTTATGTAATAAATTACATAAATTACATAAATTACATTCTAGCTCCCTCGACTGTTAGCCCTTAAAATAAAACAAGAGCTTTACTTTTGTTCCTTGTGGCGGACTTTGGCTTTTCACAAAGTTTGAAGACGAACACATTTTCATCTTAAAACAATATTTTTATAGCCCTGGAAGATAAAGAAGCGTACATATTGAATTTTGTAGCTTTTAAGCCAGTCTTTATGCATCCTCTACTCTTGTGTATTATATTTTCTATGTTCTGTGTTCTTTGTGTGTCTCTATGTGCATTGTGTAAATTGGACCTATTTATTATCTTAACGATCGATTTATATTATCTTATTTTTATCTAGATCGAATTAGGTAGTATAAAGGGAATGATTTGCCATAATAAGAGTTTTGCCGGTGAAACAATGTTTATCCTGCGTTTCATAAGGAAAAAGTTAAATTTGTAATAATACTACAAACACAATATTCGTAAAAATGGTTAAAATGTCAAATTAAAATAGTAGTCATCATCTGGGGCCTCTATCACTATAATTTACCTACTAATAATACTAGTAAAAAATAATAGTCATCATCTGGGGCCTCTATCACTATAATTTACCTACTAATAATACTAGTAGAAAATAATAGTCATCATCTGGGGCCTCTATCACTATAATTTACCTACTACTAATACTTGTAGAAAATAATAGTCATCATCTGGGGCCTCTATCACTATAATTCACCTACTAATAATACTAGTAAAAAATAATAATATGAGTCATCAGTTGTAGTTTTCTCTTGTACAGTTCTAAAAACGTAGATTACAATTTATAAGTAAATTTACTAATAAAATTAGTAATTTTTACAAATTACAACTAATAATTTTGTAGATTTTCTTGCACAATCCACAGCCCTGAATTTACTAGTTATTAGTGAAAAAACTAATATTATTAGTAAAATATAAACTTTTCATTTTGCATAATATTCATTCATTTACTAATAATTTATAAATAGCTCATTTATTTCCTAATCTAATAGTGTTTACTAATAATTTTCTACTAGTACAGAGAGCTTGAGAATTTTTTTTACTAGTGAGGTAAACTATATTCAATTGAATAGTTAAACAAAAATGCACAAAGTAAAATAATCATTGTAAAAAAGTGCCCACTATACTACAAAAAGCTCAGTACAATTTTAAAAATTCAATTGAAATTACATCAAAACAAAGAAAATACTGTGTTTTTCTACTTTTACCTTCTAATTATAACCTAAAACTATAACCTTACAAATTTTATAAGATTATTGAAATTGAAATCAGTTGTTATAGATCCTGTTTTGCTTTCCAAAAAAATCACAATAACTACTATACATTTACAGCAGATTATCAACCAAGTAGCTCGAAGCCAAAATGATTAGTAAAATTTACTTGTTCCACTTAATATTATGATCGAATAATATAATCAAGGGTTTGCAACCCCTTGCCTAATATTATGATTGCCCTTAGCCATCTGTTCTAGTTTATTGAACCTCCAGCCCGACCCTTTCTTCATTCCTTCTCTTTACTGAATCTATCTTATTTGCATTGTAGATTAGTAGAATCTAGGTGGTAATTCTGTAAGTAATTTCTGGTACGTCATACATATACAGTTTTGATAGAATTATGTTTTTGGATTCTGGTGTGGGGTCCCCAGAATCTAAAAACATCATCTGAGGAGGAATAAAATCTGATATCAAAAATAGCTTAGTGTGACTTCTTAAGTAAATTGTAATTTTTAAAGAGAACGATAGTTTTCATCCTATTATACTCAGTTTACAAAGAGCTTCTATCATAAAGCGTCAAGAGAGTCTAATCATGAACAACTTGTCAATAATATAGTCTTTGTTTAGAAAAACTAATACAGCAAGATCTGTGTCATAAATAATACTGTATCATTTACTTAAGATGAATGATTTACTAAAAAACTTGGACGCTGAGATGAAATGGCCTTCCATGTTTAAACATACGAATATTCACGGCAAACGCAACCCGCCGCAGGACTGAAGGATTGGTCAGGCCGCAGATTATTCATGAGCCGTGAATATTGCAGGGCGGTTCAACTGTTTGTCTCTCAATTTCATCCTGCGCAGCTGAGGTAAGCCGATGGTATTTCCTTTCACTCAAAACCGATGATTTTTATTGGTAAAATGTGGGATTTCAAAATAAATATATTATATATTTATATTTATACAACTTTTTATATTTAAAATACTAAAGATTAATTAAATTACGTAATCAAATTTTCATCACCGACATGTTTACAGATTATTTTAATATTCGAGATCAAGTACTTATCTAGTTGTTTTTAAATTGACAAAGTATGTTATCGTCAATTTGGTTTTGAGCATTTATTATTTTTTTTAGGAAATATTTAAAAGCAAAATAAACTAAGAGGCTTAATGAACATGGGGTGTCCAGCATTTATATAATTTTGTTATTTAAATTGTTTATTTCGTCAAAGTAGTAGATAGACCAACGACTTTCTTCTCTTATGATAACCGTTAAAGTTCGTAGATAGTTATTAGTCATAACAACTATTATTTAATGCTTTTATAAAAATTATTCCCAAATTTCCAAAATTTCATGATAGGTACAGTAACCGAACCAATAGTTAGTTTTTGTGATATTCAAACTAGAAATAGTATATTGCATCACGAGGACCAAAAACGGGCGTTTTTGATACAAGCACAAGTTTAAATATATATCTAAACGAGGCTGTTAAATGTGCGAGTATATATATATATATATATATCAAGAAGCCAATTTTGGGCCGTGTGATAAACTGTATTTTTCGTCATACTGAAAATAAAATGGGACAAACTCGTGAACAAAATTATTACCTAATTTAGTATTAATAGTTAATTGTCGATCATTTTTAGCAAATTTCCCATAGGGGAGAAGCTATTACCGTAGGTCTCATGGTAAGACTTAAGCCCGGGACCATGTTATTTTTTCGTCTTTAGGTGCCCAAAGTCCAAAAACAATAGTCGTTAAAATTTATATATATATATATATATACACATTTATCTATACATCCATACATTTATGCTTAAAAATCATAGTTTATGTGTTTATCTTGGCAGCAAACCTGCATACTCTTTTCCCGTATTAATCATATAGGAAATAGGTAAACGCCTTTATTTATGGTCAGATGTTGATGAAAGTTGGTATAAATGTTAAGATAAAAATTATTCATGGTAGAAATGACATCTTTCACTGTTCCTCACAGCAGCTAACCTGTCTATCTGTCCTATGTTAATTTTATGGAGAAAAGGCAAATAATTCTCATGTTTATGGACATATTTTTATAAAGCTTGTCATATATTAAATTATTGATTTGGAAATTCGCTGAGTACGCAGGTCTGCTGCAACGGGGGTATTGTCACTTTAGACTAATCAGCTGTTACGTTTTTTACGTCATAGCAGCTGTTTCTTGATTCCTGATCGTTTGTTTTGATTGTGCCAGTTTTAGTTATTACTATTGATAGTTCGATAACAACCATTTGATAGTTCGTTTTTTCAGTTTCACAATCGATATCCAAAACGTCCAATACACAAAAAAAAATCTATTCTGATTGTTGCAGTTACTTTATTGAATAGTTACAATTGAGGGCTGAATAAAATCGAACGAATTAAAAATTGTCATTTTGCCTAGACTTATTTCTTGATTCCAGATAGGTTGTGGTTGTTTAGTTTATGCCAGTGTTAGTTATTATTACCACTATTTCGATATCAACCATTTGATACTTCGATCTAGTAGTCGATTACCAGTTCGAAATCGATATCCGGACCGTCTAAAATAAGAAAAGACAGTGATTATTTCAGTTATGTTATCGATTATTTACAATCGTATGTTGATCTCGAATAAAAAATTTCATCAACAATGATTTTTTGTGGATTCAAAAAATCATCATATTTAGTTTTAGGAAGAAATGTGTTGCTCTTCAACACATGTATATAAAACAGCTGATTTAGTTACATATGTTGAAGAGCAAAAGTTGTTATTTTTCATCCTATGATAAAACCTAGTATTATGATGATTTTTGAGTCCTAAAGCGGCAAAAATGGTCGACAACTATTGATACTAAATCAGGTAATAATTTATGTTATACAAGTTTGTTTAATTTTATTTGCTGTATGACCAAAGATATAGTTCATCACACGGCCCAAAATTGGCTTTTTTATGTACTCGCACATTTAACAGCCTCGGCTGTTAAACTTTTGCACGTATAAAAACAATTGTTTTGGTCTTAGTGGTCAAATACACTATTTATAGCTTGTCTTTGTTTTGTTTATTTATTCTAAATTATATTTAAACAGTTTATTTGTACGTTTTAATGACATTTGGGGTGAAATAGTCTTAGATTTAAGCCATATTCGAAATCTTCCCTCACAAAAATTGATATACCATATCTAGGTAGTTTGCTATGATTCTTTTAAAAGTTATAGCTAAAAGCTTATAGGCTGTGTATAATCCTTTTTAATACTCTCTGTTATACAATAACATTTTGAATATTTAATTTTTAATTATTTATTTATGTATGTACCTCACACACACCAACAAATAACCCTACATAACATTGCTGTTGCATAATTTAACCTAATTACCTTCCTTTTGAAACTTGAGTAACAGATTTGTCGTAGGTTCCACGACAGATTATTGCTAGCTCTCAATTAGTTTGCAGTTCATGCAGTTGAACAATGGTACTTGAGGAAAGCCAATACAGGGTGGAAATTCGTGTTGTTTCTGCCAAAAGTTCGCGTGTCCATTCAACCGCACCCGTTCAACGTATAAAACAAAGTTGGGTCAACTTTTACTCAGTGTAGTTGTATGTTCAAGAAGCGGTTACCGCTAGATTATTCTCATTATACTGCGACTGTAGCGGCGGCCAAAGTGATCGTGAGTGGTGTCAACTACAGACAGATAGTTAGTCGGATGAACTGATAGGAAACACTTGAACACTAATAAACAAGATAGAACAACAGTGACAGAGGATCGAAGTCAGTGAAGGGTAGCAGAGACTCAATTCGAAAGTTTAAAAAGTAGAGTTTAGCGAGAATAAAATTCTAAATATACTTATACTTCTTTGGACTCATTCTAAAAAACCTCTCGAGAGTAAAATAAATATGGTAGCATACTATAAATAGAACTATTTACATCAAAATAACTGTAGACATTACATCTCAAACATATTGTGTCAAACTATAAGAATTGAACACTTCTTTCCGATATTTTCCTCAATAAACTCTCTTACGTAATTTTATCTCTTATGTTACAATAGAGCAATAACATAGAATTTAACAATAACCCCACGTGGGAGCAATGATCGGATATGAACAGATATTCATGTCGGGTATGCTGCTATGATGGTAAATAGCATTTTCTAAATTTATTTCTCATTTTGGATTTTTAATTTTTTATGTTAGAACAAAATTGTTTAGGCAATAGATCACGTATATACAATGGTACTCAAAATTTAAATTGATTTAAGACTCCTTATTAAAATTATAAACTTAACATAAACTGAAGAAGATTTAGTTAAATAACAATTAAAAATTACTTTTTCTTTTGACTCAATCTGTTAGCACAGAAATGAAAAGGTATTTTTTGTTCCCTAAATCATCGTAAAATCAAAATAAAAAATCAATAATACAACTTTTTTGCCTATCAGAAAAAATATATGTATTTAAAATATTATGTATTTAAATAATAACAATTTTAAATACATATATTTTTGTTAATTGTTGGTTGTTGGTTGTTGCTGTTGTTAGTTAATTGTTAGTTTAAGGAACCTGTCGTTGTATTTTTTGCAAATCTTTTTGTATGTTCAAATTAATCGGTAGTATTATTTAATGCTATATTTTGTTCATTATCACAATATTTATAGTACTGTAAATTACATGTACAGTAAAATGTAAATTTGTTTATTTCACTTATAAACAATAATATATTTATTTTAATATAATTTTAAATATTTATTTTAAATTTCTTTAATATTACATTATATTTTATTTATTATATTTTAAATATTTAATTTTCAAAATAATAAATCAGGAATATACAATATTTATGATTTTTATTAAATGTTATTTTGACAATAAACATAAAAAACTTAAATTAATATACAAATAAAGATAATTTTATGTAATATCTGTGGATTACGTTTCAAAATATACCAATTTAGCTTTGAAATTACACTCTAAAACCTGACAACGTTTCAATTTAAGTATTTATGAAAGCATATTTATGCAGATTTATTAACCGCAAAATAAAATATTAATTTTATAAGTTTACGATATAAACTTCAGGATGCAGCACTCAATGAGTAATTTATATTATTAAATAATTTCTAGGACGCTTCCTTCTATAACGTGAAGTTATGACGCTTTCGTAACCCGCTGTGTGATACTCAGAGACTGTAAGACGCAGGAAGCTGTGTAATGCGCTGCTTACGAGCTCTCAAGATCACAGTTTTACAGCTTCCCATCACATGGTTCCACCCTTTATTATCAACTATCAGCTGATATTTCTCACTTCGCTGGTATTTTATGTGTATTGAGCCTCTTCAATTTTTTATTTATATTTTATTATTCCCATATCAGTAATCTAAGAAGTTTATTTATGCATGTACGAGCTATTAAAAGCCCTCGGCACGGTACAATATATGCTGATTTTTATTTAGACGTAGATAAAAACACATAAAATAAAAAGTAATAAATGCATAGCTACGTTTGTTTTAACGAATTTCCCATATGAAATATAACTATTACTGTAGTTGGTATTGGGCCTTTAGGATATAGCCCCGGGACCAAGTTTTTTAATCCTTCGAAGCTGTTTTGGTCTGTATGCTGTTTTATCTTACTGTAGGAAGAGTTTCTGAAAAAAAATTATAAATATTTTTGGAAGTTTTTTACGTGTTAGAAACGAGTAAGCATGTGCCAGTTCACTAAGACGTTTTATTATAAATAAAAATTTATCTTCGAATACATGTTTAATACGATTTTAAAACCTACAAATCGATCATATGTTCAGTAGTATTATTGATTGTCAGCTTGTGCTGATAATATCAGAATTGAGGTTAAAAGTTGTGAGAAGTATCACGAAATGCTACTCAATGGAGTTTTATGAAAGATGGGCTTTAATATTGAACAGAGTTCAAGCGTGGTCGTTTGTTTACCTTACGCGTTCATTATCAACGTATTTCTGAATGGTTTAAACCCATCCACAACCTCAGTATCGAGTTTATTTTAAACTAACAATCATCCAACCCCTTAAAACATTCATAATGAAATATTACTTCATCAACAGTTTTCATGGTTTTATTTTGTACACAATTCGGCATAAATATTTAACAGGGGATGGGTGTCGTGCTAGCCTAGTGACGGACTGATAACTTGGGCTTCGGAGCAAAAGGTCAGAGGTTCAAATCCCGGGATGTCCATTTGGGTTTTGACCCATTTCCCAAGAAGAAATTGTATGAAATCACCACTACTATCAGGAAAAATGCCGTACATTTCTGAGTATATACGTATAAATGTTTTTTTTTTATTTTATGTTTATTACGTTGGTTGTATTTTTTATGTTTTTATACGGAATATGTTCTTGCCGCTTAATGTCAACTTTTTGTTAGATAGGTATTTAATCTACACAAATGTGGCTGTATAAATAAGTTAAGATAAGGGTTGATTACGTGGTTCTGGGCTTGAGGACGGCAGCTTATATTTCCGTCTCAGGTTATATGTGTACTTAGATGTATAATTTATACGGAGATATTTTTTTTCAAAAACAAAGTCAAAATAAACGGTACCAGTGGACTGACACATACTTTCTCCCTTTATAGTATATAGTAAATTTAAAAAAGACAATCTGTAATAAAACTATCATGTTCTATAAAGTAATTCTAAATATCATTTAATAATTTATTGTTCAAATTGTATGGGGGGAACCCCCCCCCCCCGGTAATACCAAGATTTTTTGAGCTGGTTTTGTTCGGTGATTTGACCTTACACTTCATACCAAGTTTCATGGAAAACGGGTGGAAAGTAAGGAAGAAATTGATTTTTTTTATATTTTCCATAAGAATAACATTGGGCGCTTTCAGACAACGTACTGCGTTTATCTTGGACACTAAATTTAACTTTTCTCTGGAACCGTTAGTCGTAGACAAATAATTCAAAATACTAATTTGTTTAGTTTTTTAAAAAATTGATTTTTTTACATTTAAAAGCCCATAACTTTTGAACCGTCATTTTTACAGACATGCGGATGGTGTCAAATTATTAAGTGCTCTGTGCACTATAAACTATCAAAGTTTAATCAAAATCGTTAGAGTCGTTTTTGAGAAAATTGGATTTTTCACGTTTTTTAAGGGTTTTTAGGGGTGAACTACCCTTGAAAATCAAAAATTCAAAAATATGAAAAAAATGCCTGGAGATACGGTGACTATATATATACATGCCAAATTTCATCTAAATCAGACAAACGGGGTAGGCTGTGTCACTGTACACATCCAGACACACACACACACACACACACACACACACACACACACACACACACACACACACGGACACACGGACGGACAGACATCACGCCAAAACCCACTTTTTTGGATTCAGGGGACCCTAAAACGGATATATCCTCCATCAACTCAAATTCGAAAATTTTGACGAAAACAATACTTTCTCCATATACTATGTATAAGGGGAGAAAGTAAAAAATGAAAAGTGAAGAAAAAGTTGCCTTTTTCTGCAGTTTGAATATAGACAGAAATACAATTCATTAAATTTAGATAAAAATACAACAATAATAATTATTGTTAATTATTATTAGTTAATAATTATTATTACGATGCTCTTAATTATTAAGAGCATCGTTCACAAGGACTTGAATACCTAAAAAATAAGGTACCTCAATCCGTTTACCTCGAACGGATTGAAATTAAAATTTTACAAGGAATGAAACAATTTTACATTTTTGCGAGATATTTAAAATACTGTAGGAGATAGAGCGAAGTCTAGTGTAGTTTGTTGTACCGTAGTATTGACCGGACTGGTCAGTGAGTAAGGTGCGGCAGCCGGGCATCGCCGGGATGGAGGTCCGATATGGGCGCTAAGTGGTTACATTACACATGAGCTAAAAGCCTCACACTCTCCACTTCCGATATCTCACCAAACGTTGTGCCGCCGACAATCATAATAAGCATTACATTTCTGTATCGCTATTCAGTAATGCTTTATAACACTTAAAAAGGAAAAAATGCTTGTATTTACTTCCCTGTGGGAAATAGGTTAGATCATGGATATGTCTAAAGGGAATGGTCTCAGTTCATAAAAACAGCTGTTCTTACTATTTTATATTAAAAATTCAATACACTATAGCTCTTTAGTTTCTGTGGAAACCTGTTACATGTTTTACTTCTTAAAAATTGCCACCAACCCACCCCCCAAGACATGTGAAAATACCCTACTCAAAAGTCTATTATTGAAATAAAGGCTGTTTCAGGGTTCTAAAAAATGTTATTTTCAAAACTGGACCCAGTTGTATTTGTTCATTCGTGAATGACTAGTGTTAAGCCCGTCCTCTGTCCGCGTTGTTCAATTCAGAGTTAAGAAGCTAAATACTTACTATCATAACAAAATATAAAATTAAAATCCGAAACAAATAAACACAAACAAAAATATATTCTTAATTATTTTTTATTAATATACAACCAGATAAATTGGAAATTTTAAACCTATCATTATTAAAATTCGTTACCCGCTATGATACCATTTTAACCTAGTACGCATAACTTTAATAAATGTCAAAACACACTACAGTGATCAGTCTCAACAAACTAATATAGATTTTAATTTTTGTCTGTTGGTTATATCTTTCTATTAAATCACTTGGACCTAATTGACTGTTTTGTATATAATTTGTTTTGTTTTCTGTGAGAATAATTTTTCATCTAACGTTTCTTTCACAATGTAAAATTATTTGTACATAGTTATTATCGTAGTATTGTTCCAAATAAAAAAATAAATATTAGAATAATTTTCCCTAAAATTTCGAAAAATAAGTTTAATACAACAAAGAAATTGGTTTGAGGGGTATTATTTTATTTTCATTGTGTTTGGGTCCGTTTAAATAAAACAAAAGATCTTTAACAAAAGGTATAGAACAGTAAAAATAAGTTTCTGAACTGTGGGATTTAATTGTATTGATGAATTGCTTACCTGCGGAATTTCACCTTGTTTAATAAACACGGAGAAATGCTTATGTTTTCTGGCATTGTTTGTTTGGAACACCCCCTCCACATAACACTGAAACGCATTCTCAAAATCCCAAATGATATTTTTTTTTGTAAGTGATCGACAATATTGGAAACCACTTATTTGTTTTATAATATTCATTAAAAATTGTTAAATTCGTTGGAAGGGGTTAGTGTCTAATTTGACTCCCCCGTAACTGACAATGACATGGTAAAACATCAACTATCAGTTCCACAGATAAACCCAATAAGTTTTTGACATGAATATGCCTATGCTCAAGGAGGGGGGCTTGTTCACAATTTGTGAGACGCAAAAAATGTAACGGAAGTGACGTAATTCATCACGTGTCTGGATTAATTCGTTTATAGATGTCATATGTTTAATCTTTGTAAGCAACATCTGTAACATCATAATATTGGTGATTTACACAGTGAAGAAAGTTTTTTCTGTAAGAATCAAGTTTTTCCTCCATAAGAATAATATGAGATTTCTTAGACAACGTGCTGTTGTTGATTTTTCATGGTTATAATTTCGAGGTAATCTTTTTATTGCGGTTAATAAATTGTTATTTTCCCTGGAACATTTAATAGTAATATTTATAAATACTAAGGCGTATAGTTTTTGACCTGGTTTAGTTGTGACGCATTTTTGACATATATGTCTTAACTCTAGGGGGGTTTTGGCAATTTTTAAATGGAAAATATGTAACACGTTTCCGTAGAAACCACTAAAGCTATTGTATTAAGTTTTTAATAAAAAATAATAAGAACAGCTGTTTCGATGAAGTGAAAACATTCTCTTAAGACATATTCATGACCTAACTTATATCGCACAGGGAAGTAAATATTTCTGGATTCGTTAGACGTAGACTAAAAAAAGCATGATTTCAATGATATGTTTAAAATGGATGTGGACTTTAAGCTACTAAACAGAATTATAATAAAACTGAGAGCCCATTGAGACATGAATAAATCATGATCAAGATTGTAAAATACCCCCGTCACAGCAGGCCTGCGTACTCAGCGAATTTCCAAATCAATAATATAATAATAATAATATACGACAAGTCAAGTGGTCAAAATCTGTCGATGAACTTGAGAATTATTTACCTATTCTCCATAAGATTAACATGGGAAAGAGTTTGCAGGTTTGCTGCTGTGAGGAACACTAAAAGTGGGTATTTATACCTTCAAAAACATTTATTTTTAACATTTAAACCAACTTTCATCAACATTTGTCCACAAATAAAGGAGTTTGCCTATTCTCCATATGATTAACATGGGAAAAGAGTATGCAGGTTTGCAGCCATGATAAACACATAAACTATGATTTTTAAGCATAAATGGATGAACCTCAACCACATGAAGCTAAATATAAATTGTTATCCAAAAATATTGGTTAATAAGTGAAATATTAATTTTTCCTTATCCTCCATAAGATTAACATTGGAGCCTCAAAATACAACGTACTGTGTTTAGATTTTTTTATGTCTCGGTAACCGTTGGAGATAGAAAAAAACTTTTAGAAACTAAATTGTGTAGTTTTTTAAGCTGATTTTAGTGGTGAAAGATTAAATCTAAAAATGTTTAAAATACATATGAAAAACGCAAAAAATCCCATTTTGGGGTACAAACCCCCCCCCCAAACTACCCGTTCCCATTGAACGATATGTTTGGTTTACGAACTCGTCCGAGCATATGTAGGAATACACGTCTCTACCAAATTTGGTCTCGATCGGACCATTTCTACGAGAGTTATCGTGTTCACAGACACATATATGTATATATATATATGCATATATACATATATATGCATATATATATATATATGCATATATACATATATATGCATATATATATATATATATATATCTATAAATTTTAACGACTATTGTTTTTGGTCTCTAGGAACCTAAAGAAGAAAAAATAACATGGTCCCGGGCGTAAGTCTTACCATGAGACCTACAGTAATAGCTTCTTCCCTATAGGAAATTCGCTAAAAATAACTCCATAGAATAAAATTTACACCTAATAGATGTAAACAGACATATTATTCTAATGGGATTTTAAAGATAAATTTTAGTTACACCTAAATTTTACTCATAAATGCATGACAATTCTGAGTACAGTTCATTCAAAAGGTCAGGTCAATCCACCCTGGTTGGTATGAGCACCATTAAATCCCAAACGAACATAATTTATTTTTAAGATAAATAATAGTACGGTAGTTCTGTAACATTCGTTTCGAAACTATAGTAAAGTCAAATAATGTAATTTTAATTTATATGTTATTGTCTACAACGTTAATACCAAATGCCATAACCTCCAGTTGTACTTTGTACTGCATGTAATTTTCCTGGAGCTTGGCTTTGCCTCTCCCCATTAAATGCCAAAATGTCAGAGTTTTAACAAGTGCCTAATTTGCAAGCCCTACAAGTCTGACCTAGCATTAAGACATGGCGCAGTCGGTGAAAAAGGTGAAGAAACACTAATTATATTGTGAAGTATTAATTTTGAATTTAAATCATCTGAAACGTCTAAGTCACAAAGTGTTCAAGAGACGAAGCAGCCAATGATTTACCAAAATGGAAGCCTGAACTGGCAGTTCTTTAAATAGAAGTTTAATATTTTTCTTATAGCCTCAAAAGCAACTGTTGAAACTGATTCATATCAGGTAGCTCTTTTTCTCAGTTTTCGGAGATAGGGCTTTGAAAATTTACAATAATTTTGTATTTGAAGCTGAAGATGACAAGAAAAAACTTGCAATTGTACTAAACAAATTCGATAACTATTTCAAGCCACACAAAAATGTGACTTATGAAAGACACAAATTATTTCTCAGAGATCAAAAGCCTAATGAGAAGATAGAGACTTATGTAACTGAACTTAGAGTCTTAAGTTAAACTTGTAATTTTGGGGACTTAACTGATAGCCTAATAAAAGAAAGGGGAAATTTTAGGAATTTGAGGACTTAGCCATAAAAGATCGGCTCTTACAAACTAAAGCACAAACTAAACTCTTACAAAATTTATTAAGAATAATTACAAACTTTATCAATAATAATTTTTCAGAACTAAAGCTACCTCTTCTGCATTTAGTCAATAATAGCCTTTTGCAGGGTAAATTTACCAACTGTTTTAAAGTGGGTGAAGTAATTTTTATTTATAAAGGCGGTAGTAAAAAGGAAATTTCTAATTATCGCCCTATTACATTGGGAAGTGTGCTCGCTAAGGTGATAGAGAAATGTGTACGTGGCCAACTGGAGAAACACTTGTTAAACAACGAGATTCTTTTTTGGTAAACAGTTTGGGTTCCGGAAAGATCAAAATTTAAATGACGCTCTTTACTCATTAACTACCAGTTTACACAACTCTATCGCCAAGAATAAAAAACCCCTTTTAATATTCATAGACTTAGCGAAATCTTTTGATACTGTTGATAGGGGACTTCTTCTAAACAAGTTAAAATGCATTGGGGTACGGGGAACCGCATTCAACTGGTTTAAAAATTATCTTTCCGATCGGCGTCAATTAGTTCACATATTAGGTCAAAATAGCTCACCACAAAATATAGAATATAGGGTTATTCAAGGCTGGACTTTAGGTCCATTGTTGTATTTGATTTATGTTAACAACCTGGGAAAAAATAAATTTAGGAAACGGGCAGATATTCCTGTATGCTGACGACACGGCTCTTTAAATAAATTCTGATCCCATTGGTTTTGAGCTGAAATTACACAGTTGTGGCGCTGAGAATGTTTGTGACAAGTGTGGAAGTATTGAACGTGTGAGTGAATTTAAGTACCTTGGAGTAACCTTTGACCACCGTTTGAATTAGAATGGGCATATAAACCAAATCATAAATAAACTCCGGAAATTCCTTTTTTATTTTTTCAAATTTATCTAAAATTTTACCAATTCACATAATCAAAAACGTTTACTATGCCTATATTCAATCGACATTACAATATGGGAACTTAGCTTGTGGTGGAGGATACAAAAGTGTGCTTGCACCTATTGAAATTCTGCAAAAGACAATCATCAAGATTGCTCTTCGGTAGGTGTGTTTCACACCTGCCCAGGTGTGGGTGTTGGGTGATTCAGGTGATTGTGAGTATTACATGCTATGTATAGGTCGGGACAAGTGTGTCATCACACTCTTTTTTTCTTTTATTATTCTCTATTTTTATTATTATTATTATTATTATTATTATTATTATTTTAATTATATTTCTGTGGTGGCGTGTAGTCTTAGTATTGTGTATTATAGTTGTTGAAAATCGTAATTAGCATAAGGTGAATTTGAACTCTTTCCCCACGCACAGGTTTCACCTATGTGGGGAATATTTTCCAATATTTATTTTTAACAAAGCTTTGTATTTGTATTTTATTTCATTTCATGTATTCTTCTATGGAAATAAACCTATTCGTTCATTTATTCATTCATTCAATTACCTAGACCTTTCTAAAGCTCTAGACAATATGCAGGACTGCAGAAATGCAAATGCCATAACCTCCAGTTGTACTTTGTACTCCATGTAATGTTCCTGGAGCTTGGCCTTGCCTCTCCCCATCAAATGCCAAGATGTCAGAGTATTAACATGTGCATAATTTGCAAGCCCTACAAGTCCGAACTAGCATTAAGACAGAAACTTTAAAATATTATCGTATGAATATTATAATTTTAAGTAAACTGTATCAGTGGACTGACACACACTTTCTCCCTTATGTAAATCTAAAAACGTCAATCTGTAATAGAACTATAATTTTCTTAAAAGTTTATTCAAATATCGTTCAACAATTAAACTGGCTGGGTGGTGTAGTGGTTATAATACCCGCCTTCAAAACTGAAGGTCGCCGGATCGAATCCCGCAAGGGTCGAATCTGGACCCAGTCGCCATTTGTCATTGGGCTACTATACCAGCCGCCAGGAGAGAAGTCCGTTGAAGGCGGGGCCAAAACAGCTGGTGATTTTGAGTCCGCCAATCAGCTTCACGCAACGTTGCCGAACTCATTTCTAGCTATTTTATCTCCAATTATATGTATTTATGTGTATATACAATTATAGCCTATATAAAATAACATAATTTACATTACATTAATAATTATATTATATTTATAGATTACTAGCTGACCCGGAGAACTTCGTAACGCCTAACAGTAAATACATCTTAACTTTAAGAGTGGCCATGTCCTGAAGTCGATTAGCATTGCGGATTCGTTGTGAAAGCTTTAAATATACAACAGCTGATTATTATATTACACTCAATATGTATAAACATTGTAATTATTTTTTATTTGGCAAACATATAAACACGTGACTTTTAATCATACAGAAAATAAAGAAG
Organism: Nephotettix cincticeps; assembly: GCA_023375725.1. Taxonomy (NCBI): domain Eukaryota; kingdom Metazoa; phylum Arthropoda; class Insecta; order Hemiptera; family Cicadellidae; genus Nephotettix; species Nephotettix cincticeps. Next base: position 68,202,967 of record CM041788.1, read on the forward strand.
TATAAACACAGTACATAATTCCCAAAAACCGTAAACTATTAACGTGGCGAATAATGCTGTTCATTTTGTACAGCACATATTTACTTCATAGTTTTACATTAATGAATTATTCAGATGGCATTGGATAGTAAAGCATATTGTTAACGGATAGTAAACAAACAGCTGGTTTAAGAAATCAAATGTTTTGACTGTAGATAATTTGTAAACAAACTTATTCGCCATAAGGTTAACATTAGAAAATTAAAACGCTATAAAATGAAAAATAATTGTCTTTATGGAAACTGAATTTATGCCTATAGCATGACCGGAGCAGAGACGAACCCAAAAATCAAAGATCATTAAAATCGGTCCAGCCGTTCTCGAGTTATAATGCGTGTAACTAACACGACTTTGTTTTATATATTTAGATTATTTATAATTAGTGATACTATTTTATCCTTAACTCTATAATAACCGCTAGGCTATTTCTGACACTTGGCTCAAGTATTAACATAAATAGCTATAAAACTCTCACTTTATAACATACAGCTATAAAACTATACATTTTGCTTTTAAATTTTTTTTAAACTATACAAACTAGATCAAATGGGCTATCAAGCAATATGAAAATTATATTGTTTTATTTATGTTTAATAGAAGTAGGCTATAGGTTGAAATCCAGACTACAACAAAAATACTTATTCTTATTCTTTCATGTTATGAGGCCTGTAAAGTTATTTAGATTCAAGTAATAAAAATCAAAGATCTACATTTGATTTATATTTTTAATAAGAAATAAGAATCTATATATTTATTATAGGAAATTGCATCACAGTGCTCTCTGGGTTGCATATCACCGACATTTTGACAGCCTTCCTTAAGGACAACGGCTTCCTTGACTGGTTTAAAAATTATCTTTCCGATCGGCGTCAATTAGTTCACATATTAGGTCAAAATAGCTCACCACAAAATATAGAATATAGGGTTATTCAAGGCTGGACTTTAGGTCCATTGTTGTATTTGATTTATGTTAACAACCTGGGAAAAAATAAATTTAGGAAACGGGCAGATATTCCTGTATGCTGACGACACGGCTCTTTAAATAAATTCTGATCCCATTGGTTTTGAGCTGAAATTACACAGTTGTGGCGCTGAGAATGTTTGTGACAAGTGTGGAAGTATTGAACGTGTGAGTGAATTTAAGTACCTTGGAGTAACCTTTGACCACCGTTTGAATTAGAATGGGCATATAAACCAAATCATAAATAAACTCCGGAAATTCCTTTTTTATTTTTTCAAATTTATCTAAAATTTTACCAATTCACATAATCAAAAACGTTTACTATGCCTATATTCAATCGACATTACAATATGGGAACTTAGCTTGTGGTGGAGGATACAAAAGTGTGCTTGCACCTATTGAAATTCTGCAAAAGACAATCATCAAGATTGCTCTTCGGTAGGTGTGTTTCACACCTGCCCAGGTGTGGGTGTTGGGTGATTCAGGTGATTGTGAGTATTACATGCTATGTATAGGTCGGGACAAGTGTGTCATCACACTCTTTTTTTCTTTTATTATTCTCTATTTTTATTATTATTATTATTATTATAATAACCTTTTTGGACCTAGCGAAGGCTTTTGATTCTGTAAATAGAAGTTTGTTATTGGCTATATTTCTGTGGTGGCGTGTAGTCTTAGTATTGTGTATTATAGTTGTTGAAAATCGTAATTAGCATAAGGTGAATTTGAACTCTTTCCCCACGCACAGGTTTCACCTATGTGGGGAATATTTTCCAATATTTATTTTTAACAAAGCTTTGTATTTGTATTTTATTTCATTTCATGTATTCTTCTATGGAAATAAACCTATTCGTTCATTTATTCATTCATTCAATTACCTAGACCTTTCTAAAGCTCTAGACAATATGCAGGACTGCAGAAATGCAAATGCCATAACCTCCAGTTGTACTTTGTACTCCATGTAATGTTCCTGGAGCTTGGCCTTGCCTCTCCCCATCAAATGCCAAGATGTCAGAGTATTAACATGTGCATAATTTGCAAGCCCTACAAGTCCGAACTAGCATTAAGACAGAAACTTTAAAATATTATCGTATGAATATTATAATTTTAAGTAAACTGTATCAGTGGACTGACACACACTTTCTCCCTTATGTAAATCTAAAAACGTCAATCTGTAATAGAACTATAATTTTCTTAAAAGTTTATTCAAATATCGTTCAACAATTAAACTGGCTGGGTGGGGTAGTGGTTATAATACCCGCCTTCAAAACTGAAGGTCGCCGGATCGAATCCCGCAAGGGTCGAATCTGGACCCAGTCGCCATTTGTCATTGGGCTACTATACCAGCCGCCAGGAGAGAAGTCCGTTGAAGGCGGGGCCAAAACAGCTGGTGATTTTGAGTCCGCCAATCAGCTTCACGCAACGTTGCCGAACTCATTTCTAGCTATTTTATCTCCAATTATATGTATTTATGTGTATATACAATTATAGCCTATATAAAATAACATAATTTACATTACATTAATAATTATATTATATTTATAGATTACTAGCTGACCCGGAGAACTTCGTAACGCCTAACAGTAAATACATCTTAACTTTAAGAGTGGCCATGTCCTGAAGTCGATTAGCATTGCGGATTCGTTGTGAAAGCTTTAAATATACAACAGCTGATTATTATATTACACTCAATATGTATAAACATTGTAATTATTTTTTATTTGGCAAACATATAAACACGTGACTTTTAATCATACAGAAAATAAAGAAGTATAAACACAGTACATAATTCCCAAAAACCGTAAACTATTAACGTGGCGAATAATGCTGTTCATTTTGTACAGCACATATTTACTTCATAGTTTTACATTAATGAATTATTCAGATGGCATTGGATAGTAAAGCATATTGTTAACGGATAGTAAACAAACAGCTGGTTTAAGAAATCAAATGTTTTGACTGTAGATAATTTGTAAACAAACTTATTCGCCATAAGGTTAACATTAGAAAATTAAAACGCTATAAAATGAAAAATAATTGTCTTTATGGAAACTGAATTTATGCCTATAGCATGACCGGAGCAGAGACGAACCCAAAAATCAAAGATCATTAAAATCGGTCCAGCCGTTCTCGAGTTATAATGTGTGTAACTAACACGACTTTGTTTTATATATTTAGATTATTTATAGCTAGTGATACTATTTTATCCTTAACCCTATAAAAACCGCTAGGCTATTTCTGACACTTGGCTCAAGTATTAACATAAATAGCTATAAAACTCTCACTTTATAACATACAGCTATAAAACTATACATTTTGCTTTTAAATTTTTTAAAACTATACAAACTAGATCAAATGGGCTATCAAGCAATGTGAAAATTATATTGTTTTATTTATGTTTAATAGAAGTAGGCTATAGGTTGAAATCCAGACTACAACAAAAATACTTATTCTTATTCTTTCATGTTATGAGGCCTGTAAAGTTATTTAGATTCAAGTAATAAAAATCAAAGATCTACATTTGATTTATAATTTTAATAATAAATAAGAATCTATATATTTATTATAGGATATTGCAACACAGTGCTCTCTGGGTTGCATATCACCGACATTTTGACAGCCTTCCTTAAGGACAACGGCTTCCTTGAATTGGTACTCATGAACAAACCGGACAAACCAGTAGATGGGAACTAAGAAACAAAAGCCATAATCGACATTTTTACCATTTTTAATTATTGAAAAATACCATTTTAAGCCCAAAATTGTCACATTTTTCGCACATTATAGGGCATAATCCATCATTTTTAACCCAAAATTAGCACATTTTCCTCATTTTAATAGAAAAAACCCCGTTTTTAGCCCAAAATAATTTTGGGAGCATTTTTGCGCAGAGCAAAATTAAGAGCATTTTTGCACAGATTAAACATAGCGCGGTCGCGTCCGTGTCCTATTGGCTAGAGCTCAACGGACTTCTTTCCTGGCGCTTACTGTAATTAATGATGCTTCCTAACAACAGGTCGACGTTAGGTAGTAACAAGACCGGGGTTTGGACCGTTCCCCATCAAAACGTTAAAAATGCCACTGGCGTAGAAATCACAAAATAAAAAAAAATAAAAAATTTATTGTTTCAAAAAACGGATGTATTCACTCTCAACTCAAATTCTAAAATTTATACAAAAACCATACTATACCTATACTATGTATAAGGGGAGGAAGTAAAAACAATAATTTTCATCACCAAATGAGGTATACAATTACCTGGTTCTTAAAACGTGTTTTCAAATGAGTGGGGCTACCAAGTTTTTAAATCTTACAGGGTATATTGTCAAGCGTCAAAACATCAAGCTGTCTTCGTCCTAATGTTAAAATTGTTCATAATTTTGCAGTTTAATTTTTTGTATTGTAATTTGTTTGTTGTTGCATTTCAAAAATCCAACCATGAAAAATATTGAAGCAGGGGTTTATTTATAGCGATTCATATATTACAGACTGGTAAATTCCTCAAATGTTCTTTCAATTGATATATAATTCCATCAAATTCCATATTCTTGACGACGCTCACCGCATAGCATGCATGTATCTGTGTAGCATACCAGCCGACACCAGGCGTCCGTGTAACTTTCCATTTTTTCTTCTTTCTTACGCTATACTTTTGCATATCCATTTTTATTAGAAAATATTTTCTAAATAATGTATTTTTTCTTTTAATGAAAAATGTTATTATTTTGGAATCGATACAGTTCTTAAACACAATTTAAGGTCATCTAAAATAGATTATGTCTTAGCGCTAGAGGGGTGTTGGCAATCCGTCATATCAAATTTGTAATGTTGACCGCATATGGGACAGTTGTTTAGAGGAACTGAAAACATTCCCTTTAGACATATCCATGATATATCTTGATCTTAGATTAGATCATGGATATGTCTGAAGGGTATGTTTTCAGTTCCCTAAAAAGCTGTCCTTTAAACCATAAGATGTAACTTTAGTTTCAAATTTCGGTCTGACGAATTGCTACCCCCCCAGATCTAGGAAATATCTAGGTAAAAAAGCACATAAACATAAGTTTGGGTCTTAAGATTGAGTACTTCGCCATAAAAAGTATTAAAGTAGTAGTTGGGTGGCTGACTGGTTTTAGAACCCACTTCATGGTAAGGTCCCCGGCTAAATATCTTTAGATTAGATTATTGATTGAATGATTAAATGTTAGCTCCAGCTGCCTTTGATCATTGGCCTATTAAATTAATGACCCTCATAAATTAAATCCTGATCTTTGTCGGTGACAAAACTATATAATATTATAAAAATCATCACAGGCATTCTTCACTCATATTCAGTTTAAATAGACTTGTACACAGTGTCCCTCGAAGAGGTTCGATACGTTTGAATTTGTATTACGTGCTCACTCATGCACCGAAATCTTTACACTTTACACGGTTCACAAAGTAGGTTATAAAAATATTCAGCTCCCTAACCTTCATAGAAACAAAATGGCGGCATATTGGAAAACGATACCTTAAAAACATTGTAAAAGGTGTTTTTTTTGTTTTATGAAATATTTTTCTTGTTAAATTCTAGGGCAAATATCTTTAAAAAAACTAGAACATAGCCTAATGAAAAACCCTTACAGACCAAATTATCCAAACTGTAACCCATCCACAGCAACACACTGATAATAGCGCTTAAGAAATGATTCGTAAGCTCCTACAAAGAAACTCCGCGGTATCGGAGTAGTTCCTCTTCTATTGATCGTTTTAGTTCCTCATCATTATTGAAGCTATGGGTAGAAACTTTGTGCTTCAAGTAACCCCATAAAAATAAGTCACAAACAGTTAAATCTGGTGATCGTGGCCAATCAAAAAAATTACTTCCACGACCAATCCAACGGTCATGAAGGTTGTCATTTAGTAATTGCTTGACATGATTTGTGAAATGAGATGGAACACCATCTTTTTGGAAAATTGCTTAAACCATTTCTGGTAACGTCAAATGGGGCAAAACTCGTGCATACCAATTCTCAGACATTATTGTCTGAAATGTAGGATAACACGCCGTTACAACTGACACTCGCTCAAACAGTAATTCCTTTTGATTTAATTGGAGCCTCTTCGAGAATGTGGAGATTAACGGTATTATAATGATTACAATTATGCCTATTTACAACACCAGTGGGGAAGAAAGTGAACTAGTCTGAGAAAATTATTTTAGTATGCCAATCAGGATCTAATTGCTTCAGTGACGTTTCCAAAAGCAATAGCCCACGCACAACACTTAACTTTTTGTTCAACGTTAAAAGCCATTTCTCGACTCTACTTTCAGTAAAATAGTAGCGAAGAAAGTTATGTTATGATTTTAAGGCTTAAGCGAAATTCTATAATCAGCTGTTCTTCAACAATGAGCGTTAGATCCGCAACGTAGTAAAAAAATCACAAAGGCCGGCCGGACACTGATGCAGAATTTCACCTGAAGCAAGTGTTGCAAGGCAAAATGTTTCGCTGGGCACAAGCGCCCCGTGTATTTCAATGCGAGGCGCTTCGCAACGTTTACTTCATAAGTGTGCAGGCTCCCATTGAAATACACAGGGCGCTAGTACCCAGCGAAACATTTTGCCTCGCAACACTTGCTTCACAGGTGGAATAGAATAGACTAGAATAGAATGTGATTTATTTCAGTAATACAATTGTAAAAAGTTGTGTAGCAAACGTCAATAAATTACTAAGCTTAAAAATAAGTTAAACCAATATTTTGACAATATACTACTGTATGTTAAAACCTAATATTACTGATAGTAACCCCTGGAGATGAAATTTGGTCCCAATCACCCCCAGTGGTGGGCCGTGAATTATTCATCCTCGGAGTAAAAAACTGAATTTATTAATTCGTGCTTCAATCTTTTTTTTGAATAAAGTATAACTTTACAGGCTTTTGTGGCTTTCAGGAAGACTGTTTAAAAATTTACCCCGGCCTGAGAAGGGAGGCGTTCAAATGCCGCAGTCCTGCGTTGGTCAATGCGTAATCCATCCCTTGCTCTAGTGCGATAACTGTGTATTGCATTGCCACGTGTTGGGTTTGGAAGCGGCAATACACGGTTGTCTCCAGTATATAGAGAGGAGCAGAGGGTCAAATTGCCAAGTTCACTGAAAGTGGTCCTACACGACTCTCTATATTGTAGATTTGCAATGATTCTGATGGCTTTTTGGAGTCTAAACACCCTTTCAAACTCCCTTTTGGGACAGCTTCCCCATAGCCGTATCCCGTAGGAGAGATGAGGATAGATTAGGCCATAATAGGCTGTGATCAAAACTTTACCGATGCAAATTTTTTTATTGCGAAGAGCAAAGATGCCTGAAGCAATCTTGGAACTTACGCCATTAGCGTGTACCTGCCAGTTCAGCACTTTATCCAGGTTCATGCCTAGAAACTTGGTGGATTCAACCTCTCCAAGTGTAATATCGTCCACTATTATAGTTGGTGTAGACTCAGTGTCACGGTGATACAAAACAAAATTTATGAAATTCGTCTTGGAAATGGTCTTGGATTCGTGTTCAAATTTTCGGACTGAGGTTTTTGGATGCAAGAGTTCAAGTTGATGAATGATTCAATTGCAAGCGATTGATGGGAATCCAATTTAAAGTAGAGAGTCGTGGCATCTGCATATTGTAAGACACGCCTGCTCGAAACTGAGGAGCTGATGTCATTTACGTAGATTAAAACGAGAATTGGGCCCAGGATAGACATCTGCAGGATTCCTTGAGAGATTTGTGAGGTTTGTGACCTGGCCGAGGAAATTTGCACATACTGAATCCTATTACTCAAGTAACATGAAGTTTAATTAAGGTGAAATGCTGCATCGGTGTGTGGCCATAATAACTCGTGAAAGTATTTTTTGTAGGAAGCAAACTGGTTAAATTTTCAATATGCCGCCATCTTGTTTCTACAAAGGTTAGGTAGCTCAAATTTTCCCAGAATATCTTTAGAACCAACTTTGTAAACTGTGTAACGTTTAAAACGGTTTGGTGCACGTTAAAACGTGCACGTAAAACGGTGGTAAAATGGTCACGTAATACAAAATCAAACGTTTAAACTCCTTCGTGGTACACTGTGTATATAATAAAGAAGTCCATCCTAGAGTAAAACGAGGATTTTCGTAAAAAAAGTGCTAGACTAGTACTTAAATATAATTTCATTGTTAAATACTCCCATCACAGCAAACCTGCGTACTCAGCGAATTTCCAAATCAATAATATAATAATAATAATGATGATATATGACAAGTTTTATTAATATCTGTCGATAAATATGAGAGTTATTTGCCTATTCTCCATAAGATTAACATGGGAAAGAGTATGCAGGTTTGCTGCTGTGAGGACCATTTAAAGTAGGCATTTCTAGCATAAACAATTTTTATTTTAACTATTTACAAGTTTCATAAACATCTGTCCACAAATTAAAGAGTTTGCCTCTTCTCTATATGATTAACATGGGAAAAGAGTATGCAGGTTAGCTGCCTTGATAAACAAATAAACTATGATTTTTAGCATAAATGGATAGATCTATACTACGTGAAGCTAAATATAAAGTTGAATCCATAAATATTGATTGATAAGTGAAATATTAGTTTTTCTTTATCCTCCATAAGATTAAAATTGGAGCCCCAAAATACAACGTACTGTGTTTAGATTTTTTAATATCTCGGTAACCGTTGTAGATAGAGAAATACTTTAAGGACCTAAATGGTGTCGTTTTTTAAGCTGATTCTAATTGTGAAATATAAAATTTAAATTTTACTAATTACATATGAAAAAACAAAAAACAAAGATTTTTTAGTACAAACCCCCCCCCCAAAAACTACCCGTTCCAATTGACCAAATTTTAATGATAAATTGTTTTTGGCCTCTGGGCACCTAAATACGAAAAATAACATAGTCCCGGGCTTAAGTCATGCCATGAGACCTACGGTAATAGCCTACCCTATGAGAAGTTCGCTAAAATTATTGGTACATATATTTTTGATTTATTAGCATGTGTAAAAAATACTTAACTATCTTCAACTCACAAAGTCAAAGGTCGATAAAGGTTAAATTTATTTCATTTTAAATTGATTAATGTCCATCGTGTTTAAACACGTGATAGCTAACTGTAAACATAATAAAGTCCATGCAAGTAAATGCGTCCAAGTCTGGGACCCAGTCAGGTCTTTGTAGGAACATTGTAAACACAGTCTATTCTTGTTTAGTAGAAAATAATTTGTAACGTTTAGCAGGATATTATTTGATTATTTATTAATTAACAAAAAGACCCGTAACAGCATATCTACATATTGAGCGAATATCTAGTGAATTAGGAATAAATTGGAATGATAAACTATTGTATATAAATTATTACCACTGACATTTTCCATCACAATTTTAAGTAAATCAAAGTATCACAACGTTTCGGTGTCTGGAATCTGATTCCGTCCTCAGGCGAGCTAGTACTGTACCTAAAACATAACTCGATTAGTACATAATCTGAACTGAGCCATTTTCTGAATCGTGGCAATTTTTTTAATACTACTCCCGTAATCTAACATCTAAAATTGAATCCAAAAAAATCAGAGATCATTAAATTCTATCCAGCCATTCTTGATTAATAAATGGTTACTAATACGAATTTATCTTATAATATTTGGATATACAACCGCTGATTATTATAATACATAATATTTATAGTATCGTAATTAATTTATATTTGGCCAACACGTATAAACACGTCACTTTTAGTGAGACAGAAGATAAAAACATAAATACATAATCACAAAAACAGCAAACTATTAACGCGGCGAATAAATATATTGCTAATGTAAAGTAAAAGAACAGCTGTAGCTTAAAAATCAGATTGTAGGAAATTTGTAAACAAATTCATTCCCCGTAAGGTTAACATTAGCACAGAACAGCTGTTCTTATTCTTTTATATTAAAAATTCAATACAATAGCTCTGATGGTTTCTATGGAAATCTGTTACATATTTTCCATCTTGAAAATCGCCAACACCCCTTCCCGCCCAGAGCTAAGACATAGCCATGTCAAAATTACATAATTACACTATTTCAAACGTAGTAAACGTGAAATTGTAACTTGAAGATGAGTACGATACAAAATGAGTGGATTGAGTTTCTTTGTGTTTAAAAACCCGAGGAAAACTTATGAGATCAGCTGAGCTCAGAACAAGCTAACGCGATAGCATAAGCCGTGTTTATTTATTAGAGGTAACAAGTTTGGCCTCGGCCCTAGACCGGAGAGGCTTTGCGTTACCGGTAGAGGTTCAATAGGATCCAAACCTTTTAGTAAATAATTTTTTTTAACTACTCTTAACAACTCATTTGTGTAATTTTAACAAATTTTCCCTTTCATTATTAACTGATCATTTTATTGTGCCGCCGTGATGGGGGAATATTTAAGATTTTATGGGTATCCATAAATAGACAAATTTAATGAATACATTTAACTTATTCACAATCACTCAAACGCTTTTTCCACTACATGTTTCGCCTGAACAGCATTCTCAAGTGTAGATGCAGGGACTTCTTTCTATAATATACTCGTCATTGCTAGGGGCATTCTCAAGTGTAGATGCAGGGACTTCTTTTTATAATATACTCGTCATTACTAGGGGCATTATCAAGTGCAGGGACTTCTTTCTATAATATACTCGTCATTACTAGGGGCATTATCAAGTGTAGATGCAGGGACTTCTTTCTATAATTAGAATTCCTCATTATTAGACCAATTCGTAATTCAGAGGGTGTGGTTCGGATTCCACGTTAAACTGTAGGTCCCTTAGTTGCCATCGGCTGTTGGGCTATTAATTAACAGTCCTGTCTAATGAATATGTCGGCCTTAGTCAGTAACAAGACTACAAGATCACGCAACAATCATCCTACATTCATTCTTCATTCATACTTGGCTTAAAATACCTACCTGGGTAGGTTGCCATTTCAGTTAAAAAAAAGTAAAGTATAATATACTCGTCATTACTAGGAGCAATCTCAAGTGTAGATGCAGGGACTTCTTTCTATAATATACTCGTCATTACTAGGGGCATTCTCAAGTGAGATAAAGGGACTTCTTTCCGTAATATACTCGTCATTACTAAGGGCATTCTCAAGTCCAACGCTTTTAAACGAAAATATGAAAACATTTCTAAGGAAAAGCTTTCCAAAACCATCAAATTTTGAGGACAACTCGCGGTTTGAGTCCGTGACCTCTTGCACCGTATTCCAAAACGCTAACCTAGTAATATGTCAATTTTTATGACATAACTTGCATTGGCACAATTAGCCTTCGGTAAAGAATAGACAATTGTATTTTCGCCCGTCCATTCAGATTCAATAAACACAGTTAGGTCTGTAAGTTAAAATAAATATCTATGTTTTATTAATTACAACCGAGTATTTGAGAAGTTTCGTCTGTGATTGCAGAAAGTAACGTGCCAGCGTTAGTTTTTTTAAAATTTTATCCTCTACTTCAAATCCTGTTCACTGCGCATTGATAATATATTCTAAACAACAAGTAATGCATTCTATAAGAGAATTATTTGAAATGGTTTTTTCCCTATCACGGCTGAGATATAGCGGCCCTTTAAAATTCACAAAATAGACCCGAAATTTCGCCAGAAAGCCGAAAATGAATGAATGATTTTCGTCCGAATAAAGTGTGTTTTTTTGTGAATCTTCATGTGATAAGACATTATCCTTGTCTCGCTGATGCTCCACGCTGAGCCGAAAAAGAAATTAAAAACTATTAATAAGCTAATATATTAAACATGAAAACAAAAAAAATTTGTAAAAACACTAAACATTTCTCTGCATCTTATACTGAGTAAAATTTGTAGTTGACAGACTGGTCATCAAAAACAGCGATGGTCGTTCTTTTCTTAACTTTTGTAGTCATCACGTACCTTGTTGTTGCCAAAGGTTTATAACTTTGAAGAAAGTTCTATAGTGAACTATAACTAAATTAACTAGGTTACTAACCTTATCTGTCCAACATTTCTGTTTTTGTTTATGCAATTATGCGCATTTTGAAGTGAAAACCTTCTTCATCATTGGGTCAATCCAACTGAGTTGAAATCTATCGCTGGGTGGCACACGAATGTAAAACAATATCTTGTTTAAATTGATGTAATTATCTAATGCGAACTTTATGTTTTAAGTGGATTTGGCGTGTTTTATGACAAAAGTTTTATTCTTGATTCTTCGAAAATTGTTCGTATACTCACTATTGTACATTGAATATCTAGATTCGCGACCATTATAAGACATCATAGCTTTACAATCTCGAAATTAGTCTATGGTAAAAAACTTCCAAAAAATGAAGAAGCTTTACGCGCGATAATAAAATGAGCATAACCCAAAAACGCGCTTATTGTGACATCCGCAACAACCGACGCCCAGCTGATAGCAGAACCTGTTCAAGGAGCGCTCTGGCGTCAGTTTGAAGAACTAGAGGTTACATAACGCTTCGCTCAGTCGGCAGTGTGGTCTTGGTCGCCATGATACATGGACCGGTGGACGAGAGCGCACCATCGTCGGGTGTACGGGCTGCGTCGCAGCACCGTGCTGCTGTGGTGCTACGTGCTAGGGTACATCGTGTACCTGGTGGCCGGGGGTGTGGTGTTCGCGACCCTCGAGGGACCGGTGGAGTTCGAGATACGAGAGGCATTGGACGTAACCATCTCTCGGTTCAAGGAGCGCAATCCCTCAGTGTCAGGTAAACCGCCTAGTTGATGTGCAGCGAAAACTAATGTGGTAAATAACAATACGCCCAATCCTTTCGTTGTAATAAAGATTTTCCGAAATGTTTACTAAAAGAAATCCATTGTTTTGGAAACAACACAGAGGCATATTCGTGTGTTTCAGTTAAAGAATGTTGGGATTACATGTGTTTTCCATGTAAAGCGCTTGCGAGCTGGCACACTTCGGGATTGTACATTGAATATCTAGATTCGCGACCATTATAAGACATCATAGCTTTACAATCTCGAAATTAGTCTATGGTAAAAAACTTCCAAAAAATGAAGAAGCTTTACGCGCGATAATAAAATGAGCATAACCCAAAAACGCGCTTATTGTGACATCCGCAACAACCGACGCCCAGCTGATAGCAGAACCTGTTCAAGGAGCGCTCTGGCGTCAGTTTGAAGAACTAGAGGTTACATAACGCTTCGCTCAGTCGGCAGTGTGGTCTTGGTCGCCATGATACATGGACCGGTGGACGAGAGCGCACCATCGTCGGGTGTACGGGCTGCGTCGCAGCACCGTGCTGCTGTGGTGCTACGTGCTAGGGTACATCGTGTACCTGGTGGCCGGGGGTGTGGTGTTCGCGACCCTCGAGGGACCGGTGGAGTTCGAGATACGAGAGGCATTGGACGTAACCATCTCTCGGTTCAAGGAGCGCAATCCCTCAGTGTCAGGTAAACCGCCTAGTTGATGTGCAGCGAAAACTAATGTGGTAAATAACAATACGCCCAATCCTTTCGTTGTAATAAAGATTTTCCGAAATGTTTACTAAAAGAAATCCATTGTTTTGGAAACAACACAGAGGCATATTCGTGTGTTTCAGTTAAAGAATGTTGGGATTACATGTGTTTTCCATGTAAAGCGCTTGCGAGCTGGCACACTTCGGGAAAACACTTCCAAGACGCGTCGCTGTAAAATTAATACTGTTCCTTACTCTACCCTTCTGCCTATGTAAAAATCTCAGTAAATACTTCCTACTTATTCACACTAAAACTGGTTACAATCAAAAATGCTTAAAACCCAAATGCATTCCTAGGTTCCTGACTAACTTTATAATAAATGTGTTTGTCGTTATTGTCTTCAATAAACTTTTATATTTTGAAATAAAACATATTTATAGGTTATTGAATCTTAGAAAAGTATACTTTGTTTATAAACAAGCGTGCTATAAACAATAAAACTACATATTTTTTCGTAACAGCTGAGAGCTGTTTCAAATAGAGTGAGGTATTTTATTCAAATATTTAAAACTAGTTTAATGATACTTTCCCCAAATTTTTTTTGCTCTGATGATTCAAAACGAAGGACCTTAAAGGGAAAGCAGTCCATGTGAACAGGTCTTCGGCAAAAGCGAGACCATGGATAACCTTGAATTGTTCCGAACTAGTTTATAGATCCGATAGGACGCAAAATAGTCGCTAAGACTTGAAGATACCTGATAAGTATTCAGCCTAGGTATCCATGGCATCATAAGGGTGTTGAGTGGGTAATCCTCGCTTAGAAATGTATGTAGTTCATTTGGAAAGCTTAGATCTTGTATATGCCTAAAAGGAATTTTTTCATTACCTCTAAACAGCTTTCTACATAAGCATATGACGTCACCGCCGTTACACTTTTTGCGTCTCACAAAGGGCTTACACCCATCCCTCTCCCCATAACTTAGTCAAAAGTAAGTCCCACGCTATTAAGGGTTCGTGCAAAATAATCATACCTACGTTGGAACAAATGCCTCCCGGTTTAAGTATAGGTAAAAACGGTTGGGATTATAATTCACGAATTATCATATTTAAAAGGAATGGTGTAGTAGAGCGATTGTCGGGCGGCCCGTTACATAACCAGGTGTCGGAGCCACCACCTGTCCTGTATGGATGTGTTGAGGCACTGCCCACTGCGCATATACGCGACTGTTATATTACTAGACGCACACCGGTGGGTATTTAAAATGAATATGATGAGTGACGAGTGTAAGGGTTTTGATGTTTAGTGTAGCTTTTTTACTGATAAAGACGAGCTTACTAGCAAATCTCCTGTGGAAAAGTGAGCTGTTCACATATAACACCATATATGTCGTCACGATAACGGCCGCAATTATTGTCTGATTAATATAAAATTCAGTGTAGTTGTTCCTTTATGTAATATCTTGGATAGTTTATTAGGCAACGCATTCGGACTACATTACCCACCTTTTGGGAGGGTTGTGTACCCCAAAAATGGGGTTTTCAATTTATTCATGTATCATTTTTTAAATCTAATTCTACGTTTTACCATCGGATACAGCTCAAAAAGCACACAATTAAGTATTTTTAATCATGACTCTAGGTGGATTGGTTACTGAGATATTTAACATAGTAAACACAGTACGTTGTTTAATGTTAATTTAATGGAGAGTAACTACAAATCAATTACTCACTTATTTACTTAAATATTCTTACATAATTTGGTATGGAAATCAGTCTAGTTAAGTTTTATCATTAACTCCATAAAACCCCAAAAATTAATGTTTCTTACGGCAACCAACCTAGGTATTTATTGTTCATGATTCTTCGTGATTCTTTTGAAGAAAAGATAAATTCGTATAACTCAATTAGTTAGATTAGATTAGATAAGATAATTGAAATGGCAACCATACTACAATGTAGGTATTTTAAGCCAAGTATGAACGAGGATTGAGTGTAGGATAGACATAATTTCAAAAGA
The DNA here is from genome assembly GCA_023375725.1 of Nephotettix cincticeps. Classification (NCBI taxonomy): domain Eukaryota; kingdom Metazoa; phylum Arthropoda; class Insecta; order Hemiptera; family Cicadellidae; genus Nephotettix; species Nephotettix cincticeps. The sequence continues at coordinate 68,218,441 of CM041788.1, forward strand.
ATTGGTAAGTGTTTTCCTTAGTTAACAGCCTCTGTTCAAAACATGTAAAAACCCCTTATTGTAGCAAACCTGCATACTCAGTTCTATTCGATTACATGGGAATAATATAAATTCAATGAAATTCGCTGTACTCACGCCAGCGTGCTGCGTGCGGTCTCGTTCATTTCTTAAGATCGTTAATCAGTAGGAAAGTGAACAAAGACAACCGGGTACAGTACCGAACCATTACAACATTTTGCTGATGATCAAATTGGCGGCCTTGGGATTATTGGCCTTTGACTCACACAGGATCTCGTATTTTGTCTGGGCGTAACAGCCCCCTAAATCATTCAACTCCTTAATACTTTAAAATATGTAATACATCCACTATCTTGGATTTCCGACTCATAAAAACAATGTTAATTTTGTGGCAACATTACTGATCACTCGATTGTCGTAAGTATGGTTTAGGTGTCAAATGAAATGTAAAATGAATATCTATTGAATTACATTTTCAATTTTTTCATAAAAAAAGATAATTGCCCTTTTATTAACTATCAGGTATTATTACATGTAATTATATTTTCCCGGATATAACATACAACAACTAATTATGTAGTGCCCTAGATAACCCTTAATTTAACCACCTAAACTTCAACCACTTTTAATCTTTAGCCTTTTTCATCACTCAACCTTTAATTTGACCATCTTTGTTCATTCAACCAAATTTTTACGACTATCGTAGGTCCCATAACCAGGATCGAATGCTGTCACAAAAGTCACTGTTCTTTAGGGGTTAAAAATATTTCTCCAATAAGTCAAATTTGAGTGTAAATTGTTGGTCATAGAAAACTATTTTTACTATTATAAATTTACCTAAAACTACATAAAAATATTTTAACATGTACTTCAATTTATTTGTTATAAACTGTGGTTTTATTTGGAAATGATCGTGTAAACGATTTACAGAGCAAAGAGCTTGAACAATTAATTATGATCAATAAAAGTCCACTGAGAGTCGATTTCTTTCATCCCCAAGACAATCTCAGAGTAGTCACTTTACTGATTAAGTGTCGGGTCAAATTTTATCAAAGTCTTCTTCAGGTAACATCTGGCACCCTTAAGGTAATGAAGTCTTGATTTTAAATTTGAGTGTCCATAAATCTTAGTAAAGATATTCTCTTTTTTTTATTTTGTGCAATGTTACAGACTTTTCTTCTACTTTCTCCTACTTTGGTTTGTAGTTACACATCAATAAACAGAACTTATACAGAAATCAATTCGTTACTGTATTTTTCGGATACATCTATCAATATCCGTACAGTTAAAATTTCTCCCTTTAACAAATACTAATAACTCTTGTCATCCTTACAATGTTTGTGCTGTCATATATATTATATTTTCTCATTTTAAACAAGGAAATACATTAGTTACATAGTAATAATAATAACTTATATAAAAAACAATTATAGTATTTATTTATTGCAGCTTCTAAGCTTCCATCAGAAATGATTAAACTTCAGTGAAAATTAATTACAGGCTAATTTCCATAAACAAAATCGTTCAGTTCAACAAGGCACTAATATAAGACATCATTAACGACAAATAATTTCTTTTAGTTATCATTTATTGGAATTTTGAAGTAAGTTTTGTTTCATCGATGCAAAGTAAAAATTTATCCAGCAGGTGGAATTCCTGAAAATGAAGTGAATGACATTGGATTATTATTTTATTTTAAACATTTAGAATTAATTTAAATATTCCAAAATGCCATAGTTGTTTTTCCTAATCACATGTTTTCAAAGCTATTTTTAAATCCTCGAAGCAACTTATCTGTGTGGTGGGTGATGACATAGCACAATACACCAAAGGCGATGAGGATATTACATTTATAATCAAATGTCCTTCAGCCCTCACTGGAAATACTTAGGGTGCTGGGAATACTCAGTAACTATCTGGTTCTTCCATCAACTTTATTACAAAGTACGAATAATTCATTTCCGATAATTTTACACCGTCACAGTGACGATGTAATTCAATTGTTGTAATTCAAAGACATGTTTACTACAATGGCTTAGAGTAAACAAACATCTATTTTTATCTTTTTTTGTGAGAAAGTTTTATGCTCATGTTTTTCCTCTATTTTCCATATTTATTTTATTGTTTTGAATTTACAGCATCACTATGTTGTAAAAGATCCTCGTATATTATATGTGAAATGAAAATACAGAGAGAGAAAAGCATTACTTTATAAATTAGTTATAAAGATTGATATTTGAAACAAACAACATTACGTAGACAGTTAATTTATCATTTTAAATAGATAACAAGATTTAATAACAATAGTTTTGAAATAAATTTGTTGAGTAGAGTGTTATTAAAATCAATAATAAACCTTATTCTTTAATCGTTGTATTTATTTAAGTTGCGCTTCCTTCAGTACATCTTCTGCTACAGGGTTTAATAGATGATTTCTTTGTAGATGTTTACTTAACAGATTAGATACCTTTAATTTTATAAGTTGTAAAGTCGTAATTCACGACACATTCACAAATTCAATAAGAAGTGGCAGGTGGAGGCATCTGTCGTCAATTTAGTGAACTAATCACCTTCTTGAAGGTGTTGCTCTCTGGGGGCAAGTAACCGAACCTAATCACGCAGTTCAATAAACTGCCACCGGGTATGTCTTATAGCCAAGTAAGCGCTTTCTACTCATATGATCCAGCTAGACGGAGTGGGGATACCGTGGAAGACGTCCGTGAAGTACTTGGGTGTCACCCTGGACTCACGCCTGTGTTTCAAACAGCATGTTGACAGGAAAGTTGCTGAGGCAACGGCAATCCTGGGGCTGATGTGGCCACTTCTTGCAGCGAGGAGCCCAATCCCGGTCAGGACGAAGGTCACCATGTTCCTACTAACTGTGCGCTCTTGTATCATGTATGCTTCAGAAGCATGGTGGATTCTGGCCAGCAAGACCAACAGGAAACGCCCAGAGGCAATCCAGACGAAGTCGCTGAGACGAATCATACGACAACCGTGGTTCGTCAGGAACTCTGTAATTATGGGGACGTTGGGAGTCCCAACTCTTGACCTATTTAACAGAACAAAAGCCAATGGGCTGTTTCAGAAAGCAGCCGAGTCCAGCCTAGAGCACATCAGGGAACTCTGTATACGGCATGATGTCGCAGAGGTCTGGAGGCCCAGGCCCATCGCCATTCTGGATAATCCGCCGTAGGAACAGCATGACATGCCCAGCCAAAGCCTGTCACAGCAATGTGTTGAATCTTCTTAATTTAAGTTTGTGTATATTATATTTTGATTAACACCCACTCATATGAACTGGTAACTGGATCGGCTAGAGTGCTGCGCTGACGAGTAACGTTCTAGCCATTCGGAAGTGCTAACTTTTCAAGAATATATTAAAACTTATTTGTTTGTTACGGTTAAAAGTAAATACCCCCGTCACATCAGACCTGCGTACTCAGCGAATTTCCAAATCAATAATATAATAATAATAATAATATATGACAAATTTTATAAAAATCTGTCCATAAACAAGAGAATTATTTGTCTATTCTCCATAAGATTAACATGGGAAAGAGTGTGCAGGTTTGCTACTGTGAAGAACACTGAAAGTAGGCATTTCTATCATGAACAATTTTTATTTTTAACATGTATACCAACTTTCATCAACATCTGTCCACAAATAAATGAGTTTGCCTATTCCCTATATGATTAACATGGGAAAAGAGTATGCAGATTTGCTGCCATGATAAACACATAAACTATGATTTTTAACCATAAACGAGTGAGTATCAACAACATGGTAAATACCAACAAGGTAAATACCAAGTTTAATCCAAAAATATTGATTGCTATGGGAAATATTATATACATAAGATTAACATTGGAGCCCCACAATACAACGTACGTTGTTTAGATTTTTTAATATCTCGGTAACTGTTGGAGATAGAAAAAACTTTAAGGAGCTTAATTGTGTAGTTTTTTAATCTGATTCTAATGGTGAAATATAAATTTAGAAATTTGTAAAAATTACATGTTAAAACGCAAAAAGCCCCATTTTGGGGTACAAAACCCCCTCAAACTACCCGTTCCCATTGACCGATATGTCTGGTTTACGAACTCGCCCGAGCACTTGTAGGAATACACGTCTCTACCAAATTTGGTCTTGATTGGACCATTTTTACGAGTGTTATCGTGTTCACAGACACACACACACACACACACACACACACACACATATATATATATATATATACATATATACATATACTCGCTCTGGCTCGTCAACACTACGTATTCCGCGTCACAAAACCACAATTTTTAACAAGTCCTTTTTAGTAACAGCCTGCCGCCTCTGGAACTCTTTACCAAATGAAATTAGATCTATTGAAAACCGTTCTCGGCTGACGGTGGCGTTGAAAAACTATTTCCTTAACCGGATGATCGTAGTGTGGCGGGATGGCGTGCGCTAGGCCTAGCTGTGGCATGTTTTGAATGTGTGTGTGCTTGCAAGTTTTAAATTATTTAGATTTTTTTTTCTTTTCTGTTATCTTTTAAAATGAGATTTTCTTTTAAGTTTGATTTATAAAATAATTTAGTTATCATTGTAAAGAGGTTAGCTGTAAAAAAGATAGGTCCCTGAGTTTATAAAAATATTTTATTCAAATTTTCAGCATACTAAACATAAATTTAAAAAAACACATTGTCGACTCTTGCATAAAAGAGAAAAAAAATGGCGGGTGAGATACAATGAACCTACGTATAGTTCTTCCTGGGAAATCGAAAATTAAAAATGTTTTGTCAAAACGAGCCATCAATTCGAACTGACGTGATTCCTGCACATAAAAAAACACATTAGTGGGTCGGCAAAAAAAAATGGTTGAGCAATCCGCGTGATTGTAGAATGAGTGGAGATTTTTAGCTCTGATTTACATGTTTGCATCTATGGTTGCGCAAGTTGTTTGAAGAAGATTAAAAACTCGCAGGCTGCATGTGATTCACCAGATGCTGTCTTCATTTCTTGAAAGCCCACTTCCACTTGTGTGAACTAATAGCAAACAGAATTTCCGCTACTGGGCTGCAAAAATCCTAAAAAGAAAACCACTACACAGTCCAAAAGTCACAGTTTGGTGCGCCGTTGCGGAATTTAGTGTGTGGGGACCGTACTGTGTTTAACCGCTGAACGCTTTGGAGACTGTTGGATGGATGTTCTCTGGTGTTATTGCAGTACGAGGTCGGCCAGTTGGTTTTCTTTTTAGTGCTGTCTTAAATTTGACATCCACAGTCTAATCGTTTTCGCGTCAGGAACACTATCACGTCGGCCAAGTTCGAATTGAATCCGAAACGCTCGTTGAGTAGAAATCACAGAACCGCCATTTTTAATAAACTCCTCCACAACAAACGCCCGATGCTCACCGAGCCAAGCCATGGCAAACACTGAAAATGGCACGTACGCCGCTACGGAACAATACCCCCTCCACATCTCTATCCCCACTACAACTCACGCGGTGGCTTGCTCAAACCGGGGAGGTTTTTTTGCCGTACCCGGTATTTTTTATACCAGTCTACGACTTACGGTTCCATAGAACAGTTAAATTGAGTGTCGATGGTTAACGCCGTAAGTTGTCTGAGATCAACCAATGTTATTCTTATGGGGAATATTTAAAAAAAATCAGTTTCTTCTTTATTTCTTAACCGATTTTCACGAACCTGGGTATACAGTGTAGTCATATCACCCAATAAAACCCCACTCAAAAAAGTTTGACGTCATCCGAGTATCCGGGGTGGGGAGTTCCATTGGTGGGGTCCTAACCAATGTTTCTAACAAATATTTTAACTTGTATTCTCTTATTTTAAGTTTAAGAAATCGGGTGGTAGTGTTCGTAATAATAAATTTTTAAATGATAATTAGATTAAAGTTAATTCATATTATAGTTGTATTAAAGATTGTAGCGTTCTTTTTATTTATTTAAGGGAGAATGTCCATTTATACCGTTTATTTCCCTTTAGAATGTGAACCTGTGCTGCAACCATTGTAACTGGTTCTCGGCAAATAAAAAAACAAAATTTAAAAACATCATATTGAGCTGAAACATGACTTGAGATGCGGTCTAGAATATCCGTTATCTGGCGCATGACCGAGCTATCTTGTGATTGTTTTGGTTTGGAGTTCATAGGCCTTATATGAATTGTCAATAAACGTTCTATCCAGTTCACTCGTTTTGAATTATTTTTTATTATCTTTCAATTTGAAAATAAATTAAGAATAAGTATAAAAACTGAAATTCCTAAAAAACGAAATCTTATGTTTAAATTTGCATACCATCTACTAAATACTATAGAATCATTACATAACACATATTATCCAATCTTTGTAATACTTCGAAAACATTCAATTTGCCTCCACCATAATAAAACTGTCCTTCCTCGATAAAATTTATTTGACATTTAATGTCAAACATTCTGAAGCAACAAACGTGCCCAGAGACCAAAAGCAATAGTCGTTAAAAAAACAAAAAATAAATATATATATATATGTATAATATACAGGGTGTTCATTAAAGTCGGGGATAAACTTCGAGGAGTGATAGTACTCATCAAAATAAACAAAAAATTACCTATAACCATTTGTCGAAAAATCCTTCGTTTAGCCACTAGCCGCCATTTTGTATTTTTTACAAAAAACGTTATATATCAAGAACTATTTAAGATACAGCTTTGCACAAATACTTATTGGTCAAAGAGACAAATATTTTCAAAGTATCATTTAATTTGCTTTAATACTTTAAAAATGGCGGTGGTTAAAAATATTTTAATTAAAATAACAAAAACCCATTAATTTTATAAAATTTTTACAAGATACATAAAATATTGCAATTTTAATTTAAAATCGAACGGTTTTTATTGAACGGAGTCCAATAAAAATCCACGTATAACCGATGAAATGCAGGTTAAATATTACATTACAGGGCCCGTGCGCCACCGCGGAACGGCCGTGGCTAAGAAGCGGAGTTCAGCTGGCACATCACGGCTTCTTTGCCACGGCCGCGCCGCAGTCGCGCGTTGGCCCTGTAATGTAACATTTAACTTGCATTTTCTCGGCTATGCGTGAACGAATTTCGTTCAATAAAATACCGTTCGATTTGAAATTAAAATTTCAATATTTTTTGTATCTTGTAAAAACTTTATAAAGCTAATGGATTTTTTGTTATTTTAATTAAAATATATTTAACCACCGCCATTTTGGACATGAAAATTAAATGATACTTTGAAAATATTTGTCTCTTTGACCAATAAATATTTGTGCAAAGCTTGGTTTCTGTATATTAAATAGTTCTTGATTTATAACGTTTTTTGTAAAAAATACAAAATGGCGGCTAGAGGTTAAACGAAGGATTTTTCGACAAATTGTTACAGGCAATTTTTTGTTTATTTTGATGAGTACTATCACCCCTCGAAGTTCGTCCCCGACTTTAATGAACACCCTGTATATATGTATATGATTGGTAGAGACGTGTATTCCAACATTTGCTCGGACGAGTTTGTAAACCAGACATATTGGACAATCGGAACGTGTAGTTTGGGGCTTTTGCCCCAAAAATGGGGTTTTTGCGTTTTCCCCATGTAATTTCTTAAAATTTCAAATTTTATCTTTCACCTTTTAAACCAGCTTAAAACACTACACAATTTATTCCCTTATGTTTCACTTATCATCCAAAATCTTTGGATGAAACTTGATATTTAGCTTCATGTGGTTGAGATCCATCTATTTATGCTTAAAAATTATAGTTTATTTGTTTATCATGGCAGCTAACCAACATACTCTTTTCCAATGTAATCTTAGAGATTAGGTAAACTCTTTTCTTTGAGGACAGATGTTGATGAAACTTGGTATAAATGGTCAATATATAAATTGTTTACGTTAGAAACACCTACTTTCAGCGTTCCTTACAGCAACAAACCTGCATACTCTTCCCCATGTTAATATTATGGAGAATAGGCAAATAGCTCTTATTTATCGACAGATAGTAATAAAACTTGGCATATATTATTATGTTATCGATTTAGAAATTCGATGTGTTTGCAGGTTTTGCCAATGGCAGGCTCAGCTTAAGCTATGCAGCCTCGAAGTACACTATTTTTTATGGAATTCCCATCTAAATTTTGCAATCGAACCCGATCCATAATGAACATAATATGCATAAACATTGTAATTATTTTTAATGTGTCCAACATACAAATATTTGAATTTTAATCATAAAACATAATTCCCAAATTCTTTACTAATAAAAATGCTATTTATACGGTAATTATATGCCATTTAGTAATATTTTATGCTTGCTTATTTGTTTCAAATAAAAACATCTGCTGTTTACACCTTTAGACGTTAAGTTGGGATCCAAAACCAAATTATTTCTCCATACGATTAACATGGGAACATTGAAGGCGGATAAGGTAAAAATTTATAGGGAAATCGTCTCACTGTTCAGACTTTTCTATTTTAGGCCTAAAGAACCATATACCAAATGTCAGCCTCCTAAGTAAATTGGGAAGTGGGAGAATTAGCGATGTGTGAGGATTTTGACGTTTATATGCAGATATTAATTTCGACTCATCGTGTTTTCTAATATCCTCAAATTTTCAGCTGTGTACAAATAAAATAAATAATTAATTTAGTTAATCTTCAACATGTTAACAAAACACTACTTTATACAATACCAAAAAACCGATACCACTTTGTGATGAAATAAGTTTTCGTCTCGAGTTTTTATTTTTTTTAAAAACACCACCATTCGTTATCGTAATCCTGGGTGGGATTCAGCGGTGTTATAAAATAGCTCTATACAGGGTTGTGGTGGCGGGGGTGGATGGGTGAGGGGTGGAATTACACACGTGGGATGAGAAACCTCGTCGCCATATGTCAGGAATACCTTGCGATATTTAGTGTGAAATGGATGACTTTTTTACTACATTATCGACTTCTCTACGGTTCGTTTTTAGGACAAATTAATGTTAACATCACTCTTAATTTCACTTAAAGTAAGTTTTGGATTGAAACTTTTTCTAGTCTGAAGGATATCCAATAACCCCAATGTAAAAAAAATGTATCACTACGTCAATGTCGCGCAACATTCTAGAAGTGATCATCATTTTTATAATTTAATTCATAAAATTATTTTGGTTTGCATCCTAAACAATTCAGAGTTTGTCATAATAAATTACAGTAGCCTAAAAATGTCGACATCCTATTTAGCGATAGGTCAGTTACGTGATCTGTTTTTCAACAATTTTGTATATCAGTATACCTCTTGACCTTTTTTACCCGTGCGAAGAACGGGTACTTTAGCTAGTAGTAAATTAGTTTTTGGATATTCAATTGATATTCCAAATTGGATATTCTATTAATCCTTACGATCGGCTAACAGTAAGTGCTGCTGGACATAACGAATTACTTAACGACTTTCATCACACTAAATTCATAACTACCGTTATTGGTCCTGCAATAGTTGTTCTATATTGGACATTTCTAGTTCACTAAAATTAGAGGAAGTGAAATGATTTCAACTCCTAAAGACAATCTTGAACTAGTAATAAAAATCCTTCGGAATCCCCATATCTTTACAGGAATTGTACATGCTACTTATCTTAATATATTACACAACCTTTAACTATTGCTCAAAGCTATAGGGCTATATTTTTGCATTGAAGTTATAGTTTATTTCCCGACATTGTTCAGAAACAAAAACCTTTATTGTCATTTTGAAATGCGAAATTTCAAAATCAGCTTTTGGCTGGTACTGTACAATGAAATATTAATATTAGTATTTGTATCGGTGGAAAAAGGGTTGAAAAATACGTTTTGTAGAAATAATTTACAAGGACATCCATGGAACAGATCCAAAGATTTCCAATTTTTCTTATAAAGGATTCACTAATGGCACCCAATATATGGACTTTAGTGACAATTCAAAATCCCCGGTGCTACATGTATTATGTATAAGGATTTTATCTATTTTTAGCCCCTCTTTTGAGTCCCTGTGACTAGGAAGGGTATTTACTATTTGTATGAATTTAAAATTGAAATTAATTTTAAAAATTCACGAATCAGTCATGCCAATACTCTAGAGCTGGGTAGGATGTGCGGTGATAACAGCTGTCTTGTAGATCGTAAACACAGCTGTACGCGAGCGCCTTAATTAGTCTAGTTTGAAGACGCAACGTATACGGAACAAATAATGGCGAGTCTATTCAACAGAACTCTTCAAGCTATTAAAAATATTTTTAACACGTTCACGACTGCAGTGAAAATACCGACTTTGGTACTTGGCGCAGTCAATATATACAGATATATTGATATTGATGTGTAAAAAGTTAACACATTCTATACTTGGGGTTTTTAAAAATTTTGCTTCGTTTAGATGAAAAAAGTACGTTGTATTTGTCCAAAACTATTTTTATTGAGTGTACCCAATTTTTTTGTTTTGTTATTGTGTTATGCCTCAAATGTATGCGAATGTATACCCAATTGGGTAAACACTTACTAAAGGTCTTCTGTTAGGAGCGGAAACACATTTCAGCTATATCTAGTGTGACTGTGTTGGTCATCAACGACATCAGAAAACACAGCGAGTCTACCCGGTCGGGCACACCGCGCTCCTTAGCAATCTACTATGTGTACCCCATCGCGTACACTGCCGCCAAGAAGCATCCGTGTTCCCGATCGGGCGCACTACGTCATGAACGTGCAAAACTACAGTGAAATACTAAATAGACCCTACTTTTAACTGAATTGGCGACCTATCCTAGTAGGTAATTTAGAGCCAAATGAAGTGAGGAAACTGTGCCGCATGATGTTATTGGCGATTTTAGCGAATTTCCCATAGGGAAGAAGCTATTACCGTAGGTCTCATGGCAAGACTTAAGCCCGGGACCATGCTATTTTTTTGTCTTTAGGTGCCCTTAGACCAAAAACAATAGTCGTTGAATATATATATACTGTATATATCGTGCGTGCGTGCGTGCGTACGTGCGTGCGTGCGTGCGTGCGTGCGTGCGTGTGTGTGTGTGTGTGTGTGTGTGTGTGTGTGTGTGTGTGTGTGTGTGTGTGTGTGTGTGTGTGTGTGTGTGTGTGTGTGTGTGTATGTCTGTGAACACGATATCTCTCGTAAAAATGGTCTAATCGATACCAAATTTGGTATAAACGTGTATTCCTACATTTGCTAGAACGAGTTTGTAATCAAGACATATCGGACAATCGGAACAGGTAGTTTGGAGGATTTTTGTACCCTAAAATGGGGTTTTTTTCGTTTTTCCCATGTAGTTTTTAAAATTTTCTAATTTTATTTTTAAACATTAGAATTAGCTTAAAAAAACTACACCTTAAAGTTTTGCTCTATCTCCAACGGTTACCGAGATATTAAAAAATCTAAACACAGAACATTGTACTTAGTAGCGGAGGCGATTTCAACGCTAGGGCCTTCGAGTGGGGAATGGCCTCAACCAACTCCCGGGGAAAATACATCCTGGACTACATTTCCAGGGCCGGGCTGGTCGTCCTTAACCAGGGTGACACGCCTACTTTCCGGCACCCGAGCAGAGAGGCACAATCCCTGACGAAACCTTTGCGTCTGAGTTGCTTCTTTCGAAGATCTCTGGCTGGAGGGCATTGGAGAATTATACTGGCAGTGACCACCAGTATAGAATTTCTGAGATACACGACACGCACCGTAGAGTATCCGCATCTCGGAGAGAACCACGCCGTTGGAATACCAACAAATTGGACGTGATCAAGTTCACCCAGGTCATTTCATGGGGAGCGCAGGAGAATCCTGGCGAGGCTGGTACCGAGGCATTAGTAGCATCCATGATGGAGCTAATTGTCTTGGCTTGCGACCAATCTATGCCGCAAAGGAGACTCCGACGCGATAAGCAACCCATCTACTGGTAGACTGAAGAGATTGCGGTCCTCAGGAGAATATAGCTTTGGGCCAAGCGAGCAGCCACTATAGCGAGAATTCACGCTGATAGAGTTCGTAAGACCGAGGCCTACAAGGTTGCGAGAAAAGCACTCCGACGGGCCATCAACAGGAGCAAGGCGAACAGCTGGAGGAAACTTCGGGATGACATCGACTCCGATTCGTAGGGATTGGGTTGCAAAGTCGTGACCCAAAAGCTCGGCGCCCGCTCTCCACCCTCCATCATAGAAGGCGCCACCATGGATAGGATCGTCAATGCCCTGTTTCCTAGACATCCGCAGCGTCCGCTGGTTGACTTCAGACAGGTAGAAGGCATTCCGCTCCTCACGATTAAGGAGTTGGAGACCTTTGTTCTTTCTTGAAGAGCAACAAGGCCAGATGGGATTCCAAGCGAGGTTCTGAAGAAGATTTTTGCATATAATCCCGCACTGCTGCTGAGAATGTACAATGCTTGCTTGATAAAAGAGGTGTTCCCGACACCCTGGAAAAATGCCAGGCTTGTGCTTATCAGTAAGGGAAAAGGTGATCCAGAGCTGCTGTCGTCCCACAGACCTCTGTGTATGTTGGACACGGCTGGAAAATTGTTTGAAACGTTGATTCGCTCTCGTCAAACTTCTGGTAGCTGCTGGGGATCTGTCCCCTCGGCAATACGGTTTTAGAAAGGGGCGATCAACAATCGACGTGATCACCGAAATCCAGAGAGCTGTGGAGAGGGCCGAAAGCCACAACTATTTCTCTCGCCAAGTGATGCTTCTTGTTACGCTTTTTGTCAAGAATGCTTTCAACTCGGCTAGGTGGGTCGATGTGTCGGATACGCTTCGTAACACCTTTCGTATTCCATCATTCCTGCTGAGGCTCATAGAGAACCGCCTACGCTCCAGACACCTGATTTACGATATCCGTGAAGGAGCCGTGAAGTGACTATGGAGGTCACCTCTGGTGCCGCGCAAGGTTCAATACTCGGCTCGGATCTCTGGAACGTCGCTTGCGACAGCCTTCTGAGATCCGAAATGCCAGAGGAGACCATCTTAGTTGGGTACGCCAATGACGTTGTGGCTCTTATCGCCACACGCAACGTTGAGCTCGTCCAACTAAAGTTGAACCAGGTCATGCGCGTGGTTAACGCCTGGATGGCCGATCATGGTCTTTCGCTTGCTCTGAGCAGGACGGAGATCGTGATACTGACTAAAAAGAGGATCAACATCATCGTCCCGCAGCGAGTAAGGAGGAAAAGTGTTCCAGACAACGCGTGCCGCCAAGTACCTGGGAGTCATGGTGGGCAACAGACTAAGCTGGAGAGACCAGATCTTCCGTACGGCGGACAAGGCTTCTAAGGCGGTATCTTACCTAAGTAGGCTGATAGCGAATGTCGGGGGTCCTCGGTCGAGTAGAAGACGTCTCTTGATGTCCGCAGTCCAGTCGGTGCTCCTTTATGGGGCAGAGGTGTGGGCAGACGCTCTCACCAAGGACATCTACCGGTTGTGAATTGCTCGGGTTCAGCGTCAAGTTGCGCTCCGGGTGTGTTCTGCATATGGGACAGTATCCGAGCCTGCCGTCCTGGTTGTCACTGGAGTCATTCCTGTCAAAATTTTGGCAGGGGAGAGAAAGGCTATTTATCGGAGGCAAGGCGGGATCGACAAGGATGCTGTAAGGTCTGAAAAGCGCTTCTTAACCTTCCAGCAGTGGCAACACAGCTGGGAGCACGACGCTTGAGGACGATAGACTGCGCGACTCATAGAGCAGGTCCAATTGTGGGTAGAACGGCGACATGGCGAGTGCGACTTCCTCACTAAGTGTCTGACAGGCCACGGCTATTTCAAGTTGTACCCTTATCGGATGGGCAAAACCGGTTCACCAGATTGCACTTACTGCCCAGGCGTTCCCGACGATGCGGAGCACATTTTCTTCCACTGCCCCCGTTGGGAAAGGCCCCACCTGGAGGCTGCACGAAAACTTGGGTTTTTTATGGTGGACACGGTCTGCCACAAGATCATTGAGGACGAGGGAAACTGGGATTGTTTGTCACAGTTCGTCCGGGGCGTCCTTCTAGAACAAAAGCGATCTGGACCACGAAGAGGCCCAGATCACCTAAAATGAGTTCCTGGACATGGAGTGAGCCCCAAGGGCGTAAGCCAAATTTAGGCCTAGCCTGATGTAATGTGACAAACAGTTCCAGATTAGAAACCTAAAGAGTAGAGGAGGTTTTTTTTAGTAGGTAATCCCGCTTCATAAGGGTTCCACTTCATAGTCCCACACTACAGGCTGGCCACCTGTGTGCATAAAGCATTTCTTCCCCTCCCTAAAAAAACATTGTATTTATTGGCTTTAATGCTAATCCTAAGGAGCATAAGGAAAAATTAATATTTCCCTTATTAACCAATAGTTATGGATGAAGATTTGTATTTAGCTTCATGTGGTTGGGATCCATACGTTTATGCTAAAAAAAATCATAGTTTATATGTTCCTCACAGCAGCAAACCTGCATACTCTTTCCCATGTTAATCTTATGTAGAGTAGGCAAACTCCTTTATTTATGTCCAGATAATGATAAAACTTGGTATATGGTCGGAATAAAAGTTTTTACGGCAAAAATGCCTGCTTTTAGTGTTCCAAACCTGCATTACCTACCCCTCCCTCCACGCCCTAATGGATGTCCAAAAGGCCTTTGACACCGTGTGGCACAATGGCCTTAGGGCAAAACTCCTTGACCTCCAGCTCCCCGCACCCGTCATAAGGTGGGTTTCCCACTTTATTGACGGGCGCACCGCCCAAGTCCGCTGCCGTGGTTCCCTCTCTACCTCCTTCACCCTGAACGCTGGGGTTCCCCAGGGTTCAGCTATTAGTCCCCTCCTGTACATCCTTTATGTCCGTGACCTCCCCGCTCCCATCCCACGTGGTCCCACCGACACCAACAGTGGCCTGGCTCAGTTCGCTGATGACACGGCTTTCTGGACTTCCCACCGACACCACAATGTCACAATCCGCCGCATGAACCAAACCCTTTCCGACTACCTATCCTACTGCAACAGGTGGCGTATCCTAATCAACCCATCCAAAACCCAACTCTGTTTCTTCAACTTTCGTGCCCGCCGTTTCCGTAAATTCAAATCCAATCCGATCTTCCTCAATAATGTCCGCCTCCCACTTACCCAGACATGTACCTACCTCGGGGTAAAACTCGACTCCCGCCTTACCTTTTCCTCCCACATCCTAGACGCAAAAAAGCGTGCCACTTCCCGTCTACGTGCCCTCCGGATTCTAAATAACCGCACCCGCCCCTGCTCCACTTCCACCCTAGCAACCCTATACTCATCCATAATCCGTCCAGTCATCACCTACGCCCATCCTCTACTACTTACCGCCCCAGACCGACTCCTTTCCAGCCTGGAAGCCACCGAGAGAAGGGCACTACGCCTGGCTTCTCATCTCCCCCCCTGGGCCCGCAATGCCTCGGTATACGACGCTCACTCCATCCCACCCCTCCGTGACTTCCTCCACCACCTCAACACAAAGTACCTCGACCGAGCCCGAACCTCTGACATCCTACAACCCTTCTTCGATCCTCATTTCACCGATCGTCCTAGCCTCACCATCCACCACCTAGCCAACCTCCCACCATAGCTTAATGTGTTCCTAAACCGAAACCATCCATTCACTGACCATAACCACAGTACCCGCAACCAAAACCTCACTCAACCCGCAACCAAAACCTAACCTCAAAACCTATCCTTGGCGGAAGAGGACGTAGTCCTATAACAGCCGCAGTGGGCCTTCAGCCCACTGAAACCTCACAATCCATCCATCAACCTGCATTACTCTTTCCCATGTTAATGTTACAGAGAATAGGCAAATACTCTTATTTATCAACAGGCATCGATTGATCATCTTGACACACATAATTTTATTATTTTTGCCATATTATTGTTTTGGAAATTCGCTGAGTACGCTGGTCTGCTGCGACGGGGTTGTTACTGTGTGTTACGTCAAGTGTATCTAGGTATCTGTTTTCATTATGTGTTATTTTCATACCATATATTTCTGCTTTCTTCATTACATATATTTATACGCCTGAAACATCGCAAAGCTTTTTGTAATGCATTAGGACAATAAATATTATTTTGATTTGATTGGGCGTTGAAATTTGGTTGGTAGTGAGTAGCGCAGTAGTGGAGCAGCGGACAGTAACTGGCGGTCGACAGCCCAGGGGTAGGTCCCTATAGGGCCCCTGAGCCACTATTAACCCCTGCTGGTCACGTGATCACTTCATTACACCCCCACACGCTCCCCATCACCTGAGACCTGACCTCCCCGTTAACTTATATCACTATTATAAGAGTTACTAGTTGTCGGCCTACTCGAAAGTTTCATCAATACATTAAACTCCTTCAAATCAATGTCAAGCTGTATGCAGATTTTATCACAATATTTCACACAATTAATTCACAAATTACATGTAAAAACTTCCAAAACCCCATTTTGGGATACAAAAGCACCTCCTTGCCCACTTCGGATGAACCGATTAACCTCTTGGGTTTCCAACCTAAAACCACAAATAATATTTTACTCATATGTAGAAAATTTTATTCAATTTTAACCTTTTAATGGAGTTCAATGGATTTCAAAGTCATTCGATATTAATTCCATATATATGTCAGTATCGAAATTTCATCGAGATTCAAGTTCTATTATCAAAATTTATAGATACAATATCGGCGGATCTGAGGGCGAACTTGGACACATTAAAGTTACCTTAGTTGAATATTTTAAATGACTAAAACAATGGTAAAATGTCATTTTATTTTATATAACTGCGAGTATATTTTTTTAACTATCCATATCATTGTCTTCACCAAAGTACTCATATATTCTACAATTAAAGGAAACATATTTCTCGATTCTTGTGTGTAGTAAAGATACTAAAAAAAATTAAAAATACACATTGAAATATCTTACAATACAGTATTACTATTTGCCGTAGTATTTTTTGAAAACTAAGAAGTTTATTTACAATTTAATAAAACTTAAAATCTTGTCCAATGATGGGATGTTAGTGGTAAAGGAGATATGTAGGCATTTACTCACACATTTAACCTTTAAAAGCCTGTGAATGGTCGATAGCTCCATTGCATCAAAATGATGCAATAGTACTACTCTATTGATGGTACGAAATCCAGGCTTTCTAATTTCTTGCTCAATATTTATAATAATTTATTAACTGTAACTTATAACTTATTGATATGTCAGCTTTAAACTAACTTTTCCACTAGTAACCAATATTTTACCAATAATTTGGTATCAAGTTTTCAAGTTTTTTACCATGTAATATTTCAAAATAGTTGGTTTAGAGATTTTTTAGATTAATTAAAAAATACATTTTGCTAAATAAAGAAATTGTATAATATACCAAATTAGACGAGTCCTTATTGTTTAAATAAATACACACATATTTATAAGGACCATTTATTTTACAATGTCGAGCATGTTACGCGGCTACTTTTAACCCACTTATCATTTCACAATGGTGTTGCTAAGCAACATCTAATCTACTTTCAACCTTGCTACAAAGGCTACTGATGTGAATATATTTTTATTACATGAAAAGTCACGATAAAACGTGAATCTCATGATCACGTAATAGAGTTTTCTCAGAGTTCTACGATATCGGAACTTTTCCAATTCTGAACTAATATTCCGAGGAACTAGACATTCAAACCCTTTCCGAGATCAAGTTGCTCCCAATCAAATATTCATATGGAGACCGAGGCGAGAGCTCTTGTGTTCCTCAGTCCCACCAATTTCTATATTCGATCTTGAGCAAAGTCGTTACTTAAATATTCGTTCTGGATAAGAGACACATTTCAACCATTCTGGGGAATTTTAGTGTAACATCAGATAATGAAACAAAGTACTGTACAATAAAGAGAATAATCGGGATCAGTGGACTGACACATAACTTCTCCCTTAATTAAATTTAAAAAATACAATCTGTAATAAAACTATCATGTTCTTCAAAGTTTATCTAAGTATCATTTATAAAAAAAATGAAAAAGCCTGGAGTTACGGTTAATATACACATACGTGCAACATTTCATCTAAATCGGACCAACGGGGTAGGCTGTGGCTCTGTACATACACGCACGCACACACGCACGCAAACGCACGCACGCTCCCACGCACGCACGCACACAGCTAGACAGACAGACTCACGGACGGACAAACATCACGTCCAAACCCACTTTTTTGGATTCAGGGGACGCCAAAACGGACATATCTACTCTCAACTCAAATTTGAAAAGTTTGACGAAACAATACTTTCTCCATATATTATGTATAAGGGGAGAAAGTAAAAGACATAATAAAACTCTCGTGTTCTTGAAAGTTTATCTAAGTACCATTTAGAAATGTTTTGTTTCAAAAATAATCAACCCATTTCTGAAAATAAAAACAAAAGAGACAAAGTTAAATTAATTGTTCGAATTGCAAGGAGGGGAACAGGCCACAAACCTCGATGTGGTATTTGCAAAATTACGTGTGAATCTACTGAATTTAAAAGTAGAGTGACAAATAAAGTTTACCCGATAGTTGGTGGATCAACTTGTGAAATCCATAATGTGGTTTACCAACTATCGTGCAAACATTGTCAAAAAGAATATAGGACAAACATCTAACTCCTTACGAGTTAGAATGACAGGCCACCGTTTTGATGTGGTTCATAAAGATTTAAGAAAGCCAATTTTCAATCATGCAGCTCACCACAACCAAAATTTTGAGGGCTGTTATGAACTTAAAGCCCTCCACAAAATTCCACCATATCAAAACCTTAAAAGAAACCAACTTATTTTAAGAAATTCAGAATTGGCACACCAGTTGGTTTTAAAATCAAAATTTCCTACAGGATTGAATCTCAGATAGGTTATTACTAATATAAAAATATAGTAAAATATAAAAAATTATTCAACTCAACTGCCTATAAAACCATATGATTTCAAAATTTTTATTGTAAACTTTTCCTTCAATTTATTTATGTTTTATTGTGTTTTCATGTTATACACAGTCACTATTTTTATTTGCTTGAAAACGTTTTTTATAATTAAAACGAAAATTTGTAAAACCAACACTCATTCATTCAGTACACAACCATACAATTTTTAAAGTAGTTATATATATGTATGTATATCAAGTTTAAAATAATGTTTTTTGTTTTAAATCATTTTCTATCATTATTTTAGCACCACTCAATGGTAATTAGACACCATTGAGCTGCGACTAATATTGATATTGTCATTTGAGTCAATATATACGAGTAAATATCAAATATAAAGGAGAAACAAAAACTTGGAGAATAATTAAGAAAGAGCTCATGGCACTTGGCTGGTGTAAACATAAAATGTATTTCAAACTGTCAGCCGCACTGTACTCTATCGTACAGACGCCATCTAGGTGTTAGAGGTATTTATTACCAGGGATGAATTATAATAACTATAGACGTTAATTTATGACTTTAAATTCAAGTGTACTATGGTTGGTCTTCACTAGTTATTGTGATAAATCTGCTAAACTTATCAAACAGAAATAAGGGGAAATAATAACCCTGTTATTTATGTATGTGTGTATTTATGTTATGTATTGTTTTGGCCTGTTTGGCCAAAAATAGTGTTAAAATAATGATTACAAAACTTGGTATAATGGATATACACAATTCTCCACTATGATGACGTCACAGGGTTCGTTATATCGGCTATCAGTTAACTTGGAATTGCGGCCAACTCCTGGTTATATTTGGTGATTTATTTATATTTAACTGGTTTGACGTTCAACAGTGTTCATTAAAAAATATTTTGGCTACATATATTGCCTTAATTATTTAACAAAATACTGAAAGTCATATTTGTTAGATAACATTCAATACTGAATAATAATATTCGCACTCCTCATCGTATTCATGATTTAAACACTGACCCACTCCGGTGGGTGTTTTAAGGTGAATATGGATAAAGGACGAGTGACGGGGATAAAGTGTTTTGATGTACGTACTGACAACGATCAGCGATTGTTCGATTCCGTAGTATTAGATTAGATTAGATTATTGAAATGGCAACCATACCATAAGGTAGATACTTTAAGCCAAGTATGAATGAGAATTGAGTGTAAGATCATTGTGGCGCGATCTTGTAGTCTTGTTACTGCCTAAGGCTGACATTTTCCTTTAGACAGGACTATTAATTAATAGCCCAACAGCCGATTGCAACTAAGGGACCTACAGTTTATCGTGAAATCCGAACCACTGCCTCTGAATTACGAATTGGTCTAATTATGTGGATTGTCTTTGCGGATTAACACAGTATTCAATAGTGCGGACGTTAATCCACACAAAAGAACACTACACCCACCGACCATCGATCACAACTATCCACAATTCGTGACCTCCAAGTAGCTGGATTACAGGATGTCGCCACCATTATTAAATTATTCAGTAAAATATTTTTCTTACTCTTTACTTTTAGTCAAACCACAAGGAAAATAGATTAAAAAATTATTACTTTCTTCCATTTTACACACACACATAGTATATGGAGAAAGTATAGTTTTGAAGCTTCCTGAATAAAAAATATTTTTACTGATGTCTGTTTTTCATTGAACAAACCTAGAGACCATACTGATCGTCCGATTTTATGCAATTTGTTATACGTGTGCACTACTAGCTACTGTTAGCTATTTATCTCCAGACATTTTTATATTTTTTACATTTAAAAATTTTGAAAGCTACACAATCCTTAAAATTTACATTAAAGGTTTTGTTTAAAAGTTGTCTGTAAAACTAATGGTTCAAAAGTTATGGACTTTTGCAGTGGAGAATTTAATTTTTGAGTTATTTGCAGTGAATAGGTTATATTTAATGGTTGGACCTGAGTGGATGGATGGTAAGATGGAGGTTATTAGTGTTAATTTACATTGGAATATTGACTGCTACCTATCATGTATATTACTGAAGTAGAGTAAACTTGTATGCTGAAAAAATAACTGTAAATGTATGTATAGATTGATATAAATTCAGGAAAACAATTAACTCTGAGATTGATGTCAATGCAAATATTGAATGATAATGATGCGAAGGTACTGGGAATATTACCTAGAGGCCGATAGTAGCCACACAGCCCTAAGACAAGCCAGCTTTGATGACGCGCTAAATTTAATACATATTTTGGCTAACCTATCTTGGTAATTTCGGATATAACTAATTATTTGCCATGGATGTGAAATTGGTCAACACATGGCTTGGAAGAAGCACCCTGCGTACCCCACTAATTATTAATATCCTACATAATTGGTGGTATTTCTTGTTCCCTGCTGATCCCTAACATTCCCCCAAGTTAAATTGACTTAATAATACATTATGATCTAATATTTACGGTTCCTATATTCCACATAACTCGGGTAGGCTGCCGGTGGGATTTCTCTCTTCCGTGTTCTACAAGAGTCGTTGCATGAGAGAGAATCAACAGGTTGGCCGAAGTTATGTCACCGACACATCCGACTACATCCCGCGTCCACTGAATCGATCATATACTATATGAAAGTGGCTAACCGCCACACTTTTAAATGTAAAAAAAACTTTTATTTCTGGCAAAACATAAGTTTTATAAAATAATTTGACTAGCACCATTAACACCGGCTTTGAAAACTAGAAAAATTGGTATTTAGAATCATTAGTCAACGACTGACGGTTCGGGAGAAAATTTAAATTTAATTCCGTGGTAAGCGCTGTATGTTGTTTGAGTGCGCCTAATGCTATTCCTATGAATAATATAATAAACGGTACCAGTGGACTGACACATACTTTCTCCCTTAAGTAAATTTAAAAAAGACAATCTGTAATAAAACTATAATGTTCTACAAAGTAATTCTAAATATAATTTAATAGTTCATTGTTCAAATTGTATGGGGGGAACCCCCCCCCCGTAATACCAAGCTTTTTTGATCTGGTTTTGTTCGGTGATTTGACCTTACACTTCATACCAAGTTTCATGAAAAACGGGTGAAAAGTAAGGAAGAAATTGATTTTTTATATTTTCCATAAGAATAACATTGGGCGCTTTCAGACAACGGACTGCGTTTATCGTGGACAGTAAACTTAACTTTTCTCTGGAACCGTTGGTCGTAGACAAATAATTCAAAATACTAATTTGTTTAGTTTTTTTAAGCTGGTTTCAATAGTACCAGTCAAGTCATACTTTACTTTTATTGTTTTCGCTGAAAATTTAAAAATTTGATTTTTTTGACATTTAAAAGCCCATAACTTTTGAACCGTCATTTTTACAGACATGAGGGTGATGTCAAATTATTTAGTGCTCTGAGCACTATAAACTATCAAATTTTAATCAAAATCGTTAGAGCCGTTTTTGAGAAAATTGGATTTTTCACGTTTTTTAAGGGGTTTTAGGGGTGAACTACGCTTAAAAATCAAAAATTCAAAAAAATGAAAAAAACACCTGGAGATACGGTGACTATATACATACATGCCAAATTTCATCTAAATCGGACAAATGGGGTAGGCTGTGGCACTGTACACATCCAGACACACACACAGACAGACACAAGGACGGACAGACATCACGCCAAAACCCACTTTTTTGGATTCAGGGGACCCCAAAACGGATATATCCACCCTCAACTCAAATTCGAAAATGTTGACGATAACAATACTTTCTCCATATACTATGTATAAGGGGAGAAAGTAAAAATGAATTTCTTCCTTATCTCTCAACAATTTAACATGAAAATTAGTATGCAGTGTACTGTGACATCACCTAACAAAACACACTGAAAAAGTTTGGTACTATACCTATGAGGGCTGTAGAGGCCCAAATAGTTTCTATTAATTTTAATTTGATTTATTCCCTCTCGTTGTTAGTGCTAGAAATTGGGTGATTATCTTTTAAACACTAATTTTTTCAATGATAGGCTTATTTAGATAAACTTTAAAAGCGTGACAGTTTTATTAAATGATGTATTATTTTAATTTACTTATGGGAGAAAGTTTTTGTCAGCAGACGGATACCGTTTATTTTTTAAGATAATACAAATCATAGTATATAACTATAATTATAATATCGTAAGACATTTTACCTTTTGGTTTTTGGTGAAACTTTACTTAACACCTACAGTTAAATGTATACCCTATAATACTTGGTAATTACAGATTTTTTAGTTACTTAAAAAGCGCTGATTAGCATTGCAGGTAGTAAACACAAACGAAGTACTGCATCAGTAGAACACAATGGAATAGTTTTCCCTCCTGTCATATTCATGCACAAGATGCCGACACACTTTGGAGGATATTTCGACGTGTAATGGATTTTGTAACACATGGAGTCATGTTACTGACAATGATCAGCTGATTCATTTTCCAAGATCATTAATTAATATCCCAATTAACAAAGACAACGTGTTCAAGTATCGAGCCTTACCAAGAATGCGACAAGATTTTACCCAGGATCGTACCGATAATTCTTAAATACCCGCTGGGATTTGCTTCATTCCAGTATATACAACATTTAACACAGTCCGAAAAAAGGTTTGATGTGTGGGATGAACGGACTAATACAGATGAAGAATAATGAGGGTGAACGTCAAAGCAGAAGCGGAGCGTGCGGTAGATAGTTGTCGATATATCAGCTGATGACTGCGGAAGAGCGATGCTCTGTCAGCTGATCGCTTTGTTGAGCTAATCGTAACCCTGGATATCACCGCTGTTACGAGTATGTTCTGAATCCATTACTAGGCTCTGTGACCAACTCAGCCGTCCTTATCGGTAGCATCGGTTACAGTTGCATAAGGAATAATAAGAATACATATTATCTTCAAAAATTGACTTCCGCTTCAGAAGGTAATACCGACAACTAGAAAAACAGACTCAGTGCAATTTTGACATGGATACTTCTTAGCTCTGGAAGGGGTGTTGGCGACTTGCGCGACCAAAATTTGAAACAGTGGCATCATTTGGTTCCTGACAAAATAATTAGACTATAAAATTAGCTGTTTAGATGAACTAAAAACAGTCTCTTTAGACCATGATTTAACCTATTCCCCAAGTAAATACATTTTTTCGGTGATTCCGTCAACTAACTGAGGCATAAGTTAAGCATTAGATATGACCTGTGCTATCGATGAATGCTACTGAATAACACCAATATAGGAGTAGCTTAGGTTTCACTACGTAATAAATGAGAACCAAAATAACTTCCACAAGTAAGAGAATATAATTTCGTTTAATTAACTTACATATGTTCACTAAGAATTGAATGAACATATGTTGAATGTCATTAAATAGCTTAATTAATCCTTAAAAATAATAGAATAATGAAAAGTTCTGTTTAAGTTCAAACTTCTTGGAAAATGTTGTAAACACTTTTGAGCATTTGTGTGGCCGCTGGACAGAGCTAATCTTCGGTAAACAAGCAAGTATTATCTGACTTGCGTAACTAAGATAACACCTACAGTATCTAGTCACTTGAACTGTTGCAGGAAGATCTAGGGAAATAATTAATTACAAAGTGACTTTGGCAATGTTCTATAATTTCGTGATAGAAATAGAATTATCAAATATTATTTCGCTTTAGTTAACGGAATATAAGCTTATGCATTACAAGTTTGGATGGTATTGTCTATTACTAAGAACTATTCTTCCCAAAAAAGTCAATATAAAAACGAAATAAGTTAGGTTTGTTGTAGGATAATGTGGTTTACGCACAACTCGCTTCACGTTTCATTCGGGGAAGTTTTGGGATTCCAGCGTTTTAAGAACGATGTTTATCGGCTGATCATAACTCACTCTCTCATTATATCTCAATATAAAGCTAGTCATATTTAATTTCCTTGGTAAATTGTTCAAGTAGTCATTGGAAATTACCATACTGTTGTATGTAGTACCATTATTGTTTTTTCTCATTTCTTTCGACGATTCTTTGAAATAAAATCTGTTAAGGTAATGTTGCGTAAAACAAAGGTTTTAAAAATCCTATTTTCATATATATAGACATATCGGTCAATGGGAACAGGTAGTTTGGGGGGGGGTTTGTACCCCAAAATGGGGTTTTTTGCGTTTTTCACATGTAATTTTTAAAAATTTCTAATTTTATATTTCACCATTGGAATCAGCTTTAAAAAAACTACACAATTAAGTTCCTTAAAGCTTTTTCTATCTTCAACGGTTACCGAGATATAAAAAAAAATCTAAACACAGTACGTTATATT